>OAMR01001147.1:76627-150413 GCA_900205405.1 Echinochloa crus-galli
ACTTTTTTGGACCCAATAGTGATGTTCTGGTTTGTTTTGTTCAGTTTCGCTACTATGCCAGAAACCATGTCGTGGTTGCATTTAATGCACCGATTCGGGCCAAAAATGAAATGAACGCACCCAATCCACTTTTTTGGACCCAATAGTGATGTTCTGGTTTGTTTTGTTCAGTTTCGCTACTATGCCAGAAACCATGTCGTGGTTGCATTTAATGCACCGATTCGGGCCAAAAATGAAATGAACGCACCCAATCCACTTTTTTGGACCCAATAGTGATGTTCTGGTTTGTTTTGTTCAGTTTCGCTACTATGCCAGAAACCATGTCGTGGTTGCATTTAATGCACCGATTCGGGCCAAAAATGAAATGAACGCACCCAATCCACTTTTTTGGACCCAATAGTGATGTTCTGGTTTGTTTTGTTCAGTTTCGCTACTATGCCAGAAACCATGTCGTGGTTGCATTTAATGCACCGATTCGGGCCAAAAATGAAATGAACGCACCCAATCCACTTTTTTGGACCCAATAGTGATGTTCTGGTTTGTTTTGTTCAGTTTCGCTACTATGCCAGAAACCATGTCGTGGTTGCATTTAATGCACCGATTCGGGCCAAAAATGAAATGAACGCACCCAATCCACTTTTTTGGACCCAATAGTGATGTTCTGGTTTGTTTTGTTCAGTTTCGCTACTATGCCAGAAACCATGTCGTGGTTGCATTTAATGCACCGATTCGGGCCAAAAATGAAATGAACGCACCCAATCCACTTTTTTGGACCCAATAGTGATGTTCTGGTTTGTTTTGTTCAGTTTCGCTACTATGCCAGAAACCATGTCGTGGTTGCATTTAATGCACCGATTCGGGCCAAAAATGAAATGAACGCACCCAATCCACTTTTTTGGACCCAATAGTGATGTTCTGGTTTGTTTTGTTCAGTTTCGCTACTATGCCAGAAACCATGTCGTGGTTGCATTTAATGCACCGATTCGGGCCAAAAATGAAATGAACGCACCCAATCCACTTTTTTGGACCCAATAGTGATGTTCTGGTTTGTTTTGTTCAGTTTCGCTACTATGCCAGAAACCATGTCGTGGTTGCATTTAATGCACCGATTCGGGCCAAAAATGAAATGAACGCACCCAATCCACTTTTTTGGACCCAATAGTGATGTTCTGGTTTGTTTTGTTCAGTTTCGCTACTATGCCAGAAACCATGTCGTGGTTGCATTTAATGCACCGATTCGGGCCAAAAATGAAATGAACGCACCCAATCCACTTTTTTGGACCCAATAGTGATGTTCTGGTTTGTTTTGTTCAGTTTCGCTACTATGCCAGAAACCATGTCGTGGTTGCATTTAATGCACCGATTCGGGCCAAAAATGAAATGAACGCACCCAATCCACTTTTTTGGACCCAATAGTGATGTTCTGGTTTGTTTTGTTCAGTTTCGCTACTATGCCAGAAACCATGTCGTGGTTGCATTTAATGCACCGATTCGGGCCAAAAATGAAATGAACGCACCCAATCCACTTTTTTGGACCCAATAGTGATGTTCTGGTTTGTTTTGTTCAGTTTCGCTACTATGCCAGAAACCATGTCGTGGTTGCATTTAATGCACCGATTCGGGCCAAAAATGAAATGAACGCACCCAATCCACTTTTTTGGACCCAATAGTGATGTTCTGGTTTGTTTTGTTCAGTTTCGCTACTATGCCAGAAACCATGTCGTGGTTGCATTTAATGCACCGATTCGGGCCAAAAATGAAATGAACGCACCCAATCCACTTTTTTGGACCCAATAGTGATGTTCTGGTTTGTTTTGTTCAGTTTCGCTACTATGCCAGAAACCATGTCGTGGTTGCATTTAATGCACCGATTCGGGCCAAAAATGAAATGAACGCACCCAATCCACTTTTTTGGACCCAATAGTGATGTTCTGGTTTGTTTTGTTCAGTTTCGCTACTATGCCAGAAACCATGTCGTGGTTGCATTTAATGCACCGATTCGGGCCAAAAATGAAATGAACGCACCCAATCCACTTTTTTGGACCCAATAGTGATGTTCTGGTTTGTTTTGTTCAGTTTCGCTACTATGCCAGAAACCATGTCGTGGTTGCATTTAATGCACCGATTCGGGCCAAAAATGAAATGAACGCACCCAATCCACTTTTTTGGACCCAATAGTGATGTTCTGGTTTGTTTTGTTCAGTTTCGCTACTATGCCAGAAACCATGTCGTGGTTGCATTTAATGCACCGATTCGGGCCAAAAATGAAATGAACGCACCCAATCCACTTTTTTGGACCCAATAGTGATGTTCTGGTTTGTTTTGTTCAGTTTCGCTACTATGCCAGAAACCATGTCGTGGTTGCATTTAATGCACCGATTCGGGCCAAAAATGAAATGAACGCACCCAATCCACTTTTTTGGACCCAATAGTGATGTTCTGGTTTGTTTTGTTCAGTTTCGCTACTATGCCAGAAACCATGTCGTGGTTGCATTTAATGCACCGATTCGGGCCAAAAATGAAATGAACGCACCCAATCCACTTTTTTGGACCCAATAGTGATGTTCTGGTTTGTTTTGTTCAGTTTCGCTACTATGCCAGAAACCATGTCGTGGTTGCATTTAATGCACCGATTCGGGCCAAAAATGAAATGAACGCACCCAATCCACTTTTTTGGACCCAATAGTGATGTTCTGGTTTGTTTTGTTCAGTTTCGCTACTATGCCAGAAACCATGTCGTGGTTGCATTTAATGCACCGATTCGGGCCAAAAATGAAATGAACGCACCCAATCCACTTTTTTGGACCCAATAGTGATGTTCTGGTTTGTTTTGTTCAGTTTCGCTACTATGCCAGAAACCATGTCGTGGTTGCATTTAATGCACCGATTCGGGCCAAAAATGAAATGAACGCACCCAATCCACTTTTTTGGACCCAATAGTGATGTTCTGGTTTGTTTTGTTCAGTTTCGCTACTATGCCAGAAACCATGTCGTGGTTGCATTTAATGCACCGATTCGGGCCAAAAATGAAATGAACGCACCCAATCCACTTTTTTGGACCCAATAGTGATGTTCTGGTTTGTTTTGTTCAGTTTCGCTACTATGCCAGAAACCATGTCGTGGTTGCATTTAATGCACCGATTCGGGCCAAAAATGAAATGAACGCACCCAATCCACTTTTTTGGACCCAATAGTGATGTTCTGGTTTGTTTTGTTCAGTTTCGCTACTATGCCAGAAACCATGTCGTGGTTGCATTTAATGCACCGATTCGGGCCAAAAATGAAATGAACGCACCCAATCCACTTTTTTGGACCCAATAGTGATGTTCTGGTTTGTTTTGTTCAGTTTCGCTACTATGCCAGAAACCATGTCGTGGTTGCATTTAATGCACCGATTCGGGCCAAAAATGAAATGAACGCACCCAATCCACTTTTTTGGACCCAATAGTGATGTTCTGGTTTGTTTTGTTCAGTTTCGCTACTATGCCAGAAACCATGTCGTGGTTGCATTTAATGCACCGATTCGGGCCAAAAATGAAATGAACGCACCCAATCCACTTTTTTGGACCCAATAGTGATGTTCTGGTTTGTTTTGTTCAGTTTCGCTACTATGCCAGAAACCATGTCGTGGTTGCATTTAATGCACCGATTCGGGCCAAAAATGAAATGAACGCACCCAATCCACTTTTTTGGACCCAATAGTGATGTTCTGGTTTGTTTTGTTCAGTTTCGCTACTATGCCAGAAACCATGTCGTGGTTGCATTTAATGCACCGATTCGGGCCAAAAATGAAATGAACGCACCCAATCCACTTTTTTGGACCCAATAGTGATGTTCTGGTTTGTTTTGTTCAGTTTCGCTACTATGCCAGAAACCATGTCGTGGTTGCATTTAATGCACCGATTCGGGCCGGAAACAAAACGATGCACCGATTCGGGCAAGAAACGAAATGAACGCACAGAATCCACTTTTTTGGACCCAATAGTGATGTTTTTGTTTGTTTTGGTCAGTTTCGTTACTATGCCAGAAACCATGTCGCTGTGGCATTTAATGCACCGATTCGGGTCGGAAACAAAATGATGCACCGATTCGGGCCAAAAATGAAATGAACGCACCCAATCCACTTTTTTGGACCCAATAGTGATGTTCTGGTTTGTTTTGTTCAGTTTCGCTACTATGCCAGAAACCATGTCGTGGTTGCATTTAATGCACCGATTCGGGCCAAAAATGAAATGAACGCACCCAATCCACTTTTTTGGACCCAATAGTGATGTTCTGGTTTGTTTTGTTCAGTTTCGCTACTATGCCAGAAACCATGTCGTGGTTGCATTTAATGCACCGATTCGGGCCAAAAATGAAATGAACGCACCCAATCCACTTTTTTGGACCCAATAGTGATGTTCTGGTTTGTTTTGTTCAGTTTCGCTACTATGCCAGAAACCATGTCGTGGTCGAATTTAATGCACCGATTCGGGCCAAAAATGAAATGAACGCACGCAATACACTTTTTTGGATCCAATAGTGATGTTCTGGTTCAATTTGGTCAGTTTCGTGATTGTGCCTGAAACCATGCGGGGGTTGCATTGAATGCCCCGATTCGGGCCGGAAACAAAATGATGCACCGATTCGGGCAAGAAATGAAATGAACGCACTGAATCCACTTTTTTGGACCCAATAGTGATGTTTTTGTTTGTTTTGGTCAGTTTCGTTACTATGCCAGAAACCATGTCGCTGTTGCATTTAATGCACCGATTCGGGTCGGAAAAAAAACGATGCACCGATTCGGTCAAGAAACGAAATGAACGCACTGAATCCACTTTTTTGGACCAAATAGTGAAGTTTTTGTTTGTTTTGGTCAGTTTCGTTAGTATGCCAGAAACCATGTCGTTGTTGCATTTAATACACCGATTCGGGTCGGAAACGAAATGATGCACCGATTTGGGCCAAAAACGAAACGATCGCACCCAATCCACTTTTTTGGACCCAATAGTGATGTTCAGGTTCAATTTGGTCAGTTTCGTTACTGTGCCCGGAACCATGCCGGGGTTGCATTGAATGCACCGATTCGGGCCGGAAACAAAACGATGCACCGATTCGGGCAAGAAACGAAAGGAACACACCAAATCCGCTTTTTTGGACCCAATAGTGATGTTTTTGTTTGTTTTGGTCAGTTTCGTTAATATGCCAGAAACCATGTCGCTGTTGCATTTAATGCACCCATTCGGGTCGGAAATGAAATGATGCACCGATTTGGGCCAAAAACGAAACGAACGCACCCAATCTACTTTTTTGGACCCAATAGTGATGTTCTAGTTCAATTTGGTCAGTTTCGTCATTGTGCCGGAAACCATGCCGGGGTTGCATTGAATGCACCGATTCGGGCCGGAAACAAAACGATGCACCGATTCGGGCAAGAAACGAAATGAACGCACAGAATCCACTTTTTTGGACCCAATAGTGATGTTTTTGTTTGTTTTGGTCAGTTTCGTTAATATGCCAGAAACCATGTCGCTGTTGCATTTAATGCACCCATTCGGGTCGGAAATGAAATGATGCACCGATTTGGGCCAAAAACGAAACGAACGCACCCAATCTACTTTTTTGGACCCAATAGTGATGTTCTGGTTCAATTTGGTCAGTTTCGTCATTGTGCCGGAAACCATGCCGGGGTTGCATTGAATGCACCGATTCGGGCCGGAAACAAAACGATGCACCGATTCGGGCAAGAAACGAAATGAACGCACAGAATCCACTTTTTTGGACCCAATAGTGATGTTTTTGTTTGTTTTGGTCAGTTTCGTTAATATGCCAGAAACCATGTCGCTGTTGCATTTAATGCACCCATTCGGGTCGGAAATGAAATGATGCACCGATTTGGGCCAAAAACGAAACGAACGCACCCAATCTACTTTTTTGGACCCAATAGTGATGTTCTGGTTCAATTTGGTCAGTTTCGTCATTGTGCCGGAAACCATGCCGGGGTTGCATTGAATGCACCGATTCGGGCCGGAAACAAAACGATGCACCGATTCGGGCAAGAAACGAAATGAACGCACAGAATCCACTTTTTTGGACCCAATAGTGATGTTTTTGTTTGTTTTGGTCAGTTTCGTTAATATGCCAGAAACCATGTCGCTGTTGCATTTAATGCACCCATTCGGGTCGGAAATGAAATGATGCACCGATTTGGGCCAAAAACGAAACGAACGCACCCAATCTACTTTTTTGGACCCAATAGTGATGTTCTGGTTCAATTTGGTCAGTTTCGTCATTGTGCCGGAAAGAACGCACCCAATCCACTTTTTTGGACCCAATAGTGATGTTCAGGTTCAATTTGGTCAGTTTCGTTACTGTGCCCGGAACCATGCCGGGGTTGCATTGAATGCACCGATTCGGGCCGGAAACAAAACGATGCACCGATTCGGGCAAGAAACGAAATGAACGCACAGAATCCACTTTTTTGGACCCAATAGTGATGTTTTTGTTTGTTTTGGTCAGTTTCGTTACTATGCTAGAAACCATGTCGTTGTTGCATTTAATGCACCGATTCGGGTCGAAAACGAAATGATGCACCGATTTGGGCCAAAAACGAAACGAACGCACCCAATCCACATTTTTGGACCCAATAGTGATGTTCATGTTCAATTTGGTTAGTTTCGTTACTGTGCCCGGAACCATGCCGGGGTTGCATTGAATGCACCGATTCGGGCCGAAAACAAAACGATGCACCGATTCGGGCAAGAAACGAAAGGAACGCACCGAATCCGCTTTTTTGGACCCAATAGTGATGTTCTGGTTCAATTCGGTCAGTTTCGTGATTGTGCTAGAAACCATGCCGGGGTTGCATTGAATGCAACGATTCGGGCCGGAAACAAAACGATGCACCAATTCGGGCAAGAAACGAAAGGAACGCACCGAATCCGCTTTTTTGGACCCAATAGTGATGTTTTGGTTCATTTTGGTCAGTTTCGTTACTATGCCAGAAACCATGCCAGGGTTCCATTTAATGCACTGATTCGAGACGGAAAAGAAATGATGCACCGATTCGGGCCAGAAACGAAACGAACGCATCCAATCCACTTTTTTGGAGCCAACAATGATGTTCTGGTTCATTTTAGTCAGATTCGTTACGGTGCCAAAAACCATGCCGTGGTTGCATTTAATGCACCGATTCGGGTCGGAAACGAAATGAGGCACCGATTCGGGCCCAAAACGAAACGAACGTACCCAATCCACTTTTTTGGACCCAATAGTGATGTTCTGGTTTGTTTTAGTCCGTTTCGTTACTATGCCAGAAACCATGTCGTCCACTTTTTTGGACCCAATAGTGATGTTCTGGTTTGTTTTGTTCAGTTTCGCTACTATGCCAGAAACCATGTCGTGGTTGCATTTAATGCACCGATTCGGGCCAAAAATGAAATGAACGCACCCAATCCACTTTTTTGGACCCAATAGTGATGTTCTGGTTTGTTTTGTTCAGTTTCGCTACTATGCCAGAAACCATGTCGTGGTTGCATTTAATGCACCGATTCGGGCCAAAAATGAAATGAACGCACCCAATCCACTTTTTTGGACCCAATAGTGATGTTCTGGTTTGTTTTGTTCAGTTTCGCTACTATGCCAGAAACCATGTCGTGGTTGCATTTAATGCACCGATTCGGGCCAAAAATGAAATGAACGCACCCAATCCACTTTTTTGGACCCAATAGTGATGTTCTGGTTTGTTTTGTTCAGTTTCGCTACTATGCCAGAAACCATGTCGTGGTTGCATTTAATGCACCGATTCGGGCCAAAAATGAAATGAACGCACCCAATCCACTTTTTTGGACCCAATAGTGATGTTCTGGTTTGTTTTGTTCAGTTTCGCTACTATGCCAGAAACCATGTCGTGGTTGCATTTAATGCACCGATTCGGGCCAAAAATGAAATGAACGCACCCAATCCACTTTTTTGGACCCAATAGTGATGTTCTGGTTTGTTTTGTTCAGTTTCGCTACTATGCCAGAAACCATGTCGTGGTTGCATTTAATGCACCGATTCGGGCCAAAAATGAAATGAACGCACCCAATCCACTTTTTTGGACCCAATAGTGATGTTCTGGTTTGTTTTGTTCAGTTTCGCTACTATGCCAGAAACCATGTCGTGGTTGCATTTAATGCACCGATTCGGGCCAAAAATGAAATGAACGCACCCAATCCACTTTTTTGGACCCAATAGTGATGTTCTGGTTTGTTTTGTTCAGTTTCGCTACTATGCCAGAAACCATGTCGTGGTTGCATTTAATGCACCGATTCGGGCCAAAAATGAAATGAACGCACCCAATCCACTTTTTTGGACCCAATAGTGATGTTCTGGTTTGTTTTGTTCAGTTTCGCTACTATGCCAGAAACCATGTCGTGGTTGCATTTAATGCACCGATTCGGGCCAAAAATGAAATGAACGCACCCAATCCACTTTTTTGGACCCAATAGTGATGTTCTGGTTTGTTTTGTTCAGTTTCGCTACTATGCCAGAAACCATGTCGTGGTTGCATTTAATGCACCGATTCGGGCCAAAAATGAAATGAACGCACCCAATCCACTTTTTTGGACCCAATAGTGATGTTCTGGTTTGTTTTGTTCAGTTTCGCTACTATGCCAGAAACCATGTCGTGGTTGCATTTAATGCACCGATTCGGGCCAAAAATGAAATGAACGCACCCAATCCACTTTTTTGGACCCAATAGTGATGTTCTGGTTTGTTTTGTTCAGTTTCGCTACTATGCCAGAAACCATGTCGTGGTTGCATTTAATGCACCGATTCGGGCCAAAAATGAAATGAACGCACCCAATCCACTTTTTTGGACCCAATAGTGATGTTCTGGTTTGTTTTGTTCAGTTTCGCTACTATGCCAGAAACCATGTCGTGGTTGCATTTAATGCACCGATTCGGGCCAAAAATGAAATGAACGCACCCAATCCACTTTTTTGGACCCAATAGTGATGTTCTGGTTTGTTTTGTTCAGTTTCGCTACTATGCCAGAAACCATGTCGTGGTTGCATTTAATGCACCGATTCGGGCCAAAAATGAAATGAACGCACCCAATCCACTTTTTTGGACCCAATAGTGATGTTCTGGTTTGTTTTGTTCAGTTTCGCTACTATGCCAGAAACCATGTCGTGGTTGCATTTAATGCACCGATTCGGGCCAAAAATGAAATGAACGCACCCAATCCACTTTTTTGGACCCAATAGTGATGTTCTGGTTTGTTTTGTTCAGTTTCGCTACTATGCCAGAAACCATGTCGTGGTTGCATTTAATGCACCGATTCGGGCCAAAAATGAAATGAACGCACCCAATCCACTTTTTTGGACCCAATAGTGATGTTCTGGTTCAATTTGGTCAGTTTCGTCATTGTGCCGGAAACCATGCCGGGGTTGCATTGAATGCAACGATTCGGGTCGGAAAAGAAATGATGCACCAATTCGGGCCAAAAATGAAATGAACGCACCCAATCCACTTTTTTGGACCCAATAGTGATGTTCTGGTTCAATTTGGTCAGTTTCGTCATTGTGCCGGAAACCATGCCGGGGTTGCATTGAATGCAACGATTCGGGTCGGAAAAGAAATGATGCACCAATTCGGGCCAAAAATGAAATGAACGCACCCAATCCACTTTTTTGGACCCAATAGTGATGTTCTGGTTCAATTTGGTCAGTTTCGTCATTGTGCCGGAAACCATGCCGGGGTTGCATTGAATGCAACGATTCGGGTCGGAAAAGAAATGATGCACCAATTCGGGCCAAAAATGAAATGAACGCACCCAATCCACTTTTTTGGACCCAATAGTGATGTTCTGGTTCAATTTGGTCAGTTTCGTCATTGTGCCGGAAACCATGCCGGGGTTGCATTGAATGCACCGATTCGGGCCGGAAACAAAACGATGCACCGATTCGGGCAAGAAACGAAATGAACGCACAGAATCCACTTTTTTGGACCCAATAGTGATGTTTTTGTTTGTTTTGGTCAGTTTCGTTAATATGCCAGAAACCATGTCGCTGTTGCATTTAATGCACCCATTCGGGTCGGAAATGAAATGATGCACCGATTTGGGCCAAAAACGAAACGAACGCACCCAATCTACTTTTTTGGACCCAATAGTGATGCCGATTCGGGCCAAAAATGAAATGAACGCACCCAATCCACTTTTTTGGACCCAATAGTGATGTTCTGGTTCAATTTCGTTAGTTTCATGATTGTGCCGGAAACCATGCGGGGGTTGCATTTAATGCACCGATTCGGGCCAAAAATGAAATGAACGCACCCAATCCACTTTTTTGGACCCAATAGTGATGTTCTGGTTTGTTTTGTTCAGTTTCGCTACTATGCCAGAAACCATGTCGTGGTTGCATTTAATGCACCGATTCGGGCCAAAAATGAAATGAACGCACCCAATCCACTTTTTTGGACCCAATAGTGATGTTCTGGTTTGTTTTGTTCAGTTTCGCTACTATGCCAGAAACCATGTCGTGGTTGCATTTAATGCACCGATTCGGGCCAAAAATGAAATGAACGCACCCAATCCACTTTTTTGGACCCAATAGTGATGTTCTGGTTTGTTTTGTTCAGTTTCGCTACTATGCCAGAATCCATGTCGTGGTCGCATTTAATGCACCGATTCGGGCCATAAATGAAATGAACGCACCCAATCCACTTTTTTGTTCCAGATAGTGATGTTCTGGTTCAATTTCAGGTTCAATTTGGTCAGTTTCGTTACTGTGCCCGGAACCATGCCGGGGTTGCATTGAATGCACCGATTCGGGCCGGAAACAAAACGATGCACCGATTCGGGCAAGAAACGAAATGAACGCACAGAATCCACTTTTTTGGACCCAATAGTGATGTTTTTGTTTGTTTTGGTCAGTTTCGTTAATATGCCAGAAACCATGTCGCTGTTGCATTTAATGCACCCATTCGGGTCGGAAATGAAATGATGCACCAATTCGGGCCAAAAATGAAATGAACGCACCCAATCCACTTTTTTGGACCCAATAGTGATGTTCAGGTTCAATTTGGTCAGTTTCGTTACTGTGCCCGGAACCATGCCGGGGTTGCATTGAATGCACCGATTCGGGTCGGAAACGAAATGATGCAAAAATTCGGGCCAAAAATGAAACGAACGCACCCAATCCACATTTTTGGACCCAATAGTGATGTTCTGGTTCAATTTGGTCAGTTTCGTGCTTGTGCATGAAACCATGCAGGGGTTGCATTGAATGCACCGATTCGGGCCAAAAACAAAACGATGCACCGATTCGGGCAAGAAACGAAAGGAACACACCGAATCCACTTATTTGGACCCAATAGTGATGTTTTTGTTTGTTTTGGTCAGTTTCGTTAATATGCCAGAAACCATGTCGCTGTTGCATTTAATGCACCCATTCGGGTCGGAAATGAAATGATGCACCGATTTGGGCCAAAAACGAAACGAACGCACCCAATCTACTTTTTTGGACCCAATAGTGATGTTCTAGTTCAATTTGGTCAGTTTCGTCATTGTGCCGGAAACCATGCCGGGGTTGCATTGAATGCACCGATTCGGGCCGGAAACAAAACGATGCACCGATTCGGGCAAGAAACGAAAGGAACACACCGAATCCGCTTTTTTGGACCCAATAGTGATGTTTTGGTTCATTTTGGTCAGTTTCTGCCAGAAACCATGTCGCTGTTGCATTTAATGCACCCATTCGGGTCGGAAATGAAATGATGCACCGATTTGGGCCAAAAACGAAACGAACGCACCCATTCCACTTTTTTGGACCCAATAGTGATGTTCTGGTTTGTTTTGGTCCGTTTCGTTACTATGCCAGAAACCATGTCGTGGTTGCATTTAATGCACCGATTCGGGTCGGAAACGAAATGAGGCACCGATTCGGGCCCAAAACGAAACGAACGTACCCAATCCACTTTTTTGGACCCAATACTGAGGTTCTGCTTTGTTTTGGTCCGTTTCGTTACTATGCCAGAAACCATGTCGTGGTTGCATTTAATGCACCGATTCGGGTCGAAAAAAATGAGGCACCGATTCGGGCCCAAAACGAAACGAACGTACCCAATCCACTTTTTTGGACCCAATAGTGAGGTTCTGCTTTGTTTTGGTCCGTTTCGTTACTATGCCAGAAACCATGTCGTGGTTGCATTTAATGCACCGATTCGGGTCGAAAACAAAATGATGCACCGATTCGGGCCAAAAACAAAATGAACGCACCCAATCTACATTTTTTGGACCCAATAGTGATGTTGTCGTTCGTTTTGGTCCGTTTCGTTACTATGCCAGAAACCATGTCGTGGTCGCATTTAATGCACCGATTCCGGTCGAAAACAAAATGATGCCCCGATTCGGGCCAAAAACGAAACGAACGTACCCAATCCACTTTTTTGGACCCAATAGTGATGTTGTCGTTCGTTTTGGTCCGTTTCGTTACTATGCCAGAAACCATGTCGTGGTCGCATTTAATGCACCGATTCCGGTCGAAAACAAAATGATGCCCCGATTCGGGCCAAAAACGAAACGAACGTACCCAATCCACTTTTTTGGACCCAATAGTGATGTTGTCGTTCGTTTTGGTCCGTTTCGTTACTATGCCAGAAACCATGTCGTGGTCGCATTTAATGCACCGATTCCGGTCGAAAACAAAATGATGCCCCGATTCGGGCCAAAAACGAAACGAACGTACCCAATCCACTTTTTTGGACCCAATAGTGATGTTGTCGTTCGTTTTGGTCCGTTTCGTTACTATGCCAGAAACCATGTCGTGGTCGCATTTAATGCACCGATTCCGGTCGAAAACAAAATGATGCCCCGATTCGGGCCAAAAACGAAACGAACGTACCCAATCCACTTTTTTGGACCCAATAGTGATGTTGTCGTTCGTTTTGGTCCGTTTCGTTACTATGCCAGAAACCATGTCGTGGTCGCATTTAATGCACCGATTCCGGTCGAAAACAAAATGATGCCCCGATTCGGGCCAAAAACGAAACGAACGTACCCAATCCACTTTTTTGGACCCAATAGTGAGGTTCTGGTTTGTTTTGGTCCGTTTCGTTACTATGCCAGAAACCATGTCGTGGTTGCATTTAATGCACCAATTCGGGTCGGAAACAAAATGATGCACCGATTCGGGCCGAAAACGAAACGAATGCACCCAATCTACTTTTTTTGGACCCAATAGTGATGTTCTGGTTTGTTTTGGTCAGTTTCGTTACTATGCCAGAATCCATGTCGTGGTCGCATTTAATGCACCAATTCGGGTCGGAAACGAAATGATGGACCGATTTGGTCCGAAAACGAAACGAACGCACCCAATCTACTTTTTTGGACCCAATAGTGATGTTCTGGTTTGTTTTGTTCAGTTTCGCTACTTTGCCAGAAACCATGTCATGGTCGCATTTAATGCACCGATTCGGTCCAAAAATGAAATGAACGCCCCCAATCCACTTTTTTGGATCCAATAGTGATGTTCTGGTTCAATTTGGTCAGTTTCGTGCTTGTGCATGAAACCATGCAGGGGTTGCATTGAATGCACCGATTCGGGCCGGAAACAAAACGAACGCATCGAATCCACTTTTTTGGAGCCAACAATGATGTTCTGGTTCATTTTAGTTAGATTCGTTACGGTGCCAGAAACCATGCCGTGGTTGCATTTAATGCACCGATTCGGGTCGGAAACGAAATGAGGCACCGATTCTGGCCCAAAACGAAATGAACGTACCCAATCCACTTTTTTGGACCCAATAGTGAGGTTCTGGTTTGTTTTGGTCCGTTTCGTTACTATGCCAGAAACCATGTTGTGGTCGGTGCCAGAAACCATGCCATGGTTGCATTTAACGCACCGCCGATTCGGGTCGGAAACAAAATGATGCACCGATTCGGGCCAAAAACAAAACGAACGCACCCAATCTACATTTTTGGACCCAATAGTGATGCTCTGGTTTGTTTTGTTCAGTTTCGCTACTATGCCAGAAACCATGTCGTGGTCGGTGCCAGAAACCATGCCATGGTTGCATTTAACGCACCGATTCGGGTCGGAAACGAAATGATGCACCGATTCGGGCTGCACCGATTCGGGCCAAAAATGAAATGAACGCACCCAATCCACTTTTTTGGACCCAATAGTGATGTTCTGGTTCAATTTGATCAGTTTCGTGCTTGTGCCTGAAACCATGCGGGGGTTGCATTGAATGCACCGATTCGGGCCGGAAACAAAACGATGCACCGATTCGGGCAAGAAACGAAATGAACGCACAGAATCCACTTTTTTGGACCCAATAGTGATGTTTTTGTTTGTTTTGGTCAGTTTCGTTAATATGCCAGAAACCATGTCGCTGTTGCATTTAATGCACCCATTCGGGTCGGAAATGAAATGATGCACCGATTTGGGCCAAAAACGAAACGAACGCACCCAATCTACTTTTTTGGACCCAATAGTGATGTTCTGGTTCAATTTCGTTAGTTTCATGATTGTGCCGGAAACCATGCGGGGGTTGCATTTAATGCACCGATTCGGGCCAAAAATGAAATGAACGCACCCAATCCACTTTTTTGGACCCAATAGTGATGTTCTGGTTTGTTTTGTTCAGTTTCGCTACTATGCCAGAAACCATGTCGTGGTTGCATTTAATGCACCGATTCGGGCCAAAAATGAAATGAACGCACCCAATCCACTTTTTTGGACCCAATAGTGATGTTCTGGTTCAATTTGGTCAGTTTCGTCATTGTGCCGGAAACCATGCCGGGGTTGCATTGAATGCACCGATTCGGGCCGGAAACAAAACGATGCACCGATTCGGGCAAGAAACGAAATGAACGCACAGAATCCACTTTTTTGGACCCAATAGTGATGTTTTTGTTTGTTTTGGTCAGTTTCGTTAATATGCCAGAAACCATGTCGCTGTTGCATTTAATGCACCCATTCGGGTCGGAAATGAAATGATGCACCGATTTGGGCCAAAAACGAAACGAACGCACCCAATCTACTTTTTTGGACCCAATAGTGATGTTCTGGTTCAATTTGGTCAGTTTCGTCATTGTGCCGGAAACCATGCCGGGGTTGCATTGAATGCACCGATTCGGGCCGGAAACAAAACGATGCACCGATTCGGGCAAGAAACGAAATGAACGCACAGAATCCACTTTTTTGGACCCAATAGTGATGTTTTTGTTTGTTTTGGTCAGTTTCGTTAATATGCCAGAAACCATGTCGCTGTTGCATTTAATGCACCCATTCGGGTCGGAAATGAAATGATGCACCGATTTGGGCCAAAAACGAAACGAACGCACCCAATCTACTTTTTTGGACCCAATAGTGATGTTCTGGTTCAATTTGGTCAGTTTCGTCATTGTGCCGGAAACCATGCCGGGGTTGCATTGAATGCACCGATTCGGGCCGGAAACAAAACGATGCACCGATTCGGGCAAGAAACGAAATGAACGCACAGAATCCACTTTTTTGGACCCAATAGTGATGTTTTTGTTTGTTTTGGTCAGTTTCGTTAATATGCCAGAAACCATGTCGCTGTTGCATTTAATGCACCCATTCGGGTCGGAAATGAAATGATGCACCGATTTGGGCCAAAAACGAAACGAACGCACCCAATCTACTTTTTTGGACCCAATAGTGATGTTCTGGTTCAATTTGGTCAGTTTCGTCATTGTGCCGGAAACCATGCCGGGGTTGCATTGAATGCACCGATTCGGGCCGGAAACAAAACGATGCACCGATTCGGGCAAGAAACGAAATGAACGCACAGAATCCACTTTTTTGGACCCAATAGTGATGTTTTTGTTTGTTTTGGTCAGTTTCGTTAATATGCCAGAAACCATGTCGCTGTTGCATTTAATGCACCCATTCGGGTCGGAAATGAAATGATGCACCGATTTGGGCCAAAAACGAAACGAACGCACCCAATCTACTTTTTTGGACCCAATAGTGATGTTCTAGTTCAATTTGGTCAGTTTCGTCATTGTGCCGGAAACCATGCCGGGGTTGCATTGAATGCACCGATTCGGGCCGGAAACAAAACGATGCACCGATTCGGGCAAGAAACGAAATGAACGCACAGAATCCACTTTTTTGGACCCAATAGTGATGTTTTTGTTTGTTTTGGTCAGTTTCGTTAATATGCCAGAAACCATGTCGCTGTTGCATTTAATGCACCCATTCGGGTCGGAAATGAAATGATGCACCGATTTGGGCCAAAAACGAAACGAACGCACCCAATCTACTTTTTTGGACCCAATAGTGATGTTCTAGTTCAATTTGGTCAGTTTCGTCATTGTGCCGGAAACCATGCCGGGGTTGCATTGAATGCACCGATTCGGGCCGGAAACAAAACGATGCACCGATTCGGGCAAGAAACGAAATGAACGCACAGAATCCACTTTTTTGGACCCAATAGTGATGTTTTTGTTTGTTTTGGTCAGTTTCGTTAATATGCCAGAAACCATGTCGCTGTTGCATTTAATGCACCCATTCGGGTCGGAAATGAAATGATGCACCGATTTGGGCCAAAAACGAAACGAACGCACCCAATCTACTTTTTTGGACCCAATAGTGATGTTCTAGTTCAATTTGGTCAGTTTCGTCATTGTGCCGGAAACCATGCCGGGGTTGCATTGAATGCACCGATTCGGGCCGGAAACAAAACGATGCACCGATTCGGGCAAGAAACGAAATGAACGCACAGAATCCACTTTTTTGGACCCAATAGTGATGTTTTTGTTTGTTTTGGTCAGTTTCGTTAATATGCCAGAAACCATGTCGCTGTTGCATTTAATGCACCCATTCGGGTCGGAAATGAAATGATGCACCGATTTGGGCCAAAAACGAAACGAACGCACCCAATCTACTTTTTTGGACCCAATAGTGATGTTCTAGTTCAATTTGGTCAGTTTCGTCATTGTGCCGGAAACCATGCCGGGGTTGCATTGAATGCACCGATTCGGGCCGGAAACAAAACGATGCACCGATTCGGGCAAGAAACGAAATGAACGCACAGAATCCACTTTTTTGGACCCAATAGTGATGTTTTTGTTTGTTTTGGTCAGTTTCGTTAATATGCCAGAAACCATGTCGCTGTTGCATTTAATGCACCCATTCGGGTCGGAAATGAAATGATGCACCGATTTGGGCCAAAAACGAAACGAACGCACCCAATCTACTTTTTTGGACCCAATAGTGATGTTCTAGTTCAATTTGGTCAGTTTCGTCATTGTGCCGGAAACCATGCCGGGGTTGCATTGAATGCACCGATTCGGGCCGGAAACAAAACGATGCACCGATTCGGGCAAGAAACGAAATGAACGCACAGAATCCACTTTTTTGGACCCAATAGTGATGTTTTTGTTTGTTTTGGTCAGTTTCGTTAATATGCCAGAAACCATGTCGCTGTTGCATTTAATGCACCCATTCGGGTCGGAAATGAAATGATGCACCGATTTGGGCCAAAAACGAAACGAACGCACCCAATCTACTTTTTTGGACCCAATAGTGATGTTCTAGTTCAATTTGGTCAGTTTCGTCATTGTGCCGGAAACCATGCCGGGGTTGCATTGAATGCACCGATTCGGGCCGGAAACAAAACGATGCACCGATTCGGGCAAGAAACGAAATGAACGCACAGAATCCACTTTTTTGGACCCAATAGTGATGTTTTTGTTTGTTTTGGTCAGTTTCGTTAATATGCCAGAAACCATGTCGCTGTTGCATTTAATGCACCCATTCGGGTCGGAAATGAAATGATGCACCGATTTGGGCCAAAAACGAAACGAACGCACCCAATCTACTTTTTTGGACCCAATAGTGATGTTCTAGTTCAATTTGGTCAGTTTCGTCATTGTGCCGGAAACCATGCCGGGGTTGCATTGAATGCACCGATTCGGGCCGGAAACAAAACGATGCACCGATTCGGGCAAGAAACGAAATGAACGCACAGAATCCACTTTTTTGGACCCAATAGTGATGTTTTTGTTTGTTTTGGTCAGTTTCGTTAATATGCCAGAAACCATGTCGCTGTTGCATTTAATGCACCCATTCGGGTCGGAAATGAAATGATGCACCGATTTGGGCCAAAAACGAAACGAACGCACCCAATCTACTTTTTTGGACCCAATAGTGATGTTCTAGTTCAATTTGGTCAGTTTCGTCATTGTGCCGGAAACCATGCCGGGGTTGCATTGAATGCACCGATTCGGGCCGGAAACAAAACGATGCACCGATTCGGGCAAGAAACGAAATGAACGCACAGAATCCACTTTTTTGGACCCAATAGTGATGTTTTTGTTTGTTTTGGTCAGTTTCGTTAATATGCCAGAAACCATGTCGCTGTTGCATTTAATGCACCCATTCGGGTCGGAAATGAAATGATGCACCGATTTGGGCCAAAAACGAAACGAACGCACCCAATCTACTTTTTTGGACCCAATAGTGATGTTCTAGTTCAATTTGGTCAGTTTCGTCATTGTGCCGGAAACCATGCCGGGGTTGCATTGAATGCACCGATTCGGGCCGGAAACAAAACGATGCACCGATTCGGGCAAGAAACGAAATGAACGCACAGAATCCACTTTTTTGGACCCAATAGTGATGTTTTTGTTTGTTTTGGTCAGTTTCGTTAATATGCCAGAAACCATGTCGCTGTTGCATTTAATGCACCCATTCGGGTCGGAAATGAAATGATGCACCGATTTGGGCCAAAAACGAAACGAACGCACCCAATCTACTTTTTTGGACCCAATAGTGATGTTCTAGTTCAATTTGGTCAGTTTCGTCATTGTGCCGGAAACCATGCCGGGGTTGCATTGAATGCACCGATTCGGGCCGGAAACAAAACGATGCACCGATTCGGGCAAGAAACGAAATGAACGCACAGAATCCACTTTTTTGGACCCAATAGTGATGTTTTTGTTTGTTTTGGTCAGTTTCGTTAATATGCCAGAAACCATGTCGCTGTTGCATTTAATGCACCCATTCGGGTCGGAAATGAAATGATGCACCGATTTGGGCCAAAAACGAAACGAACGCACCCAATCTACTTTTTTGGACCCAATAGTGATGTTCTGGTTCAATTTGGTCAGTTTCGTCATTGTGCCGGAAACCATGCCGGGGTTGCATTGAATGCAACGATTCGGGTCGGAAAAGAAATGATGCACCAATTCGGGCCAAAAATGAAATGAACGCACCCAATCCACTTTTTTGGACCCAATAGTGATGTTCTGGTTCAATTTCGTTAGTTTCATGATTGTGCCGGAAACCATGCGGGGGTTGCATTTAATGCACCGATTCGGGCCAAAAATGAAATGAACGCACCCAATCCACTTTTTTGGACCCAATAGTGATGTTCTGGTTCAATTTCGTTAGTTTCATGATTGTGCCGGAAACCATGCGGGGGTTGCATTTAATGCACCGATTCGGGCCAAAAATGAAATGAACGCACCCAATCCACTTTTTTGGACCCAATAGTGATGTTCTGGTTCAATTTGGTCAGTTTCGTCATTGTGCCGGAAACCATGCCGGGGTTGCATTGAATGCAACGATTCGGGTCGGAAAAGAAATGATGCACCAATTCGGGCCAAAAATGAAATGAACGCACCCAATCCACTTTTTTGGACCCAATAGTGATGTTCTGGTTCAATTTCGTTAGTTTCATGATTGTGCCGGAAACCATGCGGGGGTTGCATTTAATGCACCGATTCGGGCCAAAAATGAAATGAACGCACCCAATCCACTTTTTTGGACCCAATAGTGATGTTCTGGTTCAATTTCGTTAGTTTCATGATTGTGCCGGAAACCATGCGGGGGTTGCATTTAATGCACCGATTCGGGCCAAAAATGAAATGAACGCACCCAATCCACTTTTTTGGACCCAATAGTGATGTTCTGGTTCAATTTGGTCAGTTTCGTCATTGTGCCGGAAACCATGCCGGGGTTGCATTGAATGCAACGATTCGGGTCGGAAAAGAAATGATGCACCGATTCGGGCCAAAAATGAAATGAACGCACCCAATCCACTTTTTTGGACCCAATAGTGATGTTCTGGTTCAATTTCGTTAGTTTCATGATTGTGCCGGAAACCATGCGGGGGTTGCATTTAATGCACCGATTCGGGCCAAAAATGAAATGAACGCACCCAATCCACTTTTTTGGACCCAATAGTGATGTTCTGGTTCAATTTCGTTAGTTTCATGATTGTGCCGGAAACCATGCGGGGGTTGCATTTAATGCACCGATTCGGGCCAAAAATGAAATGAACGCACCCAATCCACTTTTTTGGACCCAATAGTGATGTTCTGGTTCAATTTCGTTAGTTTCATGATTGTGCCGGAAACCATGCGGGGGTTGCATTTAATGCACCGATTCGGGCCAAAAATGAAATGAACGCACCCAATCCACTTTTTTGGACCCAATAGTGATGTTCTGGTTCAATTTCGTTAGTTTCATGATTGTGCCGGAAACCATGCGGGGGTTGCATTTAATGCACCGATTCGGGCCAAAAATGAAATGAACGCACCCAATCCACTTTTTTGGACCCAATAGTGATGTTCTGGTTCAATTTCGTTAGTTTCATGATTGTGCCGGAAACCATGCGGGGGTTGCATTTAATGCACCGATTCGGGCCGGAAACAAAACGATGCACCGATTCGGGCAAGAAACGAAATGAACGCACAGAATCCACTTTTTTGGACCCAATAGTGATGTTTTTGTTTATTTTGGTTAGTTTCGTTACTATGCCAGAAACCATGTCGCTGTTGCATTTATTGCACCGATTCGGGTCGAAAACGAAATGATGCACCGATTTGGGCCAAAAACGAAACGAATGCACCCAACCCAATAGTGATGTTTTTGTTTGTTTTGGTCAGTTTCGTTAATATGCCAGAAACCATGTCGCTGTTGCATTTAATGCACCCATTCGGGTCGGAAATGAAATGATGCACCGATTCGGGCCAAAAATGAAATGAACGCACCCAATCCACTTTTTTGGACCCAATAGTGATGTTCTGGTTCAATTTGGTCAGTTTCGTCATTGTGCCGGAAACCATGCCGGGGTTGCATTGAATGCAACGATTCGGGTCGGAAAAGAAATGATGCACCGATTCGGGCCAAAAATGAAATGAACGCACCCAATCCACTTTTTTGGACCCAATAGTGATGTTCTGGTTCAATTTGGTCAGTTTCGTCATTGTGCCGGAAACCATGCCGGGGTTGCATTGAATGCACCGATTCGGGCCGGAAACAAAACGATGCACCGATTCGGGCAAGAAACCAAATGAACGCCCTGAATCCACTTTTTTGGACCTAATAGTGATGTTTTTGTTTGTTTTGGTCAGTTTCGTTAATATGCCAGAAACCATGTCGGGGTTGCATTGAATGCACCGATTCGGGTCGGAAACGAAATGATGCACCAATTCGGGCCAAAAATGAAACGAACCAACCCAATCCACTTTTTTCGACCCAATAGTGATGTTCTGGTTCAATTTGGTCAGTTTCGTGATTGTGCTAGAAACCATGCGGGGGTTGCATTGAATGCATCAATTCGGGCCGGAAACAAAACGATGCACCGATTCCGGCAACAAACGAAATTAACGCACTGAATCCACTTTTTTGGACCCAATAGTGATGTTTTTGTTTGTTTTGGTCAGTTTCGTTACTATGCCAGAAACCATGTCGCTGTTGCATTTAATGCATCGATTCGGGTCGGAAACAAAATGATGCACCGATTCGGGCAAGAAACGAAATGAACGCACAGAATCCACTTTTTTGGACCCAATAGTGATGTTTTTGTTTGTTTTGGTCAGTTTCGTTAATATGCCAGAAACCATGTCGCTGTTGCATTTAATGCACCCGAAACGAAATGATGCACCGATTCGGGCCAAAAATGAAATGAACGCACCCAATCCACTTTTTTGGACCCAATAGTGATGTTCTGGTTCAATTTGGTCAGTTTCGTCATTGTGCCGGAAACCATGCCGGGGTTGCATTGAATGCACCGATTCGGGCCGGAAACAAAACGATGCACCGATTCGGGCAAGAAACGAAATGAACGCTCTGAATCCACTTTTTTGGACCCAATAGTGATGTTTTTTTTATTTTGGTCAGTTTCGTTACTATGCCAGAAACCATGTCGCTGTTGCATTTAATTCACCGATTCGGGTCGGAAACGAAATGATGCACTGATTTGGGCCAAAAATGAAACGAACGCACCCAATCCACTTTTTTGGACCAAATAGTGATGTTCAGGTTCAATTTGGTCAGTTTCGTAACTTTGCCCGGAACCATGCCGGGGTTGCATTGAATGCACCGATTCGGGTCGGAAACGAAATGATGCACCAAATCGGGCCAAAAATTAAACGGACGCACCCAATCCACTTTTTTGGACCCAATAGTCATGTTCTGGTTCAATTTGGTCAGTTTCGTGATTGTGCCGAAAACCATGCCGGGGTTGCATTGAATGCACCGATTCGGGCCGGAAACAAAACGATGCACCGATTCGGGCAAGAAACGAAAGGAACGTACCGAATCCACTTTTTTGGACCCAATAGTTATGTTTTGGTTCATTTTGGTCAGTTTTGTTACTCTGCCAGAAACCATGCTAGGGTTCCATTTAATGCACTGATTCGAGACGGAAAAGAAATGATGCACCGATTCGGGCCAGAAACGAAACGAACGCATCCAATCCACTTTTTTGGAGCAAACAATGATGTTCTGGTTCGTTTTAGTTAGATTCGATACGGTGCCAGAAACCATGCCGTGGTTGCATTTAATGCACCGATTCGGGTCGGAAACGAAATGATGCACCGATTCGGGCCAAAAACGAAACGAACGTACCCAATCCACTTTTTTGGACCCAATAGTGATGTTCTGTTTTGTTTTGGTCCGTTTCGTTACTATACCAGAAACCATGTCGTGGTTGCATTTAATGCACCGATTCGGGTCGGAAACAAAATGATGCACCGATTCGGGCAAAAAACAAAACAAACGCACCCAATCTACTTTTTTTGGACCCAATAGTGATGTTCTGGTTTGTTTTGGTCAGGTTCATTACTATGCTAGAAACCATGTCGTTGTTGCATTTAATGCACCAATTCGGGTCGGAAACGAAATGATGCACCGATTTGGGCCGAAAACGAAACGAACGCACCCAATCTACTTTTTTGGACCCAATAGTGATGTTCTGGTTTGTTTTGTTCAGTTTCGCTACTATGCCAGAAACCATGTCGTGGTTGCATTTAATGCACCGATTCGGGCCAAAAATGAAATGAACGCACCCAATCCACTTTTTTGGACCCAATAGTGATGTTCTGGTTCAATTTGGTCAGTTTCGTCATTGTGCCGGAAACCATGCCGGGGTTGCATTGAATGCACCGATTCGGGCCGGAAACAAAACGATGCACCGATTCGGGCAAGAAACGAAATGAACGCACAGAATCCACTTTTTTGGACCCAATAGTGATGTTTTTGTTTGTTTTGGTCAGTTTCATTACTATGCCAGAAACCATGTCGCTGTTGCATGTAATACACCGATTCGGGTCGGAAACGAAATGATGCAACGATTTGGGCCAAAAACGAAACGAACGCACCCAATCTACTTTTTTGGACCCAATAGTGATGTTCTGGTTCAATTTCGTTAGTTTCATGATTGTGCCGGAAACCATGCGGGGGTTGCATTTAATGCACCGATTCGGGCCAAAAATGAAATGAACGCACCCAATCCACTTTTTTGGACCCAATAGTGATGTTCTGGTTCAATTTGGTCAGTTTCGTCATTGTGCCGGAAACCATGCCGGGGTTGCATTGAATGCACCGATTCGGGCCGGAAACAAAACGATGCACCGATTCGGGCAAGAAACGAAATGAACGCACAGAATCCACTTTTTTGGACCCAATAGTGATGTTTTTGTTTGTTTTGGTCAGTTTCGTTAATATGCCAGAAACCATGTCGCTGTTGCATTTAATGCACCCATTCGGGTCGGAAATGAAATGATGCACCGATTTGGGCCAAAAACGAAACGAACGCACCCAATCTACTTTTTTGGACCCAATAGTGATGTTCTGGTTCAATTTGGTCAGTTTCGTCATTGTGCCGGAAACCATGCCGGGGTTGCATTGAATGCACCGATTCGGGCCGGAAACAAAACGATGCACCGATTCGGGCAAGAAACGAAATGAACGCACAGAATCCACTTTTTTGGACCCAATAGTGATGTTTTTGTTTGTTTTGGTCAGTTTCGTTAATATGCCAGAAACCATGTCGCTGTTGCATTTAATGCACCCATTCGGGTCGGAAATGAAATGATGCACCGATTTGGGCCAAAAACGAAACGAACGCACCCAATCTACTTTTTTGGACCCAATAGTGATGTTCTGGTTCAATTTGGTCAGTTTCGTCATTGTGCCGGAAACCATGCCGGGGTTGCATTGAATGCACCGATTCGGGCCGGAAACAAAACGATGCACCGATTCGGGCAAGAAACGAAATGAACGCACAGAATCCACTTTTTTGGACCCAATAGTGATGTTTTTGTTTGTTTTGGTCAGTTTCGTTAATATGCCAGAAACCATGTCGCTGTTGCATTTAATGCACCCATTCGGGTCGGAAATGAAATGATGCACCGATTTGGGCCAAAAACGAAACGAACGCACCCAATCTACTTTTTTGGACCCAATAGTGATGTTCTGGTTCAATTTGGTCAGTTTCGTGTCGTGGTTGCATTTAATGCACCGATTCGGGTCGAAAACGAAATAAAGGTTACTATGCCAGAAACCATGTCGCTGTTGCTTTTAATGCACCGATTCGGGTCGAAAACGAAATAAAGGTTACTATGCCAGAAACCATGTCGCTGTTGCTTTTAATGCACCGATTCGGGTCGAAAACGAAATAAAGGTTACTATGCCAGAAACCATGTCGCTGTTGCTTTTAATGCACCGATTCGGGTCGAAAACGAAATGATGCACCGATTTGGGCGAAAAACGAAACGAACGCACCCACTCCACTTTTTTTGACCTAATAGTGATGTTCAGGTTCAATTTGGTCAGTTTCGTTACTGTGCCCGGAACCAGGCCGGGGTTGCATTGAATGCACCGATTCGGGTCGGAAAAGAAATGATGCACCGATTCGGGCCAAAAACAAAACGAACGCACCCAATCCACTTTTTTGGACCCAATAGTGATGTTCTGGTTCAATTTCGTTAGTTTCATGATTGTGCCGGAAACCATGCGGGGGTTGCATTTAATGCACCGATTCGGGCCAAAAATGAAATGAACGCACCCAATCCACTTTTTTGGACCCAATAGTGATGTTCTGGTTCAATTTCGTTAGTTTCATGATTGTGCCGGAAACCATGCGGGGGTTGCATTTAATGCACCGATTCGGGCCAAAAATGAAATGAACGCACCCAATCCACTTTTTTGGACCCAATAGTGATGTTCTGGTTCAATTTCGTTAGTTTCATGATTGTGCCGGAAACCATGCGGGGGTTGCATTTAATGCACCGATTCGGGCCAAAAATGAAATGAACGCACCCAATCCACTTTTTTGGACCCAATAGTGATGTTCTGGTTCAATTTCGTTAGTTTCATGATTGTGCCGGAAACCATGCGGGGGTTGCATTTAATGCACCGATTCGGGCCAAAAATGAAATGAACGCACCCAATCCACTTTTTTGGACCCAATAGTGATGTTCTGGTTCAATTTCGTTAGTTTCATGATTGTGCCGGAAACCATGCGGGGGTTGCATTTAATGCACCGATTCGGGCCAAAAATGAAATGAACGCACCCAATCCACTTTTTTGGACCCAATAGTGATGTTCTGGTTCAATTTCGTTAGTTTCATGATTGTGCCGGAAACCATGCGGGGGTTGCATTTAATGCACCGATTCGGGCCAAAAATGAAATGAACGCACCCAATCCACTTTTTTGGACCCAATAGTGATGTTCTGGTTCAATTTCGTTAGTTTCATGATTGTGCCGGAAACCATGCGGGGGTTGCATTTAATGCACCGATTCGGGCCTGTCTCTTATACACATCGTTCTGGTTTGTTTTGGTCAGTTTCGTTACTATGCTAGAAACCATGTCGTTGTTGCATTTAATGCACCAATTCGGCTCGGAAACGGAATGATGCACCGATTTGGGCCAAAAACGAAACGAACGCTCCCAATCTACTTTTTTGGACCCAATAGTGATGTTCTGGTTTGTTTTGGTCAGTTTCGTTACTATGCTAGAAACCATGTCGTTGTTGCATTTAATGCACCAATTCGGCTCGGAAACGGAATGATGCACCGATTCGGGCCAAAAATGAAATGAACGCACCCAATCCACTTTTTTGGACCCAATAGTGATGTTCTGGTTTAATTCGGTCACTTTCGTGCTTGTGCCTGAAACCATGCGGGGGTTGCATTGAATGCACCGATTCGAGCGGGAAACAAAACGATGCACCGATTCAGGCAAGAAACGAAATTTACGCACTGAATCCACTTTTTTGGACCCAATAGTGATGTTTTTGTTTGTTTTGGTCAGTTTCGTTACTATGCTAGAAACCATGTTGTTGTTGCATTTAATGCACCAATTCGGGTCGGAAACGAAATGATGCACCGATTTGGGCTGAAAACGAAACGAACGCACCCAATCTACTTTTTTGGACACAATAGTGATGTTCTGGTTTGTTTTGTTCAGTTTTGCTACTATGCCAGAAACCATGTCGTGGTTGCATTTAATGCACCGATTCGGGCCAAAAATGAAACGAACGCACCCAATCTACTTTTTTGGACACAATAGAGATGTTCTGGTTTGTTTTGTTCAGTTTCGCTACTATGCCAGAAACCATGTCGTGGTTGCATTTAATGCACCGATTCGGGCCAAAAATGAAACGAACGCACCCAATCTACTTTTTTGGACACAATAGAGATGTTCTGGTTTGTTTTGTTCAGTTTCGCTACTATGCCAGAAACCATGTCGTGGTTGCATTTAATGCACCGATTCGGGCCAAAAATGAAACGAACGCACCCAATCTACTTTTTTGGACACAATAGAGATGTTCTGGTTTGTTTTGTTCAGTTTCGCTACTATGCCAGAAACCATGTCGTGGTTGCATTTAATGCACCGATTCGGGCCAAAAATGAAACGAACGCACCCAATCTACTTTTTTGGACACAATAGAGATGTTCTGGTTTGTTTTGTTCAGTTTCGCTACTATGCCAGAAACCATGTCGTGGTTGCATTTAATGCACCGATTCGGGCCAAAAATGAAACGAACGCACCCAATCTACTTTTTTGGACACAATAGAGATGTTCTGGTTTGTTTTGTTCAGTTTCGCTACTATGCCAGAAACCATGTCGTGGTTGCATTTAATGCACCGATTCGGGCCAAAAATGAAACGAACGCACCCAATCTACTTTTTTGGACACAATAGAGATGTTCTGGTTTGTTTTGTTCAGTTTCGCTACTATGCCAGAAACCATGTCGTGGTTGCATTTAATGCACCGATTCGGGCCAAAAATGAAACGAACGCACCCAATCTACTTTTTTGGACACAATAGAGATGTTCTGGTTTGTTTTGTTCAGT
Organism: Echinochloa crus-galli; assembly: GCA_900205405.1. Lineage (NCBI taxonomy): Eukaryota > Viridiplantae > Streptophyta > Magnoliopsida > Poales > Poaceae > Echinochloa > Echinochloa crus-galli. The sequence goes on from OAMR01001147.1 coordinate 104,225, forward strand.
TTCGCTACTATGCCAGAAACCATGTCGTGGTTGCATTTAATGCACCGATTCGGGCCAAAAATGAAACGAACGCACCCAATCTACTTTTTTGGACACAATAGAGATGTTCTGGTTTGTTTTGTTCAGTTTCGCTACTATGCCAGAAACCATGTCGTGGTCGCATTTAATGCACCGATTTGGGCCAAAAATGACATGAATGCACCCAATCCACTTTTTTGGACCCAATAGTGATGTTCTGGTTCAATTTGGTCAGTTTCGTTACTGTGCCCGGAACCATGCCGCTGTCTCTTATACACATCTAGATGTGTATAAGAGACAGGAACGCACCCAATCCACTTTTTTGGACCCAATAGTGATGTTCTGGTTTGTTTGCCGGAAACAAAACGATGCACCGATTCGGGCCAGAAACGAAATGCACGCACTGAATCCACTTTTTTGGACCCAATAGTGATGTTCAGAAACCATGCGGGGGTTGCATTGAATGCACCGATTCGGGCCGGAAACAAAACGATGCACCGATTCGGGCCAGAAACGAAATGCACGCACTGAATCCACTTTTTTGGACCCAATAGTGATGTTCAGGTTCAATTTGGTCAGTTTCGTTACTGTGCCCGGAACCATGCCGGGGTTGCTTTGAACGCACCGATTCGGGTCGGAAATGAAATGATGCACCAAATCGGGCCAAAAATGAAACGAACGCACCCAATCCACTTTTTTGGACCCAATAGTTATGTTCTGGTTCAATTTGGTTAGTTTCGTGATTGTGACAGAAACCATGCGGGGGTTGAATTGAATGCACCGATTCGGGCCGGAAACAAAACGATGCACCGATTCAGGCAAGAAACGAAATTTACGCACTGAATCCACTTTTTTGGACCCAATAGTGATGTTTTTGTTTGTATTGGTCAGTTTCGTTACTATGCCAGAAACCATGTCGCTGTTGCATTTAATGCACCGATTCGGGTCGAAAACGAATTGATGCACCGATTTGGGCCAAAAACGAAACGAACGCACCCACTCCACTTTTTTGACCTAATTAGTGATGTTCAGGTTCAATTTGGTCAGTTTCGTTACTGTGCCCGGAACCATGCCGGGGTTGCATTGAATGCACCGATTCGGGCCGGAAACAAAACGATGCACCGATTCGGGCAAGAAACGAAATGAACGCACAGAATCCACTTTTTTGGACCCAATAGTGATGTTTTTGTTTGTTTTGGTCAGTTTCGTTAATATGCCAGAAACCATGTCGCTGTTGCATTTAATGCACCCATTCGGGTCGGAAATGAAATGATGCACCAATTCGGGCCAAAAATGAAATGAACGCACCCAATCCACTTTTTTGGACCCAATAGTGATGTTCTGGTTTGTTTTGTTCAGTTTCGCTACTATGCCAGAAACCATGTCGTGGTCGCATTTAATGCACCGATTCGGGCCAAAAATGAAATGAACGCACCCAATCCACTTTTTTGGACCCAATAGTGATGTTCTGGTTTGTTTTGTTCAGTTTCGCTACTATGCCAGAAACCATGTCGTGGTTGCATTTAATGCACCGATTCGGGTCGGAAACGAAATGAAGCACCGATTCGGGCCAAAAACGAAACGAATGTACCCAATCCACTTTTTTGGACCCAATAGTGATGTCCTGGTTTGTTTTGGTCAGTTTCGTTACTATGCTAGAAACCATGTCATTGTTGCATTTAATGCACCAATTCGGGAAGGAAACGAAATGATGCACCGATTTGGGCCGAAAACGAAACGAACGCTCCCAATCTACTTTTTTTGGACCCAATAGTGATGTTCTGGTTTGTTTTGGTCAGTTTCGTTACTATGCTAGAAACCATGTCGTTGTTGCATTTAATGCACCAATTCGGGGCGGAAACGAAATGATGCACTGATTTGGGCCGAAAACGAAACGAACGCTCCCAATCTACTTTTTTGGACCCAATAGCGATGTTCTGGTTTGTTTTGTTCAGTTTCGCTACTATGCCAGAAACCATGTCGTGGTCGCATTTAATGCACCGATTCGGGCCAAAAATGAAATGAACGCACACAATCCACTTTTTTGGACCCAATAGTGATATTCTGGTTCAATTTGGTCACTTTCGTGCTTGTGCCTGAAACCATGCGGGGGTTGCATTGAATGCACCGATTCGGGCCGGAAACAAAACGATGCACCGATTCAGGCAAGAAACGAAATGAACGCACTGAATCAACTTTTTTGGACCCAATAGTGATGTTTTTGTTTGTTTTGGTCAGTTTCGTTACTATGCCAGAAACCATGTCGTGGTCGCATTTAATGCACCGATTCGGGCTAAAAATGAAATGAACGCACACAATCCTCTTTTTTGGACCCAATAGTGATGTTCAGGTTCAATTTGGTCAGTTTCGTTACTGTGCCCGGAACCATGCCGGGGTTGCATTGAATGCACCGATTTGGGCCGGAAACAAAACGATGCACCGATTCGGGCAAAAAACGAAAGGAAGGCACTGAATCCACATTTTTGGACCCAATAGTAATGTTTTGGTTCGTTTTGGTCTGTTTTGTTACTGTGCCAGAAACCATGCTAGGGTTCCATTTAATGTACTGATTCGAGATGAAAAAGAAATGATGCACCGATTCGGGCGAGAAACGAAACGAACGCATCCAATCCACTTTTTTGGAGCCAACAATGATGTTCTGGTTCATTTTAGTTAGATTCGTTACGGTGCCAGAAACCATGCCGTGGTTGCATTTAATGCACCGATTCGGGTCGGAAACGAAATGCTGCACCGATTCGGGCCAAAAATGAAACGAACGTACCCAATCCACTTTTTTGGACCCAATAGTGATGTCCTGGTTTGTTTTGGTCTGTTTCGTTACTATGCCAGAAACCATGTCGCTGTTGCATTTAATGCACCCATTCGGGTCGGAAATGAAATGATGCACCAATTCGGGCCAAAAATGAAACGAACGCACCCAATCCACTTTTTTGGACCCAATAGTGATGTTCAGGTTCAATTTGGTCAGTTTCGTTACTGTGCCCGGAACCATGCCGGGGTTGCATTGAATGCACCGATTCGGGTCGGAAACGAAATGATGCACCAATTCGGGCCAAAAATGAAACGAACGCACCCAATCCACTTTTTTGGACCCAATAGTGATGTTCAGGTTCAATTTGGTCAGTTTCGTTACTGTGCCCGGAACCATGCCGGGGTTGCATTGAATGCACCGATTCGGGTCGGAAACGAAATGATGCACCAATTCGGGCCAAAAATGAAACGAACGCACCCAATCCACTTTTTTGGACCCAATAGTGATGTTCAGGTTCAATTTGGTCAGTTTCGTTACTGTGCCCGGAACCATGCCGGGGTTGCATTGAATGCACCGATTCGGGTCGGAAATGAAATGATGCACCAATTCGGGCCAAAAATGAAACGAACGCACCCAATCCACTTTTTTGGACCCAATAGTGATGTTCAGGTTCAATTTGGTCAGTTTCGTTACTGTGCCCGGAACCATGCCGGGGTTGCATTGAATGCACCGATTCGGGTCGGAAATGAAATGATGCACCAATTCGGGCCAAAAATGAAACGAACGCACCCAATCCACTTTTTTGGACCCAATAGTGATGTTCAGGTTCAATTTGGTCAGTTTCGTTACTGTGCCCGGAACCATGCCGGGGTTGCATTGAATGCACCGATTCGGGTCGGAAATGAAATGATGCACCAATTCGGGCCAAAAATGAAACGAACGCACCCAATCCACTTTTTTGGACCCAATAGTGATGTTCAGGTTCAATTTGGTCAGTTTCGTTACTGTGCCCGGAACCATGCCGGGGTTGCATTGAATGCACCGATTCGGGTCGGAAATGAAATGATGCACCAATTCGGGCCAAAAATGAAACGAACGCACCCAATCCACTTTTTTGGACCCAATAGTGATGTTCAGGTTCAATTTGGTCAGTTTCGTTACTGTGCCCGGAACCATGCCGGGGTTGCATTGAATGCACCGATTCGGGTCGGAAATGAAATGATGCACCAATTCGGGCCAAAAATGAAACGAACGCACCCAATCCACTTTTTTGGACCCAATAGTGATGTTCAGGTTCAATTTGGTCAGTTTCGTTACTGTGCCCGGAACCATGCCGGGGTTGCATTGAATGCACCGATTCGGGTCGGAAATGAAATGATGCACCAATTCGGGCCAAAAATGAAACGAACGCACCCAATCCACTTTTTTGGACCCAATAGTGATGTTCAGGTTCAATTTGGTCAGTTTCGTTACTGTGCCCGGAACCATGCCGGGGTTGCATTGAATGCACCGATTCGGGTCGGAAATGAAATGATGCACCAATTCGGGCCAAAAATGAAACGAACGCACCCAATCCACTTTTTTGGACCCAATAGTGATGTTCAGGTTCAATTTGGTCAGTTTCGTTACTGTGCCCGGAACCATGCCGGGGTTGCATTGAATGCACCGATTCGGGTCGGAAATGAAATGATGCACCAATTCGGGCCAAAAATGAAACGAACGCACCCAATCCACTTTTTTGGACCCAATAGTGATGTTCAGGTTCAATTTGGTCAGTTTCGTTACTGTGCCCGGAACCATGCCGGGGTTGCATTGAATGCACCGATTCGGGTCGGAAATGAAATGATGCACCAATTCGGGCCAAAAATGAAACGAACGCACCCAATCCACTTTTTTGGACCCAATAGTGATGTTCAGGTTCAATTTGGTCAGTTTCGTTACTGTGCCCGGAACCATGCCGGGGTTGCATTGAATGCACCGATTCGGGTCGGAAATGAAATGATGCACCAATTCGGGCCAAAAATGAAACGAACGCACCCAATCCACTTTTTTGGACCCAATAGTGATGTTCAGGTTCAATTTGGTCAGTTTCGTTACTGTGCCCGGAACCATGCCGGGGTTGCATTGAATGCACCGATTCGGGTCGGAAATGAAATGATGCACCAATTCGGGCCAAAAATGAAACGAACGCACCCAATCCACTTTTTTGGACCCAATAGTGATGTTCAGGTTCAATTTGGTCAGTTTCGTTACTGTGCCCGGAACCATGCCGGGGTTGCATTGAATGCACCGATTCGGGTCGGAAATGAAATGATGCACCAATTCGGGCCAAAAATGAAACGAACGCACCCAATCCACTTTTTTGGACCCAATAGTGATGTTCAGGTTCAATTTGGTCAGTTTCGTTACTGTGCCCGGAACCATGCCGGGGTTGCATTGAATGCACCGATTCGGGTCGGAAATGAAATGATGCACCAATTCGGGCCAAAAATGAAACGAACGCACCCAATCCACTTTTTTGGACCCAATAGTGATGTTCAGGTTCAATTTGGTCAGTTTCGTTACTGTGCCCGGAACCATGCCGGGGTTGCATTGAATGCACCGATTCGGGTCGGAAATGAAATGATGCACCAATTCGGGCCAAAAATGAAACGAACGCACCCAATCCACTTTTTTGGACCCAATAGTGATGTTCAGGTTCAATTTGGTCAGTTTCGTTACTGTGCCCGGAACCATGCCGGGGTTGCATTGAATGCACCGATTCGGGTCGGAAATGAAATGATGCACCAATTCGGGCCAAAAATGAAACGAACGCACCCAATCCACTTTTTTGGACCCAATAGTGATGTTCAGGTTCAATTTGGTCAGTTTCGTTACTGTGCCCGGAACCATGCCGGGGTTGCATTGAATGCACCGATTCGGGTCGGAAATGAAATGATGCACCAATTCGGGCCAAAAATGAAACGAACGCACCCAATCCACTTTTTTGGACCCAATAGTGATGTTCAGGTTCAATTTGGTCAGTTTCGTTACTGTGCCCGGAACCATGCCGGGGTTGCATTGAATGCACCGATTCGGGTCGGAAATGAAATGATGCACCAATTCGGGCCAAAAATGAAACGAACGCACCCAATCCACTTTTTTGGACCCAATAGTGATGTTCAGGTTCAATTTGGTCAGTTTCGTTACTGTGCCCGGAACCATGCCGGGGTTGCATTGAATGCACCGATTCGGGTCGGAAATGAAATGATGCACCAATTCGGGCCAAAAATGAAACGAACGCACCCAATCCACTTTTTTGGACCCAATAGTGATGTTCTGGTTTGTTTTGTTCAGTTTCGCTACTATGCCAGAAACCATGTCGTGGTTGCATTTAATGCACCGATTCGGGCCAAAAATGAAATGAACGCACCCAATCCACTTTTTTGGACCCAATAGTGATGTTCAGGTTCAATTTGGTCAGTTTCGTTACTGTGCCCGGAACCATGCCGGGGTTGCATTGAATGCACCGATTCGGGTCGGAAATGAAATGATGCACCAATTCGGGCCAAAAATGAAACGAACCCACCCAATCCACTTTTTTGGACCCAATAGTGATGTTCAGGTTCAATTTGGTCAGTTTCGTTACTGTGCCCGGAACCATGCCGGGGTTGCATTGAATGCACCGATTCGGGTCGGAAATGAAATGATGCACCAATTCGGGCCAAAAATGAAACGAACCCACCCAATCCACTTTTTTGGACCCAATAGTGATGTTCAGGTTCAATTTGGTCAGTTTCGTTACTGTGCCCGGAACCATGCCGGGGTTGCATTGAATGCACCGATTCGGGTCGGAAATGAAATGATGCACCAATTCGGGCCAAAAATGAAACGAACCCACCCAATCCACTTTTTTGGACCCAATAGTGATGTTCAGGTTCAATTTGGTCAGTTTCGTTACTGTGCCCGGAACCATGCCGGGGTTGCATTGAATGCACCGATTCGGGTCGGAAATGAAATGATGCACCAATTCGGGCCAAAAATGAAACGAACCCACCCAATCCACTTTTTTGGACCCAATAGTGATGTTCAGGTTCAATTTGGTCAGTTTCGTTACTGTGCCCGGAACCATGCCGGGGTTGCATTGAATGCACCGATTCGGGTCGGAAATGAAATGATGCACCAATTCGGGCCAAAAATGAAACGAACGCACCCAATCCACTTTTTTGGACCCAATAGTGATGTTCAGGTTCAATTTGGTCAGTTTCGTTACTGTGCCCGGAACCATGCCGGGGTTGCATTGAATGCACCGATTCGGGTCGGAAATGAAATGATGCACCAATTCGGGCCAAAAATGAAACGAACGCACCCAATCCACTTTTTTGGACCCAATAGTGATGTTCAGGTTCAATTTGGTCAGTTTCGTTACTGTGCCCGGAACCATGCCGGGGTTGCATTGAATGCACCGATTCGGGTCGGAAATGAAATGATGCACCAATTCGGGCCAAAAATGAAACGAACGCACCCAATCCACTTTTTTGGACCCAATAGTGATGTTCAGGTTCAATTTGGTCAGTTTCGTTACTGTGCCCGGAACCATGCCGGGGTTGCATTGAATGCACCGATTCGGGTCGGAAATGAAATGATGCACCAATTCGGGCCAAAAATGAAACGAACGCACCCAATCCACTTTTTTGGACCCAATAGTGATGTTCAGGTTCAATTTGGTCAGTTTCGTTACTGTGCCCGGAACCATGCCGGGGTTGCATTGAATGCACCGATTCGGGTCGGAAATGAAATGATGCACCAATTCGGGCCAAAAATGAAACGAACGCACCCAATCCACTTTTTTGGACCCAATAGTGATGTTCAGGTTCAATTTGGTCAGTTTCGTTACTGTGCCCGGAACCATGCCGGGGTTGCATTGAATGCACCGATTCGGGTCGGAAATGAAATGATGCACCAATTCGGGCCAAAAATGAAACGAACGCACCCAATCCACTTTTTTGGACCCAATAGTGATGTTCAGGTTCAATTTGGTCAGTTTCGTTACTGTGCCCGGAACCATGCCGGGGTTGCATTGAATGCACCGATTCGGGTCGGAAATGAAATGATGCACCAATTCGGGCCAAAAATGAAACGAACCCACCCAATCCACTTTTTTGGACCCAATAGTGATGTTCAGGTTCAATTTGGTCAGTTTCGTTACTGTGCCCGGAACCATGCCGGGGTTGCATTGAATGCACCGATTCGGGTCGGAAATGAAATGATGCACCAATTCGGGCCAAAAATGAAACGAACCCACCCAATCCACTTTTTTGGACCCAATAGTGATGTTCAGGTTCAATTTGGTCAGTTTCGTTACTGTGCCCGGAACCATGCCGGGGTTGCATTGAATGCACCGATTCGGGTCGGAAATGAAATGATGCACCAATTCGGGCCAAAAATGAAACGAACCCACCCAATCCACTTTTTTGGACCCAATAGTGATGTTCAGGTTCAATTTGGTCAGTTTCGTTACTGTGCCCGGAACCATGCCGGGGTTGCATTGAATGCACCGATTCGGGTCGGAAATGAAATGATGCACCAATTCGGGCCAAAAATGAAACGAACCCACCCAATCCACTTTTTTGGACCCAATAGTGATGTTCAGGTTCAATTTGGTCAGTTTCGTTACTGTGCCCGGAACCATGCCGGGGTTGCATTGAATGCACCGATTCGGGTCGGAAATGAAATGATGCACCAATTCGGGCCAAAAATGAAACGAACCCACCCAATCCACTTTTTTGGACCCAATAGTGATGTTCAGGTTCAATTTGGTCAGTTTCGTTACTGTGCCCGGAACCATGCCGGGGTTGCATTGAATGCACCGATTCGGGTCGGAAATGAAATGATGCACCAATTCGGGCCAAAAATGAAACGAACCCACCCAATCCACTTTTTTGGACCCAATAGTGATGTTCAGGTTCAATTTGGTCAGTTTCGTTACTGTGCCCGGAACCATGCCGGGGTTGCATTGAATGCACCGATTCGGGTCGGAAATGAAATGATGCACCAATTCGGGCCAAAAATGAAACGAACCCACCCAATCCACTTTTTTGGACCCAATAGTGATGTTCAGGTTCAATTTGGTCAGTTTCGTTACTGTGCCCGGAACCATGCCGGGGTTGCATTGAATGCACCGATTCGGGTCGGAAATGAAATGATGCACCAATTCGGGCCAAAAATGAAACGAACCCACCCAATCCACTTTTTTGGACCCAATAGTGATGTTCAGGTTCAATTTGGTCAGTTTCGTTACTGTGCCCGGAACCATGCCGGGGTTGCATTGAATGCACCGATTCGGGTCGGAAATGAAATGATGCACCAATTCGGGCCAAAAATGAAACGAACCCACCCAATCCACTTTTTTGGACCCAATAGTGATGTTCAGGTTCAATTTGGTCAGTTTCGTTACTGTGCCCGGAACCATGCCGGGGTTGCATTGAATGCACCGATTCGGGTCGGAAATGAAATGATGCACCAATTCGGGCCAAAAATGAAACGAACCCACCCAATCCACTTTTTTGGACCCAATAGTGATGTTCAGGTTCAATTTGGTCAGTTTCGTTACTGTGCCCGGAACCATGCCGGGGTTGCATTGAATGCACCGATTCGGGTCGGAAATGAAATGATGCACCAATTCGGGCCAAAAATGAAACGAACCCACCCAATCCACTTTTTTGGACCCAATAGTGATGTTCAGGTTCAATTTGGTCAGTTTCGTTACTGTGCCCGGAACCATGCCGGGGTTGCATTGAATGCACCGATTCGGGTCGGAAATGAAATGATGCACCAATTCGGGCCAAAAATGAAACGAACCCACCCAATCCACTTTTTTGGACCCAATAGTGATGTTCAGGTTCAATTTGGTCAGTTTCGTTACTGTGCCCGGAACCATGCCGGGGTTGCATTGAATGCACCGATTCGGGTCGGAAATGAAATGATGCACCAATTCGGGCCAAAAATGAAACGAACCCACCCAATCCACTTTTTTGGACCCAATAGTGATGTTCAGGTTCAATTTGGTCAGTTTCGTTACTGTGCCCGGAACCATGCCGGGGTTGCATTGAATGCACCGATTCGGGTCGGAAATGAAATGATGCACCAATTCGGGCCAAAAATGAAACGAACCCACCCAATCCACTTTTTTGGACCCAATAGTGATGTTCAGGTTCAATTTGGTCAGTTTCGTTACTGTGCCCGGAACCATGCCGGGGTTGCATTGAATGCACCGATTCGGGTCGGAAATGAAATGATGCACCAATTCGGGCCAAAAATGAAACGAACCCACCCAATCCACTTTTTTGGACCCAATAGTGATGTTCAGGTTCAATTTGGTCAGTTTCGTTACTGTGCCCGGAACCATGCCGGGGTTGCATTGAATGCACCGATTCGGGTCGGAAATGAAATGATGCACCAATTCGGGCCAAAAATGAAACGAACCCACCCAATCCACTTTTTTGGACCCAATAGTGATGTTCAGGTTCAATTTGGTCAGTTTCGTTACTGTGCCCGGAACCATGCCGGGGTTGCATTGAATGCACCGATTCGGGTCGGAAATGAAATGATGCACCAATTCGGGCCAAAAATGAAACGAACCCACCCAATCCACTTTTTTGGACCCAATAGTGATGTTCAGGTTCAATTTGGTCAGTTTCGTTACTGTGCCCGGAACCATGCCGGGGTTGCATTGAATGCACCGATTCGGGTCGGAAATGAAATGATGCACCAATTCGGGCCAAAAATGAAACGAACCCACCCAATCCACTTTTTTGGACCCAATAGTGATGTTCAGGTTCAATTTGGTCAGTTTCGTTACTGTGCCCGGAACCATGCCGGGGTTGCATTGAATGCACCGATTCGGGTCGGAAATGAAATGATGCACCAATTCGGGCCAAAAATGAAACGAACCCACCCAATCCACTTTTTTGGACCCAATAGTGATGTTCAGGTTCAATTTGGTCAGTTTCGTTACTGTGCCCGGAACCATGCCGGGGTTGCATTGAATGCACCGATTCGGGTCGGAAATGAAATGATGCACCAATTCGGGCCAAAAATGAAACGAACCCACCCAATCCACTTTTTTGGACCCAATAGTGATGTTCAGGTTCAATTTGGTCAGTTTCGTTACTGTGCCCGGAACCATGCCGGGGTTGCATTGAATGCACCGATTCGGGTCGGAAATGAAATGATGCACCAATTCGGGCCAAAAATGAAACGAACCCACCCAATCCACTTTTTTGGACCCAATAGTGATGTTCAGGTTCAATTTGGTCAGTTTCGTTACTGTGCCCGGAACCATGCCGGGGTTGCATTGAATGCACCGATTCGGGTCGGAAATGAAATGATGCACCAATTCGGGCCAAAAATGAAACGAACCCACCCAATCCACTTTTTTGGACCCAATAGTGATGTTCAGGTTCAATTTGGTCAGTTTCGTTACTGTGCCCGGAACCATGCCGGGGTTGCATTGAATGCACCGATTCGGGTCGGAAATGAAATGATGCACCAATTCGGGCCAAAAATGAAACGAACCCACCCAATCCACTTTTTTGGACCCAATAGTGATGTTCAGGTTCAATTTGGTCAGTTTCGTTACTGTGCCCGGAACCATGCCGGGGTTGCATTGAATGCACCGATTCGGGTCGGAAATGAAATGATGCACCAATTCGGGCCAAAAATGAAACGAACCCACCCAATCCACTTTTTTGGACCCAATAGTGATGTTCAGGTTCAATTTGGTCAGTTTCGTTACTGTGCCCGGAACCATGCCGGGGTTGCATTGAATGCACCGATTCGGGTCGGAAATGAAATGATGCACCAATTCGGGCCAAAAATGAAACGAACCCACCCAATCCACTTTTTTGGACCCAATAGTGATGTTCAGGTTCAATTTGGTCAGTTTCGTTACTGTGCCCGGAACCATGCCGGGGTTGCATTGAATGCACCGATTCGGGTCGGAAATGAAATGATGCACCAATTCGGGCCAAAAATGAAACGAACCCACCCAATCCACTTTTTTGGACCCAATAGTGATGTTCAGGTTCAATTTGGTCAGTTTCGTTACTGTGCCCGGAACCATGCCGGGGTTGCATTGAATGCACCGATTCGGGTCGGAAATGAAATGATGCACCAATTCGGGCCAAAAATGAAACGAACCCACCCAATCCACTTTTTTGGACCCAATAGTGATGTTCAGGTTCAATTTGGTCAGTTTCGTTACTGTGCCCGGAACCATGCCGGGGTTGCATTGAATGCACCGATTCGGGTCGGAAATGAAATGATGCACCAATTCGGGCCAAAAATGAAACGAACCCACCCAATCCACTTTTTTGGACCCAATAGTGATGTTCAGGTTCAATTTGGTCAGTTTCGTTACTGTGCCCGGAACCATGCCGGGGTTGCATTGAATGCACCGATTCGGGTCGGAAATGAAATGATGCACCAATTCGGGCCAAAAATGAAACGAACCCACCCAATCCACTTTTTTGGACCCAATAGTGATGTTCAGGTTCAATTTGGTCAGTTTCGTTACTGTGCCCGGAACCATGCCGGGGTTGCATTGAATGCACCGATTCGGGTCGGAAATGAAATGATGCACCAATTCGGGCCAAAAATGAAACGAACCCACCCAATCCACTTTTTTGGACCCAATAGTGATGTTCAGGTTCAATTTGGTCAGTTTCGTTACTGTGCCCGGAACCATGCCGGGGTTGCATTGAATGCACCGATTCGGGTCGGAAATGAAATGATGCACCAATTCGGGCCAAAAATGAAACGAACCCACCCAATCCACTTTTTTGGACCCAATAGTGATGTTCAGGTTCAATTTGGTCAGTTTCGTTACTGTGCCCGGAACCATGCCGGGGTTGCATTGAATGCACCGATTCGGGTCGGAAATGAAATGATGCACCAATTCGGGCCAAAAATGAAACGAACCCACCCAATCCACTTTTTTGGACCCAATAGTGATGTTCAGGTTCAATTTGGTCAGTTTCGTTACTGTGCCCGGAACCATGCCGGGGTTGCATTGAATGCACCGATTCGGGTCGGAAATGAAATGATGCACCAATTCGGGCCAAAAATGAAACGAACCCACCCAATCCACTTTTTTGGACCCAATAGTGATGTTCAGGTTCAATTTGGTCAGTTTCGTTACTGTGCCCGGAACCATGCCGGGGTTGCATTGAATGCACCGATTCGGGTCGGAAATGAAATGATGCACCAATTCGGGCCAAAAATGAAACGAACCCACCCAATCCACTTTTTTGGACCCAATAGTGATGTTCAGGTTCAATTTGGTCAGTTTCGTTACTGTGCCCGGAACCATGCCGGGGTTGCATTGAATGCACCGATTCGGGTCGGAAATGAAATGATGCACCAATTCGGGCCAAAAATGAAACGAACCCACCCAATCCACTTTTTTGGACCCAATAGTGATGTTCAGGTTCAATTTGGTCAGTTTCGTTACTGTGCCCGGAACCATGCCGGGGTTGCATTGAATGCACCGATTCGGGTCGGAAATGAAATGATGCACCAATTCGGGCCAAAAATGAAACGAACCCACCCAATCCACTTTTTTGGACCCAATAGTGATGTTCAGGTTCAATTTGGTCAGTTTCGTTACTGTGCCCGGAACCATGCCGGGGTTGCATTGAATGCACCGATTCGGGTCGGAAATGAAATGATGCACCAATTCGGGCCAAAAATGAAACGAACCCACCCAATCCACTTTTTTGGACCCAATAGTGATGTTCAGGTTCAATTTGGTCAGTTTCGTTACTGTGCCCGGAACCATGCCGGGGTTGCATTGAATGCACCGATTCGGGTCGGAAATGAAATGATGCACCAATTCGGGCCAAAAATGAAACGAACCCACCCAATCCACTTTTTTGGACCCAATAGTGATGTTCAGGTTCAATTTGGTCAGTTTCGTTACTGTGCCCGGAACCATGCCGGGGTTGCATTGAATGCACCGATTCGGGTCGGAAATGAAATGATGCACCAATTCGGGCCAAAAATGAAACGAACCCACCCAATCCACTTTTTTGGACCCAATAGTGATGTTCAGGTTCAATTTGGTCAGTTTCGTTACTGTGCCCGGAACCATGCCGGGGTTGCATTGAATGCACCGATTCGGGTCGGAAATGAAATGATGCACCAATTCGGGCCAAAAATGAAACGAACCCACCCAATCCACTTTTTTGGACCCAATAGTGATGTTCAGGTTCAATTTGGTCAGTTTCGTTACTGTGCCCGGAACCATGCCGGGGTTGCATTGAATGCACCGATTCGGGTCGGAAATGAAATGATGCACCAATTCGGGCCAAAAATGAAACGAACCCACCCAATCCACTTTTTTGGACCCAATAGTGATGTTCAGGTTCAATTTGGTCAGTTTCGTTACTGTGCCCGGAACCATGCCGGGGTTGCATTGAATGCACCGATTCGGGTCGGAAATGAAATGATGCACCAATTCGGGCCAAAAATGAAACGAACCCACCCAATCCACTTTTTTGGACCCAATAGTGATGTTCAGGTTCAATTTGGTCAGTTTCGTTACTGTGCCCGGAACCATGCCGGGGTTGCATTGAATGCACCGATTCGGGTCGGAAATGAAATGATGCACCAATTCGGGCCAAAAATGAAACGAACCCACCCAATCCACTTTTTTGGACCCAATAGTGATGTTCAGGTTCAATTTGGTCAGTTTCGTTACTGTGCCCGGAACCATGCCGGGGTTGCATTGAATGCACCGATTCGGGTCGGAAATGAAATGATGCACCAATTCGGGCCAAAAATGAAACGAACCCACCCAATCCACTTTTTTGGACCCAATAGTGATGTTCAGGTTCAATTTGGTCAGTTTCGTTACTGTGCCCGGAACCATGCCGGGGTTGCATTGAATGCACCGATTCGGGTCGGAAATGAAATGATGCACCAATTCGGGCCAAAAATGAAACGAACCCACCCAATCCACTTTTTTGGACCCAATAGTGATGTTCAGGTTCAATTTGGTCAGTTTCGTTACTGTGCCCGGAACCATGCCGGGGTTGCATTGAATGCACCGATTCGGGTCGGAAATGAAATGATGCACCAATTCGGGCCAAAAATGAAACGAACCCACCCAATCCACTTTTTTGGACCCAATAGTGATGTTCAGGTTCAATTTGGTCAGTTTCGTTACTGTGCCCGGAACCATGCCGGGGTTGCATTGAATGCACCGATTCGGGTCGGAAATGAAATGATGCACCAATTCGGGCCAAAAATGAAACGAACCCACCCAATCCACTTTTTTGGACCCAATAGTGATGTTCAGGTTCAATTTGGTCAGTTTCGTTACTGTGCCCGGAACCATGCCGGGGTTGCATTGAATGCACCGATTCGGGTCGGAAATGAAATGATGCACCAATTCGGGCCAAAAATGAAACGAACCCACCCAATCCACTTTTTTGGACCCAATAGTGATGTTCAGGTTCAATTTGGTCAGTTTCGTTACTGTGCCCGGAACCATGCCGGGGTTGCATTGAATGCACCGATTCGGGTCGGAAATGAAATGATGCACCAATTCGGGCCAAAAATGAAACGAACCCACCCAATCCACTTTTTTGGACCCAATAGTGATGTTCAGGTTCAATTTGGTCAGTTTCGTTACTGTGCCCGGAACCATGCCGGGGTTGCATTGAATGCACCGATTCGGGTCGGAAATGAAATGATGCACCAATTCGGGCCAAAAATGAAACGAACCCACCCAATCCACTTTTTTGGACCCAATAGTGATGTTCAGGTTCAATTTGGTCAGTTTCGTTACTGTGCCCGGAACCATGCCGGGGTTGCATTGAATGCACCGATTCGGGTCGGAAATGAAATGATGCACCAATTCGGGCCAAAAATGAAACGAACCCACCCAATCCACTTTTTTGGACCCAATAGTGATGTTCAGGTTCAATTTGGTCAGTTTCGTTACTGTGCCCGGAACCATGCCGGGGTTGCATTGAATGCACCGATTCGGGTCGGAAATGAAATGATGCACCAATTCGGGCCAAAAATGAAACGAACCCACCCAATCCACTTTTTTGGACCCAATAGTGATGTTCAGGTTCAATTTGGTCAGTTTCGTTACTGTGCCCGGAACCATGCCGGGGTTGCATTGAATGCACCGATTCGGGTCGGAAATGAAATGATGCACCAATTCGGGCCAAAAATGAAACGAACCCACCCAATCCACTTTTTTGGACCCAATAGTGATGTTCAGGTTCAATTTGGTCAGTTTCGTTACTGTGCCCGGAACCATGCCGGGGTTGCATTGAATGCACCGATTCGGGTCGGAAATGAAATGATGCACCAATTCGGGCCAAAAATGAAACGAACCCACCCAATCCACTTTTTTGGACCCAATAGTGATGTTCAGGTTCAATTTGGTCAGTTTCGTTACTGTGCCCGGAACCATGCCGGGGTTGCATTGAATGCACCGATTCGGGTCGGAAATGAAATGATGCACCAATTCGGGCCAAAAATGAAACGAACCCACCCAATCCACTTTTTTGGACCCAATAGTGATGTTCAGGTTCAATTTGGTCAGTTTCGTTACTGTGCCCGGAACCATGCCGGGGTTGCATTGAATGCACCGATTCGGGTCGGAAATGAAATGATGCACCAATTCGGGCCAAAAATGAAACGAACCCACCCAATCCACTTTTTTGGACCCAATAGTGATGTTCAGGTTCAATTTGGTCAGTTTCGTTACTGTGCCCGGAACCATGCCGGGGTTGCATTGAATGCACCGATTCGGGTCGGAAATGAAATGATGCACCAATTCGGGCCAAAAATGAAACGAACCCACCCAATCCACTTTTTTGGACCCAATAGTGATGTTCAGGTTCAATTTGGTCAGTTTCGTTACTGTGCCCGGAACCATGCCGGGGTTGCATTGAATGCACCGATTCGGGTCGGAAATGAAATGATGCACCAATTCGGGCCAAAAATGAAACGAACCCACCCAATCCACTTTTTTGGACCCAATAGTGATGTTCAGGTTCAATTTGGTCAGTTTCGTTACTGTGCCCGGAACCATGCCGGGGTTGCATTGAATGCACCGATTCGGGTCGGAAATGAAATGATGCACCAATTCGGGCCAAAAATGAAACGAACCCACCCAATCCACTTTTTTGGACCCAATAGTGATGTTCAGGTTCAATTTGGTCAGTTTCGTTACTGTGCCCGGAACCATGCCGGGGTTGCATTGAATGCACCGATTCGGGTCGGAAATGAAATGATGCACCAATTCGGGCCAAAAATGAAACGAACCCACCCAATCCACTTTTTTGGACCCAATAGTGATGTTCAGGTTCAATTTGGTCAGTTTCGTTACTGTGCCCGGAACCATGCCGGGGTTGCATTGAATGCACCGATTCGGGTCGGAAATGAAATGATGCACCAATTCGGGCCAAAAATGAAACGAACCCACCCAATCCACTTTTTTGGACCCAATAGTGATGTTCAGGTTCAATTTGGTCAGTTTCGTTACTGTGCCCGGAACCATGCCGGGGTTGCATTGAATGCACCGATTCGGGTCGGAAATGAAATGATGCACCAATTCGGGCCAAAAATGAAACGAACCCACCCAATCCACTTTTTTGGACCCAATAGTGATGTTCAGGTTCAATTTGGTCAGTTTCGTTACTGTGCCCGGAACCATGCCGGGGTTGCATTGAATGCACCGATTCGGGTCGGAAATGAAATGATGCACCAATTCGGGCCAAAAATGAAACGAACCCACCCAATCCACTTTTTTGGACCCAATAGTGATGTTCAGGTTCAATTTGGTCAGTTTCGTTACTGTGCCCGGAACCATGCCGGGGTTGCATTGAATGCACCGATTCGGGTCGGAAATGAAATGATGCACCAATTCGGGCCAAAAATGAAACGAACCCACCCAATCCACTTTTTTGGACCCAATAGTGATGTTCAGGTTCAATTTGGTCAGTTTCGTTACTGTGCCCGGAACCATGCCGGGGTTGCATTGAATGCACCGATTCGGGTCGGAAATGAAATGATGCACCAATTCGGGCCAAAAATGAAACGAACCCACCCAATCCACTTTTTTGGACCCAATAGTGATGTTCAGGTTCAATTTGGTCAGTTTCGTTACTGTGCCCGGAACCATGCCGGGGTTGCATTGAATGCACCGATTCGGGTCGGAAATGAAATGATGCACCAATTCGGGCCAAAAATGAAACGAACCCACCCAATCCACTTTTTTGGACCCAATAGTGATGTTCAGGTTCAATTTGGTCAGTTTCGTTACTGTGCCCGGAACCATGCCGGGGTTGCATTGAATGCACCGATTCGGGTCGGAAATGAAATGATGCACCAATTCGGGCCAAAAATGAAACGAACCCACCCAATCCACTTTTTTGGACCCAATAGTGATGTTCAGGTTCAATTTGGTCAGTTTCGTTACTGTGCCCGGAACCATGCCGGGGTTGCATTGAATGCACCGATTCGGGTCGGAAATGAAATGATGCACCAATTCGGGCCAAAAATGAAACGAACCCACCCAATCCACTTTTTTGGACCCAATAGTGATGTTCAGGTTCAATTTGGTCAGTTTCGTTACTGTGCCCGGAACCATGCCGGGGTTGCATTGAATGCACCGATTCGGGTCGGAAATGAAATGATGCACCAATTCGGGCCAAAAATGAAACGAACCCACCCAATCCACTTTTTTGGACCCAATAGTGATGTTCAGGTTCAATTTGGTCAGTTTCGTTACTGTGCCCGGAACCATGCCGGGGTTGCATTGAATGCACCGATTCGGGTCGGAAATGAAATGATGCACCAATTCGGGCCAAAAATGAAACGAACCCACCCAATCCACTTTTTTGGACCCAATAGTGATGTTCAGGTTCAATTTGGTCAGTTTCGTTACTGTGCCCGGAACCATGCCGGGGTTGCATTGAATGCACCGATTCGGGTCGGAAATGAAATGATGCACCAATTCGGGCCAAAAATGAAACGAACCCACCCAATCCACTTTTTTGGACCCAATAGTGATGTTCAGGTTCAATTTGGTCAGTTTCGTTACTGTGCCCGGAACCATGCCGGGGTTGCATTGAATGCACCGATTCGGGTCGGAAATGAAATGATGCACCAATTCGGGCCAAAAATGAAACGAACCCACCCAATCCACTTTTTTGGACCCAATAGTGATGTTCAGGTTCAATTTGGTCAGTTTCGTTACTGTGCCCGGAACCATGCCGGGGTTGCATTGAATGCATTCGGGTCGAAAACGAAATGATGCACCGATTTGGGCCAAAAACGAAACGAACGCACCCACTCCACTTTTTTGGAAAAAATAGTGATGTTCAGGTTCAATTTGGTCAGTTTCGTTACTGTGCCCGGAACCATGCCGGGGTTGCATTGAATGCACCGATTCGGGTCGGAAACGAAATGATGCACCAATTCGGGCCAAGAATGAAACGGACGCACCCAATCCACTTTTTTGGACCCAATAGTCCTGTTCTGGTTCAATTTGGTCAGTTTCGTGATTGCGCCGGAAACCATGCCGCAGTTGCATTGAATGCACTGATTCGGGCCGGAAACAAAACGATGCACCGATTCGGGCAAGAAATGAAAGGAAGGCACCGAATCCCCTTTTTTGGACCCAATAGTCATGTTCTGGTTCAATTTGGTCAGTTTCGTGATTGCGCCGGAAACCATGCCGCAGTTGCATTGAATGCACCGATTCGGGCCGGAAACAAAACGATGCACCGATTCGGGCCGGAAACAAAACGATGCACCGATTCGGGCCGGAAACAAAACGATGCACCGATTCGGGCCGGAAACAAAACGATGCACCGATTCGGGCCGGAAACAAAACGATGCACCGATTCGGGCCGGAAACAAAACGATGCACCGATTCGGGCCGGAAACAAAACGATGCACCGATTCGGGCCGGAAACAAAACGATGCACCGATTCGGGCCGGAAACAAAACGATGCACCGATTCGGGCCGGAAACAAAACGATGCACCGATTCGGGCCGGAAACAAAACGATGCACCGATTCGGGCCGGAAACAAAACGATGCACCGATTCGGGCCGGAAACAAAACGATGCACCGATTCGGGCCGGAAACAAAACGATGCACCGATTCGGGCCGGAAACAAAACGATGCACCGATTCGGGCCGGAAACAAAACGATGCACCGATTCGGGCCGGAAACAAAACGATGCACCGATTCGGGCCGGAAACAAAACGATGCACCGATTCGGGCCGGAAACAAAACGATGCACCGATTCGGGCCGGAAACAAAACGATGCACCGATTCGGGCCGGAAACAAAACGATGCACCGATTCGGGCCGGAAACAAAACGATGCACCGATTCGGGCCGGAAACAAAACGATGCACCGATTCGGGCCGGAAACAAAACGATGCACCGATTCGGGCCGGAAACAAAACGATGCACCGATTCGGGCCGGAAACAAAACGATGCACCGATTCGGGCCGGAAACAAAACGATGCACCGATTCGGGCCGGAAACAAAACGATGCACCGATTCGGGCCGGAAACAAAACGATGCACCGATTCGGGCCGGAAACAAAACGATGCACCGATTCGGGCCGGAAACAAAACGATGCACCGATTCGGGCCGGAAACAAAACGATGCACCGATTCGGGCCGGAAACAAAACGATGCACCGATTCGGGCCGGAAACAAAACGATGCACCGATTCGGGCCGGAAACAAAACGATGCACCGATTCGGGCCGGAAACAAAACGATGCACCGATTCGGGGCGGAAACGAAATGATGCACCAATTCGGGCCAAAAATGAAACGGACGCACCCAATCCACTTTTTTGGACCCAATAGTCATGTTCTGGTTCAATTTGGTCAGTTTCGTGATTGCGCCGGAAACCATGCCGCGGTTGCATTGAATGCACTGATTCGGGCCGGAAACAAAACGATGCACCGATTCGGGCAAGAAATGAAAGGAAGGCACCGAATCCACTTTTTTGGACCCAATAGTGATGTTTTGGTTCGTTTTGGTCAGTTTTGTTACTGTGCTAGAAACCATGCTACGGTTCCATTTAATGTACTGATTCGAGACGGAAAAGAAATGATGCACCGATTCAGGCGAGAATCGAAACGAACGCATCCAATCCACTTTTTTGGAGCCAACAATGATGTTCTGGTTCGTTTTAGTTAGATTCGTTACGGTGCCAGAAACCATGCCGTTGTTGCATTTAATGCACCGATTCGGGTCGGAAACGAAATGATGCACCGATTCGGGCCAAAAATGAAATGAACGTACCCAATCCGCTTTTTTGGACCCAATAGTGATGTCCTGGTTTGTTTTGGTCCGTTTCGTTACTATGCCAGAAACCATGTTGTGGTTGCATTTAATGCACCGATTCGGGTTGGAAACAAAATGATGCACCGATTCGGGCCAAATACAAAACGAACGCATCCAATCTACTTTTTTGGACCCAATAGTGATGTTCTGGTTCATTTTGGTTAGTTTCGTTACTGTGCCGGAAACCATGTCGTGGTTGCATATAATGCACCGATTCGGGTCGGAAACGAAATGATGCACCGATTCGGGCCAAAAACGAAACGAACGTACCCAATCCACTTTTTTGGACCCAATAGTGATGTTCTGCTTTGTCTTGTTCAGTTTCGCTACTATGACAGAAACCATGTCGTGGTTGCATTTAACAACAAACGAAATTAACGCACTGAATCCACTTTTTTGGACCCAATAGTGATGTTTTTATTTGTTTTATAGTGATGTTCTGGTTCAATTTGGTCACTTTCGTGCTTGTGCCTGAAACCATGCGGGGGTTGCATTGAATGCACCGATTCGGGTCGGAAACAAAACGATGCACGGATTCGGGCAAGAAACGAAATGAACGCACTGAATCCACTTTTTTGGACCCAATAGTGATGTTTTTGTTTATTTTGGTCAGTTTCCTTACTATGCGAGAAACCATGTCACTGTTGCATTTAATTCACCGATACGGGTCGGAAACGAAATGATGCACTGATTTGGGCCAAAAATGAAACGAACGCACCCAATCTACTTTTTTGGACCAAATAGTGATGTTCAGGTTCAATTTAGTCAGTTTCGTAACTGTGCCCGGAACCATGCCGGGGTTGCATTGAATGCACCGATTCGGGTCGGAAACGAAATGATGCACCAAGTCGGGCCAAAAATTAAATTGACGTACCAAATCCACTTTTTTGGACCCAATAGTCATGTTCTGGTTCAATTTGGTCAGTTTCGTGATTGTGCCGGAAACCATGTCGGGGTTGCATTGAATGCACCGATTCGGGCCGGAAACAAAACGATGCACCGACTCGGGCAAGAAACGAAAGGAACGCACCGAATCCATTTTTTTGGACCCAATAGTGATGTTCTGGTTCAATTTGGTCAGTTTCGTGATTGTGCCGGAAACCATGCCGGGGTTGCATTGAATGCACCGATTCGGGCCGGAAACAAAACGATGCACCGATTCGGGCAAGAAACGAAAGGAACGCACCGAATCAACTTTTTTGGACCCAATAGTGATGTTCAGGTTCAATTTGGTCAGTTTCGTTACTGTGCCCGGAACCATGCCGGGGTTGCATTGAATGCACCGATTCGGGCCGGAAACAAAACGATGCACCGATTCGGGCAAGAAACGAATTCGGGCCAAAAACGAAACGAACGTACCCAATCCACTTTTTTGGACCCAATAGTGATGTTCTGGTTTGTTTTGGTTCGTTTCGTTACTGTGCCCGGAACCATGCCGGGGTTGCATTGAATGCACCGATTCGGGTCGGAAATGAAATGATGCACCAATTCGGGCCAAAAATGAAACGAACGCACCCAATCCACTTTTTTGGACCCAATAGTGATGTTCAGGTTCAATTTGGTCAGTTTCGTTACTGTGCCCGGAACCATGCCGGGGTTGCATTGAATGCACCGATTCGGGTCGGAAACGAAATGATGCACCGATTCGGGCCAAAAACAAAACGAACACACCCAATCTACTTTTTTTGGACCCAATAGTGATGTTCAGGTTCAATTTGGTCAGTTTCGTTACTGTGCCCGGAACCATGCCGGGGTTGCATTGAATGCACCGATTCGGGTCGGAAACGAAATGATGCACCGATTCGGGCCAAAAACAAAACGAACACACCCAATCTACTTTTTTTGGACCCAATAGTGATGTTCAGGTTCAATTTGGTCAGTTTCGTTACTGTGCCCGGAACCATGCCGGGGTTGCATTGAATGCACCGATTCGGGTCGGAAACGAAATGATGCACCGATTTGGGCCAAAAACGAAACGAACGCACCCAATCTACTTTTTTGGACCCAATAGTGATGTTCAGGTTCAATTTGGTCAGTTTCGTTACTGTGCCCGGAACCATGCCGGGGTTGCATTGAATGCACCGATTCGGGCCGGAAACAAAACGATGCACCGATTCGGGCAAGAAACGAAATGAACGCACAGAATCCACTTTTTTGGACCCAATAGTGATGTTTTTGTTTGTTTTGGTCAGTTTCGTTAATATGCCAGAAACCATGTCGCTGTTGCATTTAATGCACCCATTCGGGTCGGAAATGAAATGATGCACCAATTCGGGCCAAAAATGAAACGAACGCACCCAATCCACTTTTTTGGACCCAATAGTGATGTTCAGGTTCAATTTGGTCAGTTTCGTTACTGTGCCCGGAACCATGCCGGGGTTGCATTGAATGCACCGATTCGGGCCGGAAACAAAACGATGCACCGATTCGGGCAAGAAACGAAATGAACGCACAGAATCCACTTTTTTGGACCCAATAGTGATGTTTTTGTTTGTTTTGGTCAGTTTCGTTAATATGCCAGAAACCATGTCGCTGTTGCATTTAATGCACCCATTCGGGTCGGAAATGAAATGATGCACCAATTCGGGCCAAAAATGAAACGAACGCACCCAATCCACTTTTTTGGACCCAATAGTGATGTTCAGGTTCAATTTGGTCAGTTTCGTTACTGTGCCCGGAACCATGCCGGGGTTGCATTGAATGCACCGATTCGGGCCGGAAACAAAACGATGCACCGATTCGGGCAAGAAACGAAATGAACGCACAGAATCCACTTTTTTGGACCCAATAGTGATGTTTTTGTTTGTTTTGGTCAGTTTCGTTAATATGCCAGAAACCATGTCGCTGTTGCATTTAATGCACCCATTCGGGTCGGAAATGAAATGATGCACCAATTCGGGCCAAAAATGAAATGAACGCACCCAATCCACTTTTTTGGACCCAATAGTGATGTTCTGGTTCAATTTCGTTAGTTTCATGATTGTGCCGGAAACCATGCGGGGGTTGCATTTAATGCACCGATTCGGGCCAAAAATGAAATGAACGCACCCAATCCACTTTTTTGGACCCAATAGTGATGTTCAGGTTCAATTTGGTCAGTTTCGTTACTGTGCCCGGAACCATGCCGGGGTTGCATTGAATGCACCGATTCGGGCCGGAAACAAAACGATGCACCGATTCGGGCAAGAAACGAAATGAACGCACAGAATCCACTTTTTTGGACCCAATAGTGATGTTTTTGTTTGTTTTGGTCAGTTTCGTTAATATGCCAGAAACCATGTCGCTGTTGCATTTAATGCACCCATTCGGGTCGGAAATGAAATGATGCACCAATTCGGGCCAAAAATGAAATGAACGCACCCAATCCACTTTTTTGGACCCAATAGTGATGTTCAGGTTCAATTTGGTCAGTTTCGTTACTGTGCCCGGAACCATGCCGGGGTTGCATTGAATGCACCGATTCGGGCCGGAAACAAAACGATGCACCGATTCGGGCAAGAAACGAAATGAACGCACAGAATCCACTTTTTTGGACCCAATAGTGATGTTTTTGTTTGTTTTGGTCAGTTTCGTTAATATGCCAGAAACCATGTCGCTGTTGCATTTAATGCACCCATTCGGGTCGGAAATGAAATGATGCACCAATTCGGGCCAAAAATGAAATGAACGCACCCAATCCACTTTTTTGGACCCAATAGTGATGTTCAGGTTCAATTTGGTCAGTTTCGTTACTGTGCCCGGAACCATGCCGGGGTTGCATTGAATGCACCGATTCGGGCCGGAAACAAAACGATGCACCGATTCGGGCAAGAAACGAAATGAACGCACAGAATCCACTTTTTTGGACCCAATAGTGATGTTTTTGTTTGTTTTGGTCAGTTTCGTTAATATGCCAGAAACCATGTCGCTGTTGCATTTAATGCACCCATTCGGGTCGGAAATGAAATGATGCACCAATTCGGGCCAAAAATGAAATGAACGCACCCAATCCACTTTTTTGGACCCAATAGTGATGTTCAGGTTCAATTTGGTCAGTTTCGTTACTGTGCCCGGAACCATGCCGGGGTTGCATTGAATGCACCGATTCGGGCCGGAAACAAAACGATGCACCGATTCGGGCAAGAAACGAAATGAACGCACAGAATCCACTTTTTTGGACCCAATAGTGATGTTTTTGTTTGTTTTGGTCAGTTTCGTTAATATGCCAGAAACCATGTCGCTGTTGCATTTAATGCACCCATTCGGGTCGGAAATGAAATGATGCACCAATTCGGGCCAAAAATGAAATGAACGCACCCAATCCACTTTTTTGGACCCAATAGTGATGTTCAGGTTCAATTTGGTCAGTTTCGTTACTGTGCCCGGAACCATGCCGGGGTTGCATTGAATGCACCGATTCGGGCCGGAAACAAAACGATGCACCGATTCGGGCAAGAAACGAAATGAACGCACAGAATCCACTTTTTTGGACCCAATAGTGATGTTTTTGTTTGTTTTGGTCAGTTTCGTTAATATGCCAGAAACCATGTCGCTGTTGCATTTAATGCACCCATTCGGGTCGGAAATGAAATGATGCACCAATTCGGGCCAAAAATGAAATGAACGCACCCAATCCACTTTTTTGGACCCAATAGTGATGTTCAGGTTCAATTTGGTCAGTTTCGTTACTGTGCCCGGAACCATGCCGGGGTTGCATTGAATGCACCGATTCGGGCCGGAAACAAAACGATGCACCGATTCGGGCAAGAAACGAAATGAACGCACAGAATCCACTTTTTTGGACCCAATAGTGATGTTTTTGTTTGTTTTGGTCAGTTTCGTTAATATGCCAGAAACCATGTCGCTGTTGCATTTAATGCACCCATTCGGGTCGGAAATGAAATGATGCACCAATTCGGGCCAAAAATGAAATGAACGCACCCAATCCACTTTTTTGGACCCAATAGTGATGTTCAGGTTCAATTTGGTCAGTTTCGTTACTGTGCCCGGAACCATGCCGGGGTTGCATTGAATGCACCGATTCGGGCCGGAAACAAAACGATGCACCGATTCGGGCAAGAAACGAAATGAACGCACAGAATCCACTTTTTTGGACCCAATAGTGATGTTTTTGTTTGTTTTGGTCAGTTTCGTTAATATGCCAGAAACCATGTCGCTGTTGCATTTAATGCACCCATTCGGGTCGGAAATGAAATGATGCACCAATTCGGGCCAAAAATGAAATGAACGCACCCAATCCACTTTTTTGGACCCAATAGTGATGTTCAGGTTCAATTTGGTCAGTTTCGTTACTGTGCCCGGAACCATGCCGGGGTTGCATTGAATGCACCGATTCGGGCCGGAAACAAAACGATGCACCGATTCGGGCAAGAAACGAAATGAACGCACAGAATCCACTTTTTTGGACCCAATAGTGATGTTTTTGTTTGTTTTGGTCAGTTTCGTTAATATGCCAGAAACCATGTCGCTGTTGCATTTAATGCACCCATTCGGGTCGGAAATGAAATGATGCACCAATTCGGGCCAAAAATGAAATGAACGCACCCAATCCACTTTTTTGGACCCAATAGTGATGTTCAGGTTCAATTTGGTCAGTTTCGTTACTGTGCCCGGAACCATGCCGGGGTTGCATTGAATGCACCGATTCGGGCCGGAAACAAAACGATGCACCGATTCGGGCAAGAAACGAAATGAACGCACAGAATCCACTTTTTTGGACCCAATAGTGATGTTTTTGTTTGTTTTGGTCAGTTTCGTTAATATGCCAGAAACCATGTCGCTGTTGCATTTAATGCACCCATTCGGGTCGGAAATGAAATGATGCACCAATTCGGGCCAAAAATGAAATGAACGCACCCAATCCACTTTTTTGGACCCAATAGTGATGTTCAGGTTCAATTTGGTCAGTTTCGTTACTGTGCCCGGAACCATGCCGGGGTTGCATTGAATGCACCGATTCGGGCCGGAAACAAAACGATGCACCGATTCGGGCAAGAAACGAAATGAACGCACAGAATCCACTTTTTTGGACCCAATAGTGATGTTTTTGTTTGTTTTGGTCAGTTTCGTTAATATGCCAGAAACCATGTCGCTGTTGCATTTAATGCACCCATTCGGGTCGGAAATGAAATGATGCACCAATTCGGGCCAAAAATGAAATGAACGCACCCAATCCACTTTTTTGGACCCAATAGTGATGTTCAGGTTCAATTTGGTCAGTTTCGTTACTGTGCCCGGAACCATGCCGGGGTTGCATTGAATGCACCGATTCGGGCCGGAAACAAAACGATGCACCGATTCGGGCAAGAAACGAAATGAACGCACAGAATCCACTTTTTTGGACCCAATAGTGATGTTTTTGTTTGTTTTGGTCAGTTTCGTTAATATGCCAGAAACCATGTCGCTGTTGCATTTAATGCACCCATTCGGGTCGGAAATGAAATGATGCACCAATTCGGGCCAAAAATGAAATGAACGCACCCAATCCACTTTTTTGGACCCAATAGTGATGTTCAGGTTCAATTTGGTCAGTTTCGTTACTGTGCCCGGAACCATGCCGGGGTTGCATTGAATGCACCGATTCGGGCCGGAAACAAAACGATGCACCGATTCGGGCAAGAAACGAAATGAACGCACAGAATCCACTTTTTTGGACCCAATAGTGATGTTTTTGTTTGTTTTGGTCAGTTTCGTTAATATGCCAGAAACCATGTCGCTGTTGCATTTAATGCACCCATTCGGGTCGGAAATGAAATGATGCACCAATTCGGGCCAAAAATGAAATGAACGCACCCAATCCACTTTTTTGGACCCAATAGTGATGTTCAGGTTCAATTTGGTCAGTTTCGTTACTGTGCCCGGAACCATGCCGGGGTTGCATTGAATGCACCGATTCGGGCCGGAAACAAAACGATGCACCGATTCGGGCAAGAAACGAAATGAACGCACAGAATCCACTTTTTTGGACCCAATAGTGATGTTTTTGTTTGTTTTGGTCAGTTTCGTTAATATGCCAGAAACCATGTCGCTGTTGCATTTAATGCACCCATTCG
The DNA here is from genome assembly GCA_900205405.1 of Echinochloa crus-galli. Lineage (NCBI taxonomy): Eukaryota > Viridiplantae > Streptophyta > Magnoliopsida > Poales > Poaceae > Echinochloa > Echinochloa crus-galli. Next base: position 132,446 of record OAMR01001147.1, read on the forward strand.
GGTCGGAAATGAAATGATGCACCAATTCGGGCCAAAAATGAAATGAACGCACCCAATCCACTTTTTTGGACCCAATAGTGATGTTCTGGTTCAATTTCGTTAGTTTCATGATTGTGCCGGAAACCATGCGGGGGTTGCATTTAATGCACCGATTCGGGCCAAAAATGAAATGAACGCACCCAATCCACTTTTTTGGACCCAATAGTGATGTTCAGGTTCAATTTGGTCAGTTTCGTTACTGTGCCCGGAACCATGCCGGGGTTGCATTGAATGCACCGATTCGGGCCGGAAACAAAACGATGCACCGATTCGGGCAAGAAACGAAATGAACGCACAGAATCCACTTTTTTGGACCCAATAGTGATGTTTTTGTTTGTTTTGGTCAGTTTCGTTAATATGCCAGAAACCATGTCGCTGTTGCATTTAATGCACCCATTCGGGTCGGAAATGAAATGATGCACCAATTCGGGCCAAAAATGAAATGAACGCACCCAATCCACTTTTTTGGACCCAATAGTGATGTTCAGGTTCAATTTGGTCAGTTTCGTTACTGTGCCCGGAACCATGCCGGGGTTGCATTGAATGCACCGATTCGGGCCGGAAACAAAACGATGCACCGATTCGGGCAAGAAACGAAATGAACGCACAGAATCCACTTTTTTGGACCCAATAGTGATGTTTTTGTTTGTTTTGGTCAGTTTCGTTAATATGCCAGAAACCATGTCGCTGTTGCATTTAATGCACCCATTCGGGTCGGAAATGAAATGATGCACCAATTCGGGCCAAAAATGAAATGAACGCACCCAATCCACTTTTTTGGACCCAATAGTGATGTTCTGGTTCAATTTGGCCAGTTTCGTGCTTCTGCCGGAAACCATGCGGGGGTTGCATTGGATGCACCGATTCGGGCCAAAAATGAAATGAACGCACCCAATCCACTTTTTTGGACCCAATAGTGATGTTCAGGTTCAATTTGGTCAGTTTCGTTACTGTGCCCGGAACCATGCCGGGGTTGCATTGAATGCACCGATTCGGGCCGGAAACAAAACGATGCACCGATTCGGGCAAGAAACGAAATGAACGCACAGAATCCACTTTTTTGGACCCAATAGTGATGTTTTTGTTTGTTTTGGTCAGTTTCGTTAATATGCCAGAAACCATGTCGCTGTTGCATTTAATGCACCCATTCGGGTCGGAAATGTTCCATTTAATGCACTGATTCGAGACGGAAAAGAAATGATGCACCTATTCGGGCCAGAAACGAAACAAATGCACCTAATCCACTTTTTTGGAGCCAACAATGATGTTCTGGTTCATTTTAGTTAGATTCGTTACGGTGCCAGAAACCATGCCGTGGTTGCATTTAATGCACCAATTTGGGTCAGAAACGAAATGATGCACCGATTCGGGCCAAAAACAAAACGAACGCACCCAATCTACTTTTTTGGACCCAATAGTGATGTTCTGGTTCAATTTCGTTAGTTTCATGATTGTGCCGGAAACCATGCGGGGGTTGCATTTAATGCACCGATTCGGGCCAAAAATGAAATGAACGCACCCAATCCACTTTTTTGGACCCAATAGTGATGTTCTGGTTCAATTTCGTTAGTTTCATGATTGTGCCGGAAACCATGCGGGGGTTGCATTTAATGCACCGATTCGGGCCAAAAATGAAATGAACGCACCCAATCCACTTTTTTGGACCCAATAGTGATGTTCTGGTTCAATTTCGTTAGTTTCATGATTGTGCCGGAAACCATGCGGGGGTTGCATTTAATGCACCGATTCGGGCCAAAAATGAAATGAACGCACCCAATCCACTTTTTTGGACCCAATAGTGATGTTCTGGTTCAATTTCGTTAGTTTCATGATTGTGCCGGAAACCATGCGGGGGTTGCATTTAATGCACCGATTCGGGCCAAAAATGAAATGAACGCACCCAATCCACTTTTTTGGACCCAATAGTGATGTTCTGGTTCAATTTCGTTAGTTTCATGATTGTGCCGGAAACCATGCGGGGGTTGCATTTAATGCACCGATTCGGGCCAAAAATGAAATGAACGCACCCAATCCACTTTTTTGGACCCAATAGTGATGTTCTGGTTCAATTTCGTTAGTTTCATGATTGTGCCGGAAACCATGCGGGGGTTGCATTTAATGCACCGATTCGGGCCAAAAATGAAATGAACGCACCCAATCCACTTTTTTGGACCCAATAGTGATGTTCTGGTTCAATTTCGTTAGTTTCATGATTGTGCCGGAAACCATGCGGGGGTTGCATTTAATGCACCGATTCGGGCCAAAAATGAAATGAACGCACCCAATCCACTTTTTTGGACCCAATAGTGATGTTCTGGTTCAATTTCGTTAGTTTCATGATTGTGCCGGAAACCATGCGGGGGTTGCATTTAATGCACCGATTCGGGCCAAAAATGAAATGAACGCACCCAATCCACTTTTTTGGACCCAATAGTGATGTTCTGGTTCAATTTCGTTAGTTTCATGATTGTGCCGGAAACCATGCGGGGGTTGCATTTAATGCACCGATTCGGGCCAAAAATGAAATGAACGCACCCAATCCACTTTTTTGGACCCAATAGTGATGTTCTGGTTCAATTTCGTTAGTTTCATGATTGTGCCGGAAACCATGCGGGGGTTGCATTTAATGCACCGATTCGGGCCAAAAATGAAATGAACGCACCCAATCCACTTTTTTGGACCCAATAGTGATGTTCTGGTTCAATTTCGTTAGTTTCATGATTGTGCCGGAAACCATGCGGGGGTTGCATTTAATGCACCGATTCGGGCCAAAAATGAAATGAACGCACCCAATCCACTTTTTTGGACCCAATAGTGATGTTCTGGTTCAATTTCGTTAGTTTCATGATTGTGCCGGAAACCATGCGGGGGTTGCATTTAATGCACCGATTCGGGCCAAAAATGAAATGAACGCACCCAATCCACTTTTTTGGACCCAATAGTGATGTTCTGGTTCAATTTCGTTAGTTTCATGATTGTGCCGGAAACCATGCGGGGGTTGCATTTAATGCACCGATTCGGGCCAAAAATGAAATGAACGCACCCAATCCACTTTTTTGGACCCAATAGTGATGTTCTGGTTCAATTTCGTTAGTTTCATGATTGTGCCGGAAACCATGCGGGGGTTGCATTTAATGCACCGATTCGGGCCAAAAATGAAATGAACGCACCCAATCCACTTTTTTGGACCCAATAGTGATGTTCTGGTTCAATTTCGTTAGTTTCATGATTGTGCCGGAAACCATGCGGGGGTTGCATTTAATGCACCGATTCGGGCCAAAAATGAAATGAACGCACCCAATCCACTTTTTTGGACCCAATAGTGATGTTCTGGTTCAATTTCGTTAGTTTCATGATTGTGCCGGAAACCATGCGGGGGTTGCATTTAATGCACCGATTCGGGCCAAAAATGAAATGAACGCACCCAATCCACTTTTTTGGACCCAATAGTGATGTTCTGGTTCAATTTCGTTAGTTTCATGATTGTGCCGGAAACCATGCGGGGGTTGCATTTAATGCACCGATTCGGGCCAAAAATGAAATGAACGCACCCAATCCACTTTTTTGGACCCAATAGTGATGTTCTGGTTCAATTTCGTTAGTTTCATGATTGTGCCGGAAACCATGCGGGGGTTGCATTTAATGCACCGATTCGGGCCAAAAATGAAATGAACGCACCCAATCCACTTTTTTGGACCCAATAGTGATGTTCTGGTTCAATTTCGTTAGTTTCATGATTGTGCCGGAAACCATGCGGGGGTTGCATTTAATGCACCGATTCGGGCCAAAAATGAAATGAACGCACCCAATCCACTTTTTTGGACCCAATAGTGATGTTCTGGTTCAATTTCGTTAGTTTCATGATTGTGCCGGAAACCATGCGGGGGTTGCATTTAATGCACCGATTCGGGCCAAAAATGAAATGAACGCACCCAATCCACTTTTTTGGACCCAATAGTGATGTTCTGGTTCAATTTCGTTAGTTTCATGATTGTGCCGGAAACCATGCGGGGGTTGCATTTAATGCACCGATTCGGGCCAAAAATGAAATGAACGCACCCAATCCACTTTTTTGGACCCAATAGTGATGTTCTGGTTCAATTTCGTTAGTTTCATGATTGTGCCGGAAACCATGCGGGGGTTGCATTTAATGCACCGATTCGGGCCAAAAATGAAATGAACGCACCCAATCCACTTTTTTGGACCCAATAGTGATGTTCTGGTTCAATTTCGTTAGTTTCATGATTGTGCCGGAAACCATGCGGGGGTTGCATTTAATGCACCGATTCGGGCCAAAAATGAAATGAACGCACCCAATCCACTTTTTTGGACCCAATAGTGATGTTCTGGTTCAATTTCGTTAGTTTCATGATTGTGCCGGAAACCATGCGGGGGTTGCATTTAATGCACCGATTCGGGCCAAAAATGAAATGAACGCACCCAATCCACTTTTTTGGACCCAATAGTGATGTTCTGGTTCAATTTCGTTAGTTTCATGATTGTGCCGGAAACCATGCGGGGGTTGCATTTAATGCACCGATTCGGGCCAAAAATGAAATGAACGCACCCAATCCACTTTTTTGGACCCAATAGTGATGTTCTGGTTCAATTTCGTTAGTTTCATGATTGTGCCGGAAACCATGCGGGGGTTGCATTTAATGCACCGATTCGGGCCAAAAATGAAATGAACGCACCCAATCCACTTTTTTGGACCCAATAGTGATGTTCTGGTTCAATTTCGTTAGTTTCATGATTGTGCCGGAAACCATGCGGGGGTTGCATTTAATGCACCGATTCGGGCCAAAAATGAAATGAACGCACCCAATCCACTTTTTTGGACCCAATAGTGATGTTCTGGTTCAATTTCGTTAGTTTCATGATTGTGCCGGAAACCATGCGGGGGTTGCATTTAATGCACCGATTCGGGCCAAAAATGAAATGAACGCACCCAATCCACTTTTTTGGACCCAATAGTGATGTTCTGGTTCAATTTGGTCAGTTTCGTCATTGTGCCGGAAACCATGCCGGGGTTGCATTGAATGCACCGATTCGGGCCGGAAACAAAACGATGCACCGATTCGGGCAAGAAACGAAATGAACGCACAGAATCCACTTTTTTGGACCCAATAGTGATGTTCTGGTTTGTTTTGTTCAGTTTCGCTACTATGCCAGAAACCATGTCGTGGTTGCATTTAATGCACCGATTCGGGCCAAAAATGAAATGAACGCACCCAATCCACTTTTTTGGACCCAATAGTGATGTTCTGGTTTGTTTTGTTCAGTTTCGCTACTATGCCAGAAACCATGTCGTGGTTGCATTTAATGCACCGATTCGGGCCAAAAATGAAATGAACGCACCCAATCCACTTTTTTGGACCCAATAGTGATGTTCTGGTTTGTTTTGTTCAGTTTCGCTACTATGCCAGAAACCATGTCGTGGTTGCATTTAATGCACCGATTCGGGCCAAAAATGAAATGAACGCACCCAATCCACTTTTTTGGACCCAATAGTGATGTTCTGGTTTGTTTTGTTCAGTTTCGCTACTATGCCAGAAACCATGTCGTGGTTGCATTTAATGCACCGATTCGGGCCAAAAATGAAATGAACGCACCCAATCCACTTTTTTGGACCCAATAGTGATGTTCTGGTTTGTTTTGTTCAGTTTCGCTACTATGCCAGAAACCATGTCGTGGTTGCATTTAATGCACCGATTCGGGCCAAAAATGAAATGAACGCACCCAATCCACTTTTTTGGACCCAATAGTGATGTTCTGGTTCAATTTGGTCAGTTTCGTCATTGTGCCGGAAACCATGCCGGGGTTGCATTGAATGCACCGATTCGGGCCGGAAACAAAACGATGCACCGATTCGGGCAAGAAACGAAATGAACGCACAGAATCCACTTTTTTGGACCCAATAGTGATGTTTTTGTTTGTTTTGGTCAGTTTCGTTACTATGCCAGAAACCATGTCGTGGTTGCATTTAATGCACCGATTCGGGCCAAAAATGAAATGAACGCACCCAATCCACTTTTTTGGACCCAATAGTGATGTTCTGGTTTGTTTTGTTCAGTTTCGCTACTATGCCAGAAACCATGTCGTGGTTGCATTTAATGCACCGATTCGGGCCAAAAATGAAATGAACGCACCCAATCCACTTTTTTGGACCCAATAGTGATGTTCTGGTTTGTTTTGTTCAGTTTCGCTACTATGCCAGAAACCATGTCGTGGTTGCATTTAATGCACCGATTCGGGCCAAAAATGAAATGAACGCACCCAATCCACTTTTTTGGACCCAATAGTGATGTTCTGGTTTGTTTTGTTCAGTTTCGCTACTATGCCAGAAACCATGTCGTGGTTGCATTTAATGCACCGATTCGGGCCAAAAATGAAATGAACGCACCCAATCCACTTTTTTGGACCCAATAGTGATGTTCTGGTTTGTTTTGTTCAGTTTCGCTACTATGCCAGAAACCATGTCGTGGTTGCATTTAATGCACCGATTCGGGCCGGAAACAAAACGATGCACCGATTCGGGCAAGAAACGAAATGAACGCACAGAATCCACTTTTTTGGACCCAATAGTGATGTTTTTGTTTGTTTTGGTCAGTTTCGTTACTATGCCAGAAACCATGTCGTTGTTGCATTTAATGCACCGATTCGGGCCGGAAACAAAACGATGCACCGATTCGGGCAAGAAACGAAATGAACGCACAGAATCCACTTTTTTGGACCCAATAGTGATGTTTTTGTTTGTTTTGGTCAGTTTCGTTACTATGCCAGAAACCATGTCGTTGTTGCATTTAATGCACCGATTCGGGCCGGAAACAAAACGATGCACCGATTCGGGCAAGAAACGAAATGAACGCACAGAATCCACTTTTTTGGACCCAATAGTGATGTTTTTGTTTGTTTTGGTCAGTTTCGTTACTATGCCAGAAACCATGTCGTTGTTGCATTTAATGCACCGATTCGGGCCGGAAACAAAACGATGCACCGATTCGGGCAAGAAACGAAATGAACGCACAGAATCCACTTTTTTGGACCCAATAGTGATGTTTTTGTTTGTTTTGGTCAGTTTCGTTAATATGCCAGAAACCATGTCGCTGTTGCATTTAATGCACCCATTCGGGTCGGAAATGAAATGATGCACCAATTCGGGCCAAAAATGAAACGAACGCACCCAATCCACTTTTTTGGACCCAATAGTGATGTTCAGGTTCAATTTGGTCAGTTTCGTTACTGTGCCCGGAACCATGCCGGGGTTGCATTGAATGCACCGATTCGGGCCGGAAACAAAACGATGCACCGATTCGGGCAAGAAACGAAATGAACGCACAGAATCCACTTTTTTGGACCCAATAGTGATGTTTTTGTTTGTTTTGGTCAGTTTCGTTACTATGCCAGAAACCATGTCGTGGTCGCATTTAATGCACCGATTCGGGCCAAAAATGAAATGAACGCACCCAATCCACTTTTTTGGACCCAATAGTGATGTTCTGGTTCAATTTGGTCAGTTTCGTGATTGTGCCGGAATCCATGCCTGGGTTGCATTGAATGCACCGATTCGGGCCGGAAATAAAACAATGCACCGATTCGGGCAAGAAACGAAATGAACACACTGAATCCACTTTTTTGGACCCAATAGTGATGTTCTAGTTCAATTTGGTCAGTTTCGTGATTGTGCTGGAAACCATGCCAGGGTTGCATTGAATGCACCGATTCGGGCCGGAAACAAAACGATGCGCCGATTCGGGCAAGAAACGAAAGAAACGCACCGAATGCACTTTTTTGGACCCAATAGTGATGTTCTGGTTCAATTTGGTCAGTTTCGTGATTGTGCCGGAAACCATGCGGGGGTTGCATTGAATGCACCGATTCGGGCCGGAAACAAAACGACGCACCGATTCGGGCAAGAAATGAAATGAACGCACTGAATCCACTTTTTTGGACCCAATAGTGATGTTCTGGTTCAATTTGGTCAGTTTCGTGCTTCTGCCGGAAACCATGCGGGGGTTGCATTCAATGCACCGATTCGGGCCGGAAACAAAACGATCCACCGATTCGGGCAAGAAAAGAAATGAACGCACTGAATCCACTTTTTTGGACCCAATAGTGATGTTTTTGTTTGTTTTGGTCAGTTTCGTTAATATGCCAGAAACCATGTCGCTGTTGCATTAAATGCACCCATTCGGGTCGGAAATGAAATGATGCACCGATTTGGGCCAAAAACGAAACGAACGCACCCAATCTACTTTTTTGGACCCAATAGTGATGTTCTGGTTCAATTTCGTTAGTTTCATGATTGTGCCGGAAACCATGCGGGGGTTGCATTTAATGCACCGATTCGGGCCGGAAACAAAACGATGCACCGATTCGGGCAAGAAACGAAATGAACGCACAGAATCCACTTTTTTGGACCCAATAGTGATGTTTTTGTTTGTTTTGGTCAGTTTCGTTAATATGCCAGAAACCATGTCGCTGTTGCATTTAATGCACCCATTCGGGTCGGAAATGAAATGATGCACCGATTTGGGCCAAAAACGAAACGAACGCACCCAATCTACTTTTTTGGACCCAATAGTGATGTTCTGGTTCAATTTGGTCAGTTTCGTCATTGTGCCGGAAACCATGCCGGGGTTGCATTGAATGCACCGATTCGGGCCGGAAACAAAACGATGCACCGATTCGGGCAAGAAACGAAATGAACGCACAGAATCCACTTTTTTGGACCCAATAGTGATGTTTTTGTTTGTTTTGGTCAGTTTCGTTAATATGCCAGAAACCATGTCGCTGTTGCATTTAATGCACCCATTCGGGTCGGAAATGAAATGATGCACCGATTTGGGCCAAAAACGAAACGAACGCACCCAATCTACTTTTTTGGACCCAATAGTGATGTTCTGGTTCAATTTCGTTAGTTTCATGATTGTGCCGGAAACCATGCGGGGGTTGCATTTAATGCACCGATTCGGGCCAAAAATGAAATGAACGCACCCAATCCACTTTTTTGGACCCAATAGTGATGTTCTGGTTTGTTTTGTTCAGTTTCGCTACTATGCCAGAAACAATGTCGTGGTCGGAAATGATGCACCGATTCGGGCCAAAAATGACATGAACGCACCCAATCCACTTTTTTGGACCCAATAGTGATGTTCTGGTTCAATTTGGTCAGTTTCGTGATTGTGCCGGAAACCATGCCGGGGTTGCGTTGAATGCACCGATTCGGGCCGGAAACAAAACGACGCACCGATTCGGGCAAGAAAAGAAATGAACGCACTGAATCCACTTTTTTGTACCCAATAGTGATGTTTTTGTTCAATTTGGTCAGTTTCGTGATTGTGCCGGAAACCATACCGGGGTTGCATTGAATGCACTGATTCGGGCCGGAAACAAAACGATGCACCGATTCGGGCAAGAAACGAAATGAACGCACAGAATCCACTTTTTTGGACCCAATAGTGATGTTTTTGTTTGTTTTGGTCAGTTTCGTTAATATGCCAGAAACCATGTCGCTGTTGCATTTAATGCACCCATTCGGGTCGGAAATGAAATGATGCACCGATTTGGGCCAAAAACGAAACGAACGCACCCAATCTACTTTTTTGGACCCAATAGTGATGTTCTGGTTCAATTTCGTTAGTTTCATGATTGTGCCGGAAACCATGCGGGGGTTGCATTTAATGCACCGATTCGGGCCAAAAATGAAATGAACGCACCCAATCCACTTTTTTGGACCCAATAGTGATGTTCTGGTTCAATTTCGTTAGTTTCATGATTGTGCCGGAAACCATGCGGGGGTTGCATTTAATGCACCGATTCGGGCCAAAAATGAAATGAACGCACCCAATCCACTTTTTTGGACCCAATAGTGATGTTCTGGTTCAATTTCGTTAGTTTCATGATTGTGCCGGAAACCATGCGGGGGTTGCATTTAATGCACCGATTCGGGCCAAAAATGAAATGAACGCACCCAATCCACTTTTTTGGACCCAATAGTGATGTTCTGGTTCAATTTCGTTAGTTTCATGATTGTGCCGGAAACCATGCGGGGGTTGCATTTAATGCACCGATTCGGGCCAAAAATGAAATGAACGCACCCAATCCACTTTTTTGGACCCAATAGTGATGTTCTGGTTCAATTTCGTTAGTTTCATGATTGTGCCGGAAACCATGCGGGGGTTGCATTTAATGCACCGATTCGGGCCAAAAATGAAATGAACGCACCCAATCCACTTTTTTGGACCCAATAGTGATGTTCTGGTTCAATTTCGTTAGTTTCATGATTGTGCCGGAAACCATGCGGGGGTTGCATTTAATGCACCGATTCGGGCCAAAAATGAAATGAACGCACCCAATCCACTTTTTTGGACCCAATAGTGATGTTCTGGTTCAATTTCGTTAGTTTCATGATTGTGCCGGAAACCATGCGGGGGTTGCATTTAATGCACCGATTCGGGCCAAAAATGAAATGAACGCACCCAATCCACTTTTTTGGACCCAATAGTGATGTTCTGGTTCAATTTCGTTAGTTTCATGATTGTGCCGGAAACCATGCGGGGGTTGCATTTAATGCACCGATTCGGGCCAAAAATGAAATGGACGCACCCAATCGACTTTTTTGGACCCAATAGTGATGTTCTGGTTCAATTTCGTTAGTTTCATGATTGTGCCGGAAACCATGCGGGGGTTGCATTTAATGCACCGATTCGGGCCAAAAATGAAATGGACGCACCCAATCGACTTTTTTGGACCCAATAGTGATGTTCTGGTTCAATTTCGTTAGTTTCATGATTGTGCCGGAAACCATGCGGGGGTTGCATTTAATGCACCGATTCGGGCCAAAAATGAAATGGACGCACCCAATCGACTTTTTTGGACCCAATAGTGATGTTCTGGTTCAATTTCGTTAGTTTCATGATTGTGCCGGAAACCATGCGGGGGTTGCATTTAATGCACCGATTCGGGCCAAAAATGAAATGGACGCACCCAATCGACTTTTTTGGACCCAATAGTGATGTTCTGGTTCAATTTCGTTAGTTTCATGATTGTGCCGGAAACCATGCGGGGGTTGCATTTAATGCACCGATTCGGGCCAAAAATGAAATGGACGCACCCAATCGACTTTTTTGGACCCAATAGTGATGTTCTGGTTCAATTTCGTTAGTTTCATGATTGTGCCGGAAACCATGCGGGGGTTGCATTTAATGCACCGATTCGGGCCAAAAATGAAATGGACGCACCCAATCGACTTTTTTGGACCCAATAGTGATGTTCTGGTTCAATTTCGTTAGTTTCATGATTGTGCCGGAAACCATGCGGGGGTTGCATTTAATGCACCGATTCGGGCCAAAAATGAAATGGACGCACCCAATCGACTTTTTTGGACCCAATAGTGATGTTCTGGTTCAATTTCGTTAGTTTCATGATTGTGCCGGAAACCATGCGGGGGTTGCATTTAATGCACCGATTCGGGCCAAAAATGAAATGAACGCACCCAATCCACTTTTTTGGACCCAATAGTGATGTTCTGGTTCAATTTCGTTAGTTTCATGATTGTGCCGGAAACCATGCGGGGGTTGCATTTAATGCACCGATTCGGGCCAAAAATGAAATGGACGCACCCAATCGACTTTTTTGGACCCAATAGTGATGTTCTGGTTCAATTTCGTTAGTTTCATGATTGTGCCGGAAACCATGCGGGGGTTGCATTTAATGCACCGATTCGGGCCAAAAATGAAATGGACGCACCCAATCGACTTTTTTGGACCCAATAGTGATGTTCTGGTTCAATTTCGTTAGTTTCATGATTGTGCCGGAAACCATGCGGGGGTTGCATTTAATGCACCGATTCGGGCCAAAAATGAAATGGACGCACCCAATCGACTTTTTTGGACCCAATAGTGATGTTCTGGTTCAATTTCGTTAGTTTCATGATTGTGCCGGAAACCATGCGGGGGTTGCATTTAATGCACCGATTCGGGCCAAAAATGAAATGGACGCACCCAATCGACTTTTTTGGACCCAATAGTGATGTTCTGGTTCAATTTCGTTAGTTTCATGATTGTGCCGGAAACCATGCGGGGGTTGCATTTAATGCACCGATTCGGGCCAAAAATGAAATGGACGCACCCAATCGACTTTTTTGGACCCAATAGTGATGTTCTGGTTCAATTTCGTTAGTTTCATGATTGTGCCGGAAACCATGCGGGGGTTGCATTTAATGCACCGATTCGGGCCAAAAATGAAATGGACGCACCCAATCGACTTTTTTGGACCCAATAGTGATGTTCTGGTTCAATTTCGTTAGTTTCATGATTGTGCCGGAAACCATGCGGGGGTTGCATTTAATGCACCGATTCGGGCCAAAAATGAAATGGACGCACCCAATCGACTTTTTTGGACCCAATAGTGATGTTCTGGTTCAATTTCGTTAGTTTCATGATTGTGCCGGAAACCATGCGGGGGTTGCATTTAATGCACCGATTCGGGCCAAAAATGAAATGAACGCACCCAATCCACTTTTTTGGACCCAATAGTGATGTTCTGGTTCAATTTCGTTAGTTTCATGATTGTGCCGGAAACCATGCGGGGGTTGCATTTAATGCACCGATTCGGGCCAAAAATGAAATGGACGCACCCAATCGACTTTTTTGGACCCAATAGTGATGTTCTGGTTCAATTTCGTTAGTTTCATGATTGTGCCGGAAACCATGCGGGGGTTGCATTTAATGCACCGATTCGGGCCAAAAATGAAATGGACGCACCCAATCGACTTTTTTGGACCCAATAGTGATGTTCTGGTTCAATTTCGTTAGTTTCATGATTGTGCCGGAAACCATGCGGGGGTTGCATTTAATGCACCGATTCGGGCCAAAAATGAAATGGACGCACCCAATCGACTTTTTTGGACCCAATAGTGATGTTCTGGTTCAATTTCGTTAGTTTCATGATTGTGCCGGAAACCATGCGGGGGTTGCATTTAATGCACCGATTCGGGCCAAAAATGAAATGGACGCACCCAATCGACTTTTTTGGACCCAATAGTGATGTTCTGGTTCAATTTCGTTAGTTTCATGATTGTGCCGGAAACCATGCGGGGGTTGCATTTAATGCACCGATTCGGGCCAAAAATGAAATGGACGCACCCAATCGACTTTTTTGGACCCAATAGTGATGTTCTGGTTCAATTTCGTTAGTTTCATGATTGTGCCGGAAACCATGCGGGGGTTGCATTTAATGCACCGATTCGGGCCAAAAATGAAATGGACGCACCCAATCGACTTTTTTGGACCCAATAGTGATGTTCTGGTTCAATTTCGTTAGTTTCATGATTGTGCCGGAAACCATGCGGGGGTTGCATTTAATGCACCGATTCGGGCCAAAAATGAAATGGACGCACCCAATCGACTTTTTTGGACCCAATAGTGATGTTCTGGTTCAATTTCGTTAGTTTCATGATTGTGCCGGAAACCATGCGGGGGTTGCATTTAATGCACCGATTCGGGCCAAAAATGAAATGAACGCACCCAATCCACTTTTTTGGACCCAATAGTGATGTTCTGGTTCAATTTCGTTAGTTTCATGATTGTGCCGGAAACCATGCGGGGGTTGCATTTAATGCACCGATTCGGGCCAAAAATGAAATGGACGCACCCAATCGACTTTTTTGGACCCAATAGTGATGTTCTGGTTCAATTTCGTTAGTTTCATGATTGTGCCGGAAACCATGCGGGGGTTGCATTTAATGCACCGATTCGGGCCAAAAATGAAATGGACGCACCCAATCGACTTTTTTGGACCCAATAGTGATGTTCTGGTTCAATTTCGTTAGTTTCATGATTGTGCCGGAAACCATGCGGGGGTTGCATTTAATGCACCGATTCGGGCCAAAAATGAAATGGACGCACCCAATCGACTTTTTTGGACCCAATAGTGATGTTCTGGTTCAATTTCGTTAGTTTCATGATTGTGCCGGAAACCATGCGGGGGTTGCATTTAATGCACCGATTCGGGCCAAAAATGAAATGGACGCACCCAATCGACTTTTTTGGACCCAATAGTGATGTTCTGGTTCAATTTCGTTAGTTTCATGATTGTGCCGGAAACCATGCGGGGGTTGCATTTAATGCACCGATTCGGGCCAAAAATGAAATGGACGCACCCAATCGACTTTTTTGGACCCAATAGTGATGTTCTGGTTCAATTTCGTTAGTTTCATGATTGTGCCGGAAACCATGCGGGGGTTGCATTTAATGCACCGATTCGGGCCAAAAATGAAATGGACGCACCCAATCGACTTTTTTGGACCCAATAGTGATGTTCTGGTTCAATTTCGTTAGTTTCATGATTGTGCCGGAAACCATGCGGGGGTTGCATTTAATGCACCGATTCGGGCCAAAAATGAAATGGACGCACCCAATCGACTTTTTTGGACCCAATAGTGATGTTCTGGTTCAATTTCGTTAGTTTCATGATTGTGCCGGAAACCATGCGGGGGTTGCATTTAATGCACCGATTCGGGCCAAAAATGAAATGAACGCACCCAATCCACTTTTTTGGACCCAATAGTGATGTTCTGGTTCAATTTCGTTAGTTTCATGATTGTGCCGGAAACCATGCGGGGGTTGCATTTAATGCACCGATTCGGGCCAAAAATGAAATGGACGCACCCAATCGACTTTTTTGGACCCAATAGTGATGTTCTGGTTCAATTTCGTTAGTTTCATGATTGTGCCGGAAACCATGCGGGGGTTGCATTTAATGCACCGATTCGGGCCAAAAATGAAATGGACGCACCCAATCGACTTTTTTGGACCCAATAGTGATGTTCTGGTTCAATTTCGTTAGTTTCATGATTGTGCCGGAAACCATGCGGGGGTTGCATTTAATGCACCGATTCGGGCCAAAAATGAAATGGACGCACCCAATCGACTTTTTTGGACCCAATAGTGATGTTCTGGTTCAATTTCGTTAGTTTCATGATTGTGCCGGAAACCATGCGGGGGTTGCATTTAATGCACCGATTCGGGCCAAAAATGAAATGGACGCACCCAATCGACTTTTTTGGACCCAATAGTGATGTTCTGGTTCAATTTCGTTAGTTTCATGATTGTGCCGGAAACCATGCGGGGGTTGCATTTAATGCACCGATTCGGGCCAAAAATGAAATGGACGCACCCAATCGACTTTTTTGGACCCAATAGTGATGTTCTGGTTCAATTTCGTTAGTTTCATGATTGTGCCGGAAACCATGCGGGGGTTGCATTTAATGCACCGATTCGGGCCAAAAATGAAATGGACGCACCCAATCGACTTTTTTGGACCCAATAGTGATGTTCTGGTTCAATTTCGTTAGTTTCATGATTGTGCCGGAAACCATGCGGGGGTTGCATTTAATGCACCGATTCGGGCCAAAAATGAAATGGACGCACCCAATCGACTTTTTTGGACCCAATAGTGATGTTCTGGTTCAATTTCGTTAGTTTCATGATTGTGCCGGAAACCATGCGGGGGTTGCATTTAATGCACCGATTCGGGCCAAAAATGAAATGAACGCACCCAATCCACTTTTTTGGACCCAATAGTGATGTTCTGGTTCAATTTCGTTAGTTTCATGATTGTGCCGGAAACCATGCGGGGGTTGCATTTAATGCACCGATTCGGGCCAAAAATGAAATGGACGCACCCAATCGACTTTTTTGGACCCAATAGTGATGTTCTGGTTCAATTTCGTTAGTTTCATGATTGTGCCGGAAACCATGCGGGGGTTGCATTTAATGCACCGATTCGGGCCAAAAATGAAATGGACGCACCCAATCGACTTTTTTGGACCCAATAGTGATGTTCTGGTTCAATTTCGTTAGTTTCATGATTGTGCCGGAAACCATGCGGGGGTTGCATTTAATGCACCGATTCGGGCCAAAAATGAAATGGACGCACCCAATCGACTTTTTTGGACCCAATAGTGATGTTCTGGTTCAATTTCGTTAGTTTCATGATTGTGCCGGAAACCATGCGGGGGTTGCATTTAATGCACCGATTCGGGCCAAAAATGAAATGGACGCACCCAATCGACTTTTTTGGACCCAATAGTGATGTTCTGGTTCAATTTCGTTAGTTTCATGATTGTGCCGGAAACCATGCGGGGGTTGCATTTAATGCACCGATTCGGGCCAAAAATGAAATGGACGCACCCAATCGACTTTTTTGGACCCAATAGTGATGTTCTGGTTCAATTTCGTTAGTTTCATGATTGTGCCGGAAACCATGCGGGGGTTGCATTTAATGCACCGATTCGGGCCAAAAATGAAATGGACGCACCCAATCGACTTTTTTGGACCCAATAGTGATGTTCTGGTTCAATTTCGTTAGTTTCATGATTGTGCCGGAAACCATGCGGGGGTTGCATTTAATGCACCGATTCGGGCCAAAAATGAAATGGACGCACCCAATCGACTTTTTTGGACCCAATAGTGATGTTCTGGTTCAATTTCGTTAGTTTCATGATTGTGCCGGAAACCATGCGGGGGTTGCATTTAATGCACCGATTCGGGCCAAAAATGAAATGAACGCACCCAATCCACTTTTTTGGACCCAATAGTGATGTTCTGGTTCAATTTCGTTAGTTTCATGATTGTGCCGGAAACCATGCGGGGGTTGCATTTAATGCACCGATTCGGGCCAAAAATGAAATGGACGCACCCAATCGACTTTTTTGGACCCAATAGTGATGTTCTGGTTCAATTTCGTTAGTTTCATGATTGTGCCGGAAACCATGCGGGGGTTGCATTTAATGCACCGATTCGGGCCAAAAATGAAATGGACGCACCCAATCGACTTTTTTGGACCCAATAGTGATGTTCTGGTTCAATTTCGTTAGTTTCATGATTGTGCCGGAAACCATGCGGGGGTTGCATTTAATGCACCGATTCGGGCCAAAAATGAAATGGACGCACCCAATCGACTTTTTTGGACCCAATAGTGATGTTCTGGTTCAATTTCGTTAGTTTCATGATTGTGCCGGAAACCATGCGGGGGTTGCATTTAATGCACCGATTCGGGCCAAAAATGAAATGGACGCACCCAATCGACTTTTTTGGACCCAATAGTGATGTTCTGGTTCAATTTCGTTAGTTTCATGATTGTGCCGGAAACCATGCGGGGGTTGCATTTAATGCACCGATTCGGGCCAAAAATGAAATGGACGCACCCAATCGACTTTTTTGGACCCAATAGTGATGTTCTGGTTCAATTTCGTTAGTTTCATGATTGTGCCGGAAACCATGCGGGGGTTGCATTTAATGCACCGATTCGGGCCAAAAATGAAATGGACGCACCCAATCGACTTTTTTGGACCCAATAGTGATGTTCTGGTTCAATTTCGTTAGTTTCATGATTGTGCCGGAAACCATGCGGGGGTTGCATTTAATGCACCGATTCGGGCCAAAAATGAAATGGACGCACCCAATCGACTTTTTTGGACCCAATAGTGATGTTCTGGTTCAATTTCGTTAGTTTCATGATTGTGCCGGAAACCATGCGGGGGTTGCATTTAATGCACCGATTCGGGCCAAAAATGAAATGAACGCACCCAATCCACTTTTTTGGACCCAATAGTGATGTTCTGGTTCAATTTCGTTAGTTTCATGATTGTGCCGGAAACCATGCGGGGGTTGCATTTAATGCACCGATTCGGGCCAAAAATGAAATGGACGCACCCACTGAATCCACTTTTTTGGACCCAATAGTGATGTTCAGGTTCAATTTGGTCAGTTTCGTTACTGTGCCCGGAACCATGCCGGGGTTGTATTGAATGCACCGATTCGGGTCGGAAACAAAATGATGCACCGATTCGGGCCAAATACAAAACGAACGCACCCAATCTACATTTTTTTAACCCAATAGTGATGTTCTGGTTCAATTTGGT
>OAMR01001450.1:0-39056 GCA_900205405.1 Echinochloa crus-galli
AAACTGACCAAAACAAACCAGAACATCACTATTGGGTCCAAAAAAACTAGATTGGGTGCGTTCGTTTTGTTTTTGACCCGAATCGGTGCATCATTTTGTTTCCGACCCGAATCGGTGCATTAAATGCGACCACGACATGGTTTCTGGCATCGTCACGAAACAGACCAAAACAAACCAGAACATCACTATTGGGTCCAAAAAAGTGGATTGGGTACGTTCGTTTCGTTTTTGGCCTGAATCGGTGCATCATTTCGTTTCCGACCCGAATCGGTGCATTAAATGCAACCACGGCATGGTTTCTGGCACAGTAACGAAACTGACATAAACGAACCAAAACATCACTATTGGGTCCAAAAAAGTGGATTGGGTACGTTCGTTTCGTTTTTGGCCTGAATCGGTGCATCATTTCGTTTCCGACCCGAATCGGTGCATTAAATGCAACCACGGCATGGTTTCTGGCACAGTAACGAAACTGACATAAACGAACCAAAACATCACTATTGGGTCCAAAAAATCGAATTCGGTGCGTTCCTTTCGTTTCTTGCCCGAATCGGTGCATCGTTTTGTTTCCGGCCCACATTTTTGGCCCGAATTGGTGCATCATTTCATTTCCGACCCGAATCGGTGCATTCAATGCAACACCGGCATGGTTTCCGGCACAATCACGAAACTGACCAAATTGAACCAGAACATCACTATAGGGTCCAAAAAAGTGGATTGGGTGCGTTCGTTTCATTTTTTGCTCAAATCGGTGCATCATTTCGTTTCCGACCCGAATCGGTGCATTAAATGCAACCACGACATGGTTTCTGGCATAGTAGCGAAACTGAACAAAACAAACCAGAACATCACTATTGGGTCCAAAAAAGTGGATTGGGTGCGTTCATGTCATTTTTGGCCCGAATCGGTGCATCATTTCGTTTCCGACCCGAATCGGTGCATTAAATGCAACCACGACATGGTTTCTGGCATAGTAGCGAAACTGAACAAAACAAACCAGAACATCACTATTGGGTCCAAAAAAGTGGATTGGGTGCGTTCATTTCATTTTTGGCCCGAATCGGTGCATCATTTCGTTTCCGAACCGAATCGAATCGGTGCATTCAATGCAACCCCGGCATGGTTTCCGGCACAATGACGAAACTGACCAAATTGAACTAGAACATCACTATTGGGTCCAAAAAAGTAGATTGGGTGCGTTCGTTTCGTTTTTGGCCCAAATCGGTGCATCATTTCATTTCCGACCCGAATGGGTGCATTAAATGCAACAGCGACATGGTTTCTGGCATATTAACGAAACTGACCAAAACAAACAAAAACATCACTATTGGGTCCAAAAAAGTGGATTCTGTGCGTTCATTTCGTTTCTTGCCCGAATCGGTGCATCGTTTTGTTTCCGGCCCGAATCGGTGCATTCAATGCAACCCCGGCATGGTTTCCGGCACAATGACGAAACTGACCAAATTGAACTAGAACATCACTATTGGGTCCAAAAAAGTAGATTGGGTGCGTTCGTTTCGTTTTTGGCCCAAATCGGTGCATCATTTCATTTCCGACCCGAATGGGTGCATTAAATGCAACAGCGACATGGTTTCTGGCATATTAACGAAACTGACCAAAACAAACAAAAACATCACTATTGGGTCCAAAAAAGTGGATTCTGTGCGTTCATTTCGTTTCTTGCCCGAATCGGTGCATCGTTTTGTTTCCGGCCCGAATCGGTGCATTCAATGCAACCCCGGCATGGTTTCCGGCACAATGACGAAACTGACCAAATTGAACTAGAACATCACTATTGGGTCCAAAAAAGTAGATTGGGTGCGTTCGTTTCGTTTTTGGCCCAAATCGGTGCATCATTTCATTTCCGACCCGAATGGGTGCATTAAATGCAACAGCGACATGGTTTCTGGCATATTAACGAAACTGACCAAAACAAACAAAAACATCACTATTGGGTCCAAAAAAGTGGATTCTGTGCGTTCATTTCGTTTCTTGCCCGAATCGGTGCATCGTTTTGTTTCCGGCCCGAATCGGTGCATTCAATGCAACCCCGGCATGGTTTCCGGCACAATGACGAAACTGACCAAATTGAACTAGAACATCACTATTGGGTCCAAAAAAGTAGATTGGGTGCGTTCGTTTCGTTTTTGGCCCAAATCGGTGCATCATTTCATTTCCGACCCGAATGGGTGCATTAAATGCAACAGCGACATGGTTTCTGGCATATTAACGAAACTGACCAAAACAAACAAAAACATCACTATTGGGTCCAAAAAAGTGGATTCTGTGCGTTCATTTCGTTTCTTGCCCGAATCGGTGCATCGTTTTGTTTCCGGCCCGAATCGGTGCATTCAATGCAACCCCGGCATGGTTTCCGGCACAATGACGAAACTGACCAAATTGAACTAGAACATCACTATTGGGTCCAAAAAAGTAGATTGGGTGCGTTCGTTTCGTTTTTGGCCCAAATCGGTGCATCATTTCATTTCCGACCCGAATGGGTGCATTAAATGCAACAGCGACATGGTTTCTGGCATATTAACGAAACTGACCAAAACAAACAAAAACATCACTATTGGGTCCAAAAAAGTGGATTCTGTGCGTTCATTTCGTTTCTTGCCCGAATCGGTGCATCGTTTTGTTTCCGGCCCGAATCGGTGCATTCAATGCAACCCCGGCATGGTTTCCGGCACAATGACGAAACTGACCAAATTGAACTAGAACATCACTATTGGGTCCAAAAAAGTAGATTGGGTGCGTTCGTTTCGTTTTTGGCCCAAATCGGTGCATCATTTCATTTCCGACCCGAATGGGTGCATTAAATGCAACAGCGACATGGTTTCTGGCATATTAACGAAACTGACCAAAACAAACAAAAACATCACTATTGGGTCCAAAAAAGTGGATTCTGTGCGTTCATTTCGTTTCTTGCCCGAATCGGTGCATCGTTTTGTTTCCGGCCCGAATCGGTGCATTCAATGCAACCCCGGCATGGTTTCCGGCACAATGACGAAACTGACCAAATTGAACTAGAACATCACTATTGGGTCCAAAAAAGTAGATTGGGTGCGTTCGTTTCGTTTTTGGCCCAAATCGGTGCATCATTTCATTTCCGACCCGAATGGGTGCATTAAATGCAACAGCGACATGGTTTCTGGCATATTAACGAAACTGACCAAAACAAACAAAAACATCACTATTGGGTCCAAAAAAGTGGATTCTGTGCGTTCATTTCGTTTCTTGCCCGAATCGGTGCATCGTTTTGTTTCCGGCCCGAATCGGTGCATTCAATGCAACCCCGGCATGGTTTCCGGCACAATGACGAAACTGACCAAATTGAACTAGAACATCACTATTGGGTCCAAAAAAGTAGATTGGGTGCGTTCGTTTCGTTTTTGGCCCAAATCGGTGCATCATTTCATTTCCGACCCGAATGGGTGCATTAAATGCAACAGCGACATGGTTTCTGGCATATTAACGAAACTGACCAAAACAAACAAAAACATCACTATTGGGTCCAAAAAAGTGGATTCTGTGCGTTCATTTCGTTTCTTGCCCGAATCGGTGCATCGTTTTGTTTCCGGCCCGAATCGGTGCATTCAATGCAACCCCGGCATGGTTTCCGGCACAATGACGAAACTGACCAAATTGAACTAGAACATCACTATTGGGTCCAAAAAAGTAGATTGGGTGCGTTCGTTTCGTTTTTGGCCCAAATCGGTGCATCATTTCATTTCCGACCCGAATGGGTGCATTAAATGCAACAGCGACATGGTTTCTGGCATATTAACGAAACTGACCAAAACAAACAAAAACATCACTATTGGGTCCAAAAAAGTGGATTCTGTGCGTTCATTTCGTTTCTTGCCCGAATCGGTGCATCGTTTTGTTTCCGGCCCGAATCGGTGCATTCAATGCAACCCCGGCATGGTTTCCGGCACAATGACGAAACTGACCAAATTGAACTAGAACATCACTATTGGGTCCAAAAAAGTAGATTGGGTGCGTTCGTTTCGTTTTTGGCCCAAATCGGTGCATCATTTCATTTCCGACCCGAATGGGTGCATTAAATGCAACAGCGACATGGTTTCTGGCATATTAACGAAACTGACCAAAACAAACAAAAACATCACTATTGGGTCCAAAAAAGTGGATTCTGTGCGTTCATTTCGTTTCTTGCCCGAATCGGTGCATCGTTTTGTTTCCGGCCCGAATCGGTGCATTCAATGCAACCCCGGCATGGTTTCCGGCACAATGACGAAACTGACCAAATTGAACTAGAACATCACTATTGGGTCCAAAAAAGTAGATTGGGTGCGTTCGTTTCGTTTTTGGCCCAAATCGGTGCATCATTTCATTTCCGACCCGAATGGGTGCATTAAATGCAACAGCGACATGGTTTCTGG
This sequence comes from Echinochloa crus-galli, assembly GCA_900205405.1. Taxonomy (NCBI): domain Eukaryota; kingdom Viridiplantae; phylum Streptophyta; class Magnoliopsida; order Poales; family Poaceae; genus Echinochloa; species Echinochloa crus-galli. The sequence continues at coordinate 4,407 of OAMR01001450.1, forward strand.
CATATTAACGAAACTGACCAAAACAAACAAAAACATCACTATTGGGTCCAAAAAAGTGGATTCTGTGCGTTCATTTCGTTTCTTGCCCGAATCGGTGCATCGTTTTGTTTCCGGCCCGAATCGGTGCATTCAATGCAACCCCGGCATGGTTTCCGGCACAATGACGAAACTGACCAAATTGAACTAGAACATCACTATTGGGTCCAAAAAAGTAGATTGGGTGCGTTCGTTTCGTTTTTGGCCCAAATCGGTGCATCATTTCATTTCCGACCCGAATGGGTGCATTAAATGCAACAGCGACATGGTTTCTGGCATATTAACGAAACTGACCAAAACAAACAAAAACATCACTATTGGGTCCAAAAAAGTGGATTCTGTGCGTTCATTTCGTTTCTTGCCCGAATCGGTGCATCGTTTTGTTTCCGGCCCGAATCGGTGCATTCAATGCAACCCCGGCATGGTTTCCGGCACAATGACGAAACTGACCAAATTGAACTAGAACATCACTATTGGGTCCAAAAAAGTAGATTGGGTGCGTTCGTTTCGTTTTTGGCCCAAATCGGTGCATCATTTCATTTCCGACCCGAATGGGTGCATTAAATGCAACAGCGACATGGTTTCTGGCATATTAACGAAACTGACCAAAACAAACAAAAACATCACTATTGGGTCCAAAAAAGTGGATTCTGTGCGTTCATTTCGTTTCTTGCCCGAATCGGTGCATCGTTTTGTTTCCGGCCCGAATCGGTGCATTCAATGCAACCCCGGCATGGTTTCCGGCACAATGACGAAACTGACCAAATTGAACTAGAACATCACTATTGGGTCCAAAAAAGTAGATTGGGTGCGTTCGTTTCGTTTTTGGCCCAAATCGGTGCATCATTTCATTTCCGACCCGAATGGGTGCATTAAATGCAACAGCGACATGGTTTCTGGCATATTAACGAAACTGACCAAAACAAACAAAAACATCACTATTGGGTCCAAAAAAGTGGATTCTGTGCGTTCATTTCGTTTCTTGCCCGAATCGGTGCATCGTTTTGTTTCCGGCCCGAATCGGTGCATTCAATGCAACCCCGGCATGGTTTCCGGCACAATGACGAAACTGACCAAATTGAACTAGAACATCACTATTGGGTCCAAAAAAGTAGATTGGGTGCGTTCGTTTCGTTTTTGGCCCAAATCGGTGCATCATTTCATTTCCGACCCGAATGGGTGCATTAAATGCAACAGCGACATGGTTTCTGGCATATTAACGAAACTGACCAAAACAAACAAAAACATCACTATTGGGTCCAAAAAAGTGGATTCTGTGCGTTCATTTCGTTTCTTGCCCGAATCGGTGCATCGTTTTGTTTCCGGCCCGAATCGGTGCATTCAATGCAACCCCGGCATGGTTTCCGGCACAATGACGAAACTGACCAAATTGAACTAGAACATCACTATTGGGTCCAAAAAAGTAGATTGGGTGCGTTCGTTTCGTTTTTGGCCCAAATCGGTGCATCATTTCATTTCCGACCCGAATGGGTGCATTAAATGCAACAGCGACATGGTTTCTGGCATATTAACGAAACTGACCAAAACAAACAAAAACATCACTATTGGGTCCAAAAAAGTGGATTCTGTGCGTTCATTTCGTTTCTTGCCCGAATCGGTGCATCGTTTTGTTTCCGGCCCGAATCGGTGCATTCAATGCAACCCCGGCATGGTTTCCGGCACAATGACGAAACTGACCAAATTGAACTAGAACATCACTATTGGGTCCAAAAAAGTAGATTGGGTGCGTTCGTTTCGTTTTTGGCCCAAATCGGTGCATCATTTCATTTCCGACCCGAATGGGTGCATTAAATGCAACAGCGACATGGTTTCTGGCATATTAACGAAACTGACCAAAACAAACAAAAACATCACTATTGGGTCCAAAAAAGTGGATTCTGTGCGTTCATTTCGTTTCTTGCCCGAATCGGTGCATCGTTTTGTTTCCGGCCCGAATCGGTGCATTCAATGCAACCCCGGCATGGTTTCCGGCACAATGACGAAACTGACCAAATTGAACTAGAACATCACTATTGGGTCCAAAAAAGTAGATTGGGTGCGTTCGTTTCGTTTTTGGCCCAAATCGGTGCATCATTTCATTTCCGACCCGAATGGGTGCATTAAATGCAACAGCGACATGGTTTCTGGCATATTAACGAAACTGACCAAAACAAACAAAAACATCACTATTGGGTCCAAAAAAGTGGATTCTGTGCGTTCATTTCGTTTCTTGCCCGAATCGGTGCATCGTTTTGTTTCCGGCCCGAATCGGTGCATTCAATGCAACCCCGGCATGGTTTCCGGCACAATGACGAAACTGACCAAATTGAACTAGAACATCACTATTGGGTCCAAAAAAGTAGATTGGGTGCGTTCGTTTCGTTTTTGGCCCAAATCGGTGCATCATTTCATTTCCGACCCGAATGGGTGCATTAAATGCAACAGCGACATGGTTTCTGGCATATTAACGAAACTGACCAAAACAAACAAAAACATCACTATTGGGTCCAAAAAAGTGGATTCTGTGCGTTCATTTCGTTTCTTGCCCGAATCGGTGCATCGTTTTGTTTCCGGCCCGAATCGGTGCATTCAATGCAACCCCGGCATGGTTTCCGGCACAATGACGAAACTGACCAAATTGAACTAGAACATCACTATTGGGTCCAAAAAAGTAGATTGGGTGCGTTCGTTTCGTTTTTGGCCCAAATCGGTGCATCATTTCATTTCCGACCCGAATGGGTGCATTAAATGCAACAGCGACATGGTTTCTGGCATATTAACGAAACTGACCAAAACAAACAAAAACATCACTATTGGGTCCAAAAAAGTGGATTCTGTGCGTTCATTTCGTTTCTTGCCCGAATCGGTGCATCGTTTTGTTTCCGGCCCGAATCGGTGCATTCAATGCAACCCCGGCATGGTTTCCGGCACAATGACGAAACTGACCAAATTGAACTAGAACATCACTATTGGGTCCAAAAAAGTAGATTGGGTGCGTTCGTTTCGTTTTTGGCCCAAATCGGTGCATCATTTCATTTCCGACCCGAATGGGTGCATTAAATGCAACAGCGACATGGTTTCTGGCATATTAACGAAACTGACCAAAACAAACAAAAACATCACTATTGGGTCCAAAAAAGTGGATTCTGTGCGTTCATTTCGTTTCTTGCCCGAATCGGTGCATCGTTTTGTTTCCGGCCCGAATCGGTGCATTCAATGCAACCCCGGCATGGTTTCCGGCACAATGACGAAACTGACCAAATTGAACTAGAACATCACTATTGGGTCCAAAAAAGTAGATTGGGTGCGTTCGTTTCGTTTTTGGCCCAAATCGGTGCATCATTTCATTTCCGACCCGAATGGGTGCATTAAATGCAACAGCGACATGGTTTCTGGCATATTAACGAAACTGACCAAAACAAACAAAAACATCACTATTGGGTCCAAAAAAGTGGATTCTGTGCGTTCATTTCGTTTCTTGCCCGAATCGGTGCATCGTTTTGTTTCCGGCCCGAATCGGTGCATTCAATGCAACCCCGGCATGGTTTCCGGCACAATGACGAAACTGACCAAATTGAACTAGAACATCACTATTGGGTCCAAAAAAGTAGATTGGGTGCGTTCGTTTCGTTTTTGGCCCAAATCGGTGCATCATTTCATTTCCGACCCGAATGGGTGCATTAAATGCAACAGCGACATGGTTTCTGGCATATTAACGAAACTGACCAAAACAAACAAAAACATCACTATTGGGTCCAAAAAAGTGGATTCTGTGCGTTCATTTCGTTTCTTGCCCGAATCGGTGCATCGTTTTGTTTCCGGCCCGAATCGGTGCATTCAATGCAACCCCGGCATGGTTTCCGGCACAATGACGAAACTGACCAAATTGAACTAGAACATCACTATTGGGTCCAAAAAAGTAGATTGGGTGCGTTCGTTTCGTTTTTGGCCCAAATCGGTGCATCATTTCATTTCCGACCCGAATGGGTGCATTAAATGCAACAGCGACATGGTTTCTGGCATATTAACGAAACTGACCAAAACAAACAAAAACATCACTATTGGGTCCAAAAAAGTGGATTCTGTGCGTTCATTTCGTTTCTTGCCCGAATCGGTGCATCGTTTTGTTTCCGGCCCGAATCGGTGCATTCAATGCAACCCCGGCATGGTTTCCGGCACAATGACGAAACTGACCAAATTGAACTAGAACATCACTATTGGGTCCAAAAAAGTAGATTGGGTGCGTTCGTTTCGTTTTTGGCCCAAATCGGTGCATCATTTCATTTCCGACCCGAATGGGTGCATTAAATGCAACAGCGACATGGTTTCTGGCATATTAACGAAACTGACCAAAACAAACAAAAACATCACTATTGGGTCCAAAAAAGTGGATTCTGTGCGTTCATTTCGTTTCTTGCCCGAATCGGTGCATCGTTTTGTTTCCGGCCCGAATCGGTGCATTCAATGCAACCCCGGCATGGTTTCCGGCACAATGACGAAACTGACCAAATTGAACTAGAACATCACTATTGGGTCCAAAAAAGTAGATTGGGTGCGTTCGTTTCGTTTTTGGCCCAAATCGGTGCATCATTTCATTTCCGACCCGAATGGGTGCATTAAATGCAACAGCGACATGGTTTCTGGCATATTAACGAAACTGACCAAAACAAACAAAAACATCACTATTGGGTCCAAAAAAGTGGATTCTGTGCGTTCATTTCGTTTCTTGCCCGAATCGGTGCATCGTTTTGTTTCCGGCCCGAATCGGTGCATTCAATGCAACCCCGGCATGGTTTCCGGCACAATGACGAAACTGACCAAATTGAACTAGAACATCACTATTGGGTCCAAAAAAGTAGATTGGGTGCGTTCGTTTCGTTTTTGGCCCAAATCGGTGCATCATTTCATTTCCGACCCGAATGGGTGCATTAAATGCAACAGCGACATGGTTTCTGGCATATTAACGAAACTGACCAAAACAAACAAAAACATCACTATTGGGTCCAAAAAAGTGGATTCTGTGCGTTCATTTCGTTTCTTGCCCGAATCGGTGCATCGTTTTGTTTCCGGCCCGAATCGGTGCATTCAATGCAACCCCGGCATGGTTTCCGGCACAATGACGAAACTGACCAAATTGAACTAGAACATCACTATTGGGTCCAAAAAAGTAGATTGGGTGCGTTCGTTTCGTTTTTGGCCCAAATCGGTGCATCATTTCATTTCCGACCCGAATGGGTGCATTAAATGCAACAGCGACATGGTTTCTGGCATATTAACGAAACTGACCAAAACAAACAAAAACATCACTATTGGGTCCAAAAAAGTGGATTCTGTGCGTTCATTTCGTTTCTTGCCCGAATCGGTGCATCGTTTTGTTTCCGGCCCGAATCGGTGCATTCAATGCAACCCCGGCATGGTTTCCGGCACAATGACGAAACTGACCAAATTGAACTAGAACATCACTATTGGGTCCAAAAAAGTAGATTGGGTGCGTTCGTTTCGTTTTTGGCCCAAATCGGTGCATCATTTCATTTCCGACCCGAATGGGTGCATTAAATGCAACAGCGACATGGTTTCTGGCATATTAACGAAACTGACCAAAACAAACAAAAACATCACTATTGGGTCCAAAAAAGTGGATTCTGTGCGTTCATTTCGTTTCTTGCCCGAATCGGTGCATCGTTTTGTTTCCGGCCCGAATCGGTGCATTCAATGCAACCCCGGCATGGTTTCCGGCACAATGACGAAACTGACCAAATTGAACTAGAACATCACTATTGGGTCCAAAAAAGTAGATTGGGTGCGTTCGTTTCGTTTTTGGCCCAAATCGGTGCATCATTTCATTTCCGACCCGAATGGGTGCATTAAATGCAACAGCGACATGGTTTCTGGCATATTAACGAAACTGACCAAAACAAACAAAAACATCACTATTGGGTCCAAAAAAGTGGATTCTGTGCGTTCATTTCGTTTCTTGCCCGAATCGGTGCATCGTTTTGTTTCCGGCCCGAATCGGTGCATTCAATGCAACCCCGGCATGGTTTCCGGCACAATGACGAAACTGACCAAATTGAACTAGAACATCACTATTGGGTCCAAAAAAGTAGATTGGGTGCGTTCGTTTCGTTTTTGGCCCAAATCGGTGCATCATTTCATTTCCGACCCGAATGGGTGCATTAAATGCAACAGCGACATGGTTTCTGGCATATTAACGAAACTGACCAAAACAAACAAAAACATCACTATTGGGTCCAAAAAAGTGGATTCTGTGCGTTCATTTCGTTTCTTGCCCGAATCGGTGCATCGTTTTGTTTCCGGCCCGAATCGGTGCATTCAATGCAACCCCGGCATGGTTTCCGGCACAATGACGAAACTGACCAAATTGAACTAGAACATCACTATTGGGTCCAAAAAAGTAGATTGGGTGCGTTCGTTTCGTTTTTGGCCCAAATCGGTGCATCATTTCATTTCCGACCCGAATGGGTGCATTAAATGCAACAGCGACATGGTTTCTGGCATATTAACGAAACTGACCAAAACAAACAAAAACATCACTATTGGGTCCAAAAAAGTGGATTCTGTGCGTTCATTTCGTTTCTTGCCCGAATCGGTGCATCGTTTTGTTTCCGGCCCGAATCGGTGCATTCAATGCAACCCCGGCATGGTTTCCGGCACAATGACGAAACTGACCAAATTGAACTAGAACATCACTATTGGGTCCAAAAAAGTAGATTGGGTGCGTTCGTTTCGTTTTTGGCCCAAATCGGTGCATCATTTCATTTCCGACCCGAATGGGTGCATTAAATGCAACAGCGACATGGTTTCTGGCATATTAACGAAACTGACCAAAACAAACAAAAACATCACTATTGGGTCCAAAAAAGTGGATTCTGTGCGTTCATTTCGTTTCTTGCCCGAATCGGTGCATCGTTTTGTTTCCGGCCCGAATCGGTGCATTCAATGCAACCCCGGCATGGTTTCCGGCACAATGACGAAACTGACCAAATTGAACTAGAACATCACTATTGGGTCCAAAAAAGTAGATTGGGTGCGTTCGTTTCGTTTTTGGCCCAAATCGGTGCATCATTTCATTTCCGACCCGAATGGGTGCATTAAATGCAACAGCGACATGGTTTCTGGCATATTAACGAAACTGACCAAAACAAACAAAAACATCACTATTGGGTCCAAAAAAGTGGATTCTGTGCGTTCATTTCGTTTCTTGCCCGAATCGGTGCATCGTTTTGTTTCCGGCCCGAATCGGTGCATTCAATGCAACCCCGGCATGGTTTCCGGCACAATGACGAAACTGACCAAATTGAACTAGAACATCACTATTGGGTCCAAAAAAGTAGATTGGGTGCGTTCGTTTCGTTTTTGGCCCAAATCGGTGCATCATTTCATTTCCGACCCGAATGGGTGCATTAAATGCAACAGCGACATGGTTTCTGGCATATTAACGAAACTGACCAAAACAAACAAAAACATCACTATTGGGTCCAAAAAAGTGGATTCTGTGCGTTCATTTCGTTTCTTGCCCGAATCGGTGCATCGTTTTGTTTCCGGCCCGAATCGGTGCATTCAATGCAACCCCGGCATGGTTTCCGGCACAATGACGAAACTGACCAAATTGAACTAGAACATCACTATTGGGTCCAAAAAAGTAGATTGGGTGCGTTCGTTTCGTTTTTGGCCCAAATCGGTGCATCATTTCATTTCCGACCCGAATGGGTGCATTAAATGCAACAGCGACATGGTTTCTGGCATATTAACGAAACTGACCAAAACAAACAAAAACATCACTATTGGGTCCAAAAAAGTGGATTCTGTGCGTTCATTTCGTTTCTTGCCCGAATCGGTGCATCGTTTTGTTTCCGGCCCGAATCGGTGCATTCAATGCAACCCCGGCATGGTTTCCGGCACAATGACGAAACTGACCAAATTGAACTAGAACATCACTATTGGGTCCAAAAAAGTAGATTGGGTGCGTTCGTTTCGTTTTTGGCCCAAATCGGTGCATCATTTCATTTCCGACCCGAATGGGTGCATTAAATGCAACAGCGACATGGTTTCTGGCATATTAACGAAACTGACCAAAACAAACAAAAACATCACTATTGGGTCCAAAAAAGTGGATTCTGTGCGTTCATTTCGTTTCTTGCCCGAATCGGTGCATCGTTTTGTTTCCGGCCCGAATCGGTGCATTCAATGCAACCCCGGCATGGTTTCCGGCACAATGACGAAACTGACCAAATTGAACTAGAACATCACTATTGGGTCCAAAAAAGTAGATTGGGTGCGTTCGTTTCGTTTTTGGCCCAAATCGGTGCATCATTTCATTTCCGACCCGAATGGGTGCATTAAATGCAACAGCGACATGGTTTCTGGCATATTAACGAAACTGACCAAAACAAACAAAAACATCACTATTGGGTCCAAAAAAGTGGATTCTGTGCGTTCATTTCGTTTCTTGCCCGAATCGGTGCATCGTTTTGTTTCCGGCCCGAATCGGTGCATTCAATGCAACCCCGGCATGGTTTCCGGCACAATGACGAAACTGACCAAATTGAACTAGAACATCACTATTGGGTCCAAAAAAGTAGATTGGGTGCGTTCGTTTCGTTTTTGGCCCAAATCGGTGCATCATTTCATTTCCGACCCGAATGGGTGCATTAAATGCAACAGCGACATGGTTTCTGGCATATTAACGAAACTGACCAAAACAAACAAAAACATCACTATTGGGTCCAAAAAAGTGGATTCTGTGCGTTCATTTCGTTTCTTGCCCGAATCGGTGCATCGTTTTGTTTCCGGCCCGAATCGGTGCATTCAATGCAACCCCGGCATGGTTTCCGGCACAATGACGAAACTGACCAAATTGAACTAGAACATCACTATTGGGTCCAAAAAAGTAGATTGGGTGCGTTCGTTTCGTTTTTGGCCCAAATCGGTGCATCATTTCATTTCCGACCCGAATGGGTGCATTAAATGCAACAGCGACATGGTTTCTGGCATATTAACGAAACTGACCAAAACAAACAAAAACATCACTATTGGGTCCAAAAAAGTGGATTCTGTGCGTTCATTTCGTTTCTTGCCCGAATCGGTGCATCGTTTTGTTTCCGGCCCGAATCGGTGCATTCAATGCAACCCCGGCATGGTTTCCGGCACAATGACGAAACTGACCAAATTGAACTAGAACATCACTATTGGGTCCAAAAAAGTAGATTGGGTGCGTTCGTTTCGTTTTTGGCCCAAATCGGTGCATCATTTCATTTCCGACCCGAATGGGTGCATTAAATGCAACAGCGACATGGTTTCTGGCATATTAACGAAACTGACCAAAACAAACAAAAACATCACTATTGGGTCCAAAAAAGTGGATTCTGTGCGTTCATTTCGTTTCTTGCCCGAATCGGTGCATCGTTTTGTTTCCGGCCCGAATCGGTGCATTCAATGCAACCCCGGCATGGTTTCCGGCACAATGACGAAACTGACCAAATTGAACTAGAACATCACTATTGGGTCCAAAAAAGTAGATTGGGTGCGTTCGTTTCGTTTTTGGCCCAAATCGGTGCATCATTTCATTTCCGACCCGAATGGGTGCATTAAATGCAACAGCGACATGGTTTCTGGCATATTAACGAAACTGACCAAAACAAACAAAAACATCACTATTGGGTCCAAAAAAGTGGATTCTGTGCGTTCATTTCGTTTCTTGCCCGAATCGGTGCATCGTTTTGTTTCCGGCCCGAATCGGTGCATTCAATGCAACCCCGGCATGGTTTCCGGCACAATGACGAAACTGACCAAATTGAACTAGAACATCACTATTGGGTCCAAAAAAGTAGATTGGGTGCGTTCGTTTCGTTTTTGGCCCAAATCGGTGCATCATTTCATTTCCGACCCGAATGGGTGCATTAAATGCAACAGCGACATGGTTTCTGGCATATTAACGAAACTGACCAAAACAAACAAAAACATCACTATTGGGTCCAAAAAAGTGGATTCTGTGCGTTCATTTCGTTTCTTGCCCGAATCGGTGCATCGTTTTGTTTCCGGCCCGAATCGGTGCATTCAATGCAACCCCGGCATGGTTTCCGGCACAATGACGAAACTGACCAAATTGAACTAGAACATCACTATTGGGTCCAAAAAAGTAGATTGGGTGCGTTCGTTTCGTTTTTGGCCCAAATCGGTGCATCATTTCATTTCCGACCCGAATGGGTGCATTAAATGCAACAGCGACATGGTTTCTGGCATATTAACGAAACTGACCAAAACAAACAAAAACATCACTATTGGGTCCAAAAAAGTGGATTCTGTGCGTTCATTTCGTTTCTTGCCCGAATCGGTGCATCGTTTTGTTTCCGGCCCGAATCGGTGCATTCAATGCAACCCCGGCATGGTTTCCGGCACAATGACGAAACTGACCAAATTGAACTAGAACATCACTATTGGGTCCAAAAAAGTAGATTGGGTGCGTTCGTTTCGTTTTTGGCCCAAATCGGTGCATCATTTCATTTCCGACCCGAATGGGTGCATTAAATGCAACAGCGACATGGTTTCTGGCATATTAACGAAACTGACCAAAACAAACAAAAACATCACTATTGGGTCCAAAAAAGTGGATTCTGTGCGTTCATTTCGTTTCTTGCCCGAATCGGTGCATCGTTTTGTTTCCGGCCCGAATCGGTGCATTCAATGCAACCCCGGCATGGTTTCCGGCACAATGACGAAACTGACCAAATTGAACTAGAACATCACTATTGGGTCCAAAAAAGTAGATTGGGTGCGTTCGTTTCGTTTTTGGCCCAAATCGGTGCATCATTTCATTTCCGACCCGAATGGGTGCATTAAATGCAACAGCGACATGGTTTCTGGCATATTAACGAAACTGACCAAAACAAACAAAAACATCACTATTGGGTCCAAAAAAGTGGATTCTGTGCGTTCATTTCGTTTCTTGCCCGAATCGGTGCATCGTTTTGTTTCCGGCCCGAATCGGTGCATTCAATGCAACCCCGGCATGGTTTCCGGCACAATGACGAAACTGACCAAATTGAACTAGAACATCACTATTGGGTCCAAAAAAGTAGATTGGGTGCGTTCGTTTCGTTTTTGGCCCAAATCGGTGCATCATTTCATTTCCGACCCGAATGGGTGCATTAAATGCAACAGCGACATGGTTTCTGGCATATTAACGAAACTGACCAAAACAAACAAAAACATCACTATTGGGTCCAAAAAAGTGGATTCTGTGCGTTCATTTCGTTTCTTGCCCGAATCGGTGCATCGTTTTGTTTCCGGCCCGAATCGGTGCATTCAATGCAACCCCGGCATGGTTTCCGGCACAATGACGAAACTGACCAAATTGAACTAGAACATCACTATTGGGTCCAAAAAAGTAGATTGGGTGCGTTCGTTTCGTTTTTGGCCCAAATCGGTGCATCATTTCATTTCCGACCCGAATGGGTGCATTAAATGCAACAGCGACATGGTTTCTGGCATATTAACGAAACTGACCAAAACAAACAAAAACATCACTATTGGGTCCAAAAAAGTGGATTCTGTGCGTTCATTTCGTTTCTTGCCCGAATCGGTGCATCGTTTTGTTTCCGGCCCGAATCGGTGCATTCAATGCAACCCCGGCATGGTTTCCGGCACAATGACGAAACTGACCAAATTGAACTAGAACATCACTATTGGGTCCAAAAAAGTAGATTGGGTGCGTTCGTTTCGTTTTTGGCCCAAATCGGTGCATCATTTCATTTCCGACCCGAATGGGTGCATTAAATGCAACAGCGACATGGTTTCTGGCATATTAACGAAACTGACCAAAACAAACAAAAACATCACTATTGGGTCCAAAAAAGTGGATTCTGTGCGTTCATTTCGTTTCTTGCCCGAATCGGTGCATCGTTTTGTTTCCGGCCCGAATCGGTGCATTCAATGCAACCCCGGCATGGTTTCCGGCACAATGACGAAACTGACCAAATTGAACTAGAACATCACTATTGGGTCCAAAAAAGTAGATTGGGTGCGTTCGTTTCGTTTTTGGCCCAAATCGGTGCATCATTTCATTTCCGACCCGAATGGGTGCATTAAATGCAACAGCGACATGGTTTCTGGCATATTAACGAAACTGACCAAAACAAACAAAAACATCACTATTGGGTCCAAAAAAGTGGATTCTGTGCGTTCATTTCGTTTCTTGCCCGAATCGGTGCATCGTTTTGTTTCCGGCCCGAATCGGTGCATTCAATGCAACCCCGGCATGGTTTCCGGCACAATGACGAAACTGACCAAATTGAACTAGAACATCACTATTGGGTCCAAAAAAGTAGATTGGGTGCGTTCGTTTCGTTTTTGGCCCAAATCGGTGCATCATTTCATTTCCGACCCGAATGGGTGCATTAAATGCAACAGCGACATGGTTTCTGGCATATTAACGAAACTGACCAAAACAAACAAAAACATCACTATTGGGTCCAAAAAAGTGGATTCTGTGCGTTCATTTCGTTTCTTGCCCGAATCGGTGCATCGTTTTGTTTCCGGCCCGAATCGGTGCATTCAATGCAACCCCGGCATGGTTTCCGGCACAATGACGAAACTGACCAAATTGAACTAGAACATCACTATTGGGTCCAAAAAAGTAGATTGGGTGCGTTCGTTTCGTTTTTGGCCCAAATCGGTGCATCATTTCATTTCCGACCCGAATGGGTGCATTAAATGCAACAGCGACATGGTTTCTGGCATATTAACGAAACTGACCAAAACAAACAAAAACATCACTATTGGGTCCAAAAAAGTGGATTCTGTGCGTTCATTTCGTTTCTTGCCCGAATCGGTGCATCGTTTTGTTTCCGGCCCGAATCGGTGCATTCAATGCAACCCCGGCATGGTTTCCGGCACAATGACGAAACTGACCAAATTGAACTAGAACATCACTATTGGGTCCAAAAAAGTAGATTGGGTGCGTTCGTTTCGTTTTTGGCCCAAATCGGTGCATCATTTCATTTCCGACCCGAATGGGTGCATTAAATGCAACAGCGACATGGTTTCTGGCATATTAACGAAACTGACCAAAACAAACAAAAACATCACTAGGACCTGTCTCTTATACACATCTAGATGTGTATAAGAGACAGGCGACATGGTTTCTGGCATATTAACGAAACTGACCAAAACAAACAAAAACATCACTATTGGGTCCAAAAAAGTGGATTCTGTGCGTTCATTTCGTTTCTTGCCCGAATCGGTGCATCGTTTTGTTTCCGGCCCGAATCAGTGCATTCAATGCAACCCCCGCATGGTTTCCGGCACAATCACGAAACTGACCAAATTGAACCAGAACATCACTATTGGGTCCAAAAAAATAGATTGGGTGCATTCGTTTTGTTTTTGGCCCGAAGCGGTGCATCATTTTGTTTCCGACCCGAATCGGTGCATTAAATGCAACCACGACATGGTTTCTGGCATAGTAACGAAACGGACCAAAACAAACCAGAACATCACTATTGGGTCCAAAAAAGTGGATTGGGTACGTTCGTTTCGTTTTTGGCCCAAATCGGTGCATTAAATGCAACCACGGTATAGTTTCGGGCACCGTAACGAATCTAACTAAAACGAACCAGAACATCATTATTGGCTCCAAAAAAGTGGATCGGGTGCGTTCGTTTCGTTTCTGGCCCGAATCGATCCATTATTTCCTTTCTGGCTCGAGTCGGTGCATTAGATGGAACCCTGACATGGTCTCTGACACAGTAATGAAACTGTCCAAAACGAACCTTTTTTGGCACAGTAACGAAACTGACCAAAATGAACCAAAACATCACTATTGGGTCCAAAAAAGTGGATTCGGTGCGTTCCTTTCGTTTCTTGCCGGAATCGGTGCATCGTTTTGTTTCCGGCCCGAATCGGTGCATTCAATGCAACCCCGGCATGGTTTCCGCCACAATCACGAAACTGACCAAATTGAACCAGAACATCACTATTGGGTCCAAAAAAGTGGATTGGGTGTGTTCGTTTCATCTCTGGCCCGAATTGGTGCATCATTTCGATTCCGACCCGAATCGGTGCATTCAATGCAACCCCGGCATGGTTCCGGGCACAGTAAAGAAACTGACCAAATTGAACCTGAACATCACTATTGGGTCCAAAAAAGTGGATTGGGTGCGTTCATTTCTTTTTTGGCCCGAATCGGTGCATTAAATGGAACCACTACATGGTTTCTGGCATAGTAGCGAAACTGAACAAAACAAACCAGAACATCACTATTGGGTCCAAAAAAGTGGATTCAGTGCATTCATTTTGTTTCTTGCCCGAATCGGTGCATCGTTTTGTTTCCAGCCCGAATCTGTGCATTCAATGCAACCCCCGCATGGTTTCCGGCACAATCACGAAACTGACCAAATTGAACCAGAACATCACTATTGCGTCCAAAAAAGTGGATTGGGTGCGTTCATTTCTTTTTTGGCCCGAATCGGTGCATTAAATGGAACCACTACATGGTTTCTGGCATAGTAGCGAAACTGAACAAAACAAACCAGAACATCACTATTGGGTCCAAAAAAGTAGATTGGGTGCGTTCGTTTCATTTTTGGTCCAAATTGGTGCATCATTTCGTTTCTGACCCGAATTAGTGCATTAAATGCAACAACGACATGGTTTCTAGCATAGTAACGAAATTGACCAAAACAAACCAGAATATCACTATTGGGTCCAGAAAAAGTAGATTGGGTGCGTTCGTTAGGTTTTTTGCCCGAATCAGTGCATCATTTTGTTTCCGACCCGAATCGGTGCATTAAATGCAACCACAACAAGGTTTCTGGCATAGTAACGAAACGGACCAAAACAAACCAGAACATAACTATTGGGTCCAAAAAAGTGGAGTGGGTACGTTCGTTTCGTTTTTGGCCCGAATCGGTGCATCATTTCATTTCCGACACGAATCGGTGCATTAAATGCAACCACGGCATGGTTTTTGGCACCGTAACGAATCTAACTAAAACGAACCAGAACATCATTGTTGGCTCCAAAAAAGTGGATTGGGTGCGTTCGTTTCGTATCTGGCCCAAATCGGTGCATCATTTCTTTTCCGTCTCGAATCAGTGCATTAAATGGAACCCTAGCATGATTTCAGGCACAGTAACGAAACTGACCAAAACGAACCAAAACATCACTATTGGGTCCAAAAAAGTGGATTTGGTGCGTTCCTTTCGTTTCTTGCCCGAATCAGTGCATCATTTCGTTTCCGACCCGAATTGGTGCATTAAATGCAACAACGACATTGTTTCTGGCATAGTAATGAAACTAACCAAAACAAACCAGAACATCACTATTAGGACAAAAAAAAGTAGATTCGGTGCGTTCGTTTTGTTTTTGGCCCGAATCGGTGCATCATTTCGTTTCCGACCCGAATCGGTGCATACAATGCAACCCCGGCATGGTTCCGGGCATAATAACGAAACTGACCAAATTGAACCTAAACATCACTATTGGGTCCAAAAAAGTTGATTGGGTGAGTTCGTTTCGTTTTTGGCCCAAATCGGTGCATTATTTCGTTTCCGACCCGAATCGGTGCATTAAATGCAACAGCGACATGGTTTCTGGCATAGTAACGAAACTGTCCAAAACAAACAAAAACATCACTATTTGGTCCAAAAAAGTGGATTTTGTGCGTTCATTTCGTTTCGTGCCCGAATCGGTGCATCGTTTTGTTTCCGGTCCGAATCGGTGCATTCAATGCAACCCCCGCATGGTTTCCGGCAGAGTCATGAAATTGACGAAATTGAACCAGAACATCACTATTGGGTCCAAAAAAGTCGATTGGGTGCGTTCATTTTATTTTTGGCCCAAATCGGTGCATTAAATGCAACCATGACATGGTTTCTAGCATAGTAGCAAAACTGAACAAAACAAACCAGAACATCACTATTGGGTCCAAAAAAGTAGATTGGGTGCGTTCGTTTCATTTTTGGCCCAAATCGGTGCATCATTTTGTTTCCGACCCGAATTGGTGCATTAAATGCAACAACGACATGGTTTTTGGCATAGTAACAACACTGACCAAAACAACCCAGAATATCACTATTGGGTCCAAAAAAGTAGATTGGGTGCGTTCGTTTTGTTTTTGGCCTGAATCGGTGCATCATTTTGTTTCCAACCCTGAATCGGTGCATTAAATGCAACCACGACATGGTTTCTGGCATAGTAACGAATCAGACCAAAACAAACCAGAACATCACTACTGGGTCCAAAAAAGTGGATTGGGTACGTTCGTTTCGTTTTTTGCCCGAATCGGTGCATCATTTCGTTTCTGACCTGAATCGGTGCATTAAATGCAACCACAGCATGGTTTGTGGCACCGTCACGAATCTAACTGGAAACTGACCAAAACAAACAAAAACATCACTATTGGGTCCAAAAAAGTGGATTCTGTGCGTTCATTTCGTTTCTTGCCCGAATCGGTGCATCGTTTTGTTTCCGGCCCGAATCGGTGCATTCAATGCAACCCCGGCATGGTTTCCGGCACAATGACGAAACTGACCAAATTGAACTAGAACATCACTATTGGGTCCAAAAAAGTGGATTGGGTGCGTTCGTTTCAATTTTGGCCCGAATTGGTGCCTCATTTCATTTCCGACCCGAATCGGTGCATTCAATGCAACCCCGGCATGGTTCCGGGCACAGTAACGAAACTGACCAAATTGAACCTGAACATCACTATTGGGTCCAAAAAAGTGGATTGGGTGCGTTCGTTTCATTTTTGGCCCGAATTGGTGCATCATTTCGTTTCCGACCCGAATCGGTGCATTCAATGCTACCCCGGCATGGTTCCGGGCACAGTAATGAAACTGACCAAATTAAACCCGAACATCACTATTGGGTCCAAAAAAGTGGATTGGGTGCGTTCGTTTCGTTTTTGTCCCAAATCGGTGCATCATTTCGTTTCCGACACGAATCGGTGCATTAAATGCAACAGCGACATGGTTTCTGGCATAGTAACGAAACTGACCAAAACAAACAAAAACATCACTACTGCGTCCAAAAAAGTGGATTATGTGCGTTCATTTCGTTTCTTGCCCGAATCGGAGCATCGTTTTGTTTCCGGCCCGAATCGGTGCATTCAACGCAACCCCGGCATGGTTTCCGGCACAATCACGAAACTAACCAAATTGAACCAGAACATCACTATTGTGTCCAAAAAAGTGGATTGGGTGTGTTCCTTTCATTTTTGGCCCGAATTGGTGCATCATTTCGTTTTCGACCCGAATCAGTGCATTCAATGCAACCCCGGCATGGTTCCGGGAACAGTAACGAAACTGACCAAATTGAACCTAAACATCACTATTGGGTCCAAA
This sequence comes from Echinochloa crus-galli, assembly GCA_900205405.1. Taxonomy (NCBI): domain Eukaryota; kingdom Viridiplantae; phylum Streptophyta; class Magnoliopsida; order Poales; family Poaceae; genus Echinochloa; species Echinochloa crus-galli. The sequence goes on from OAMR01001450.1 coordinate 21,809, forward strand.
AAAGTGGATTGGGTGCGTTCGTTTCGTTTTTGGCCCAAATCGGTGCATCATTTCGTTTCCGACCCGAATCGGTGCATTAAATGCCACAGCGACATGGTTTCTAGCATAGTAACGAAATTGACCAAAACAAACAAAAACATCACTATTGGGTCCAAACAAGTGGATTCTGTGCGTTCATTTCGTTTCTTGCCCAAATCGGTGCATCGTTTTGTTTTCGGCCCGAATCGGTGCATTAAATGCAACCCCCGCATGGTTTCCGGCACAATCATGAAACTAACGAAAGTGAACCAGAACATCACTATTGGGTCCAAAAAAGTCGATTGGGTGCGTCCATTTCATTTTTGGCCCGAATCGGTGCATTAAATGCAACCACGACATGGTTTCTGGCATAGTAGCGAAATTGAACAAAACAAACCAGAACATCACGATTGGGTCCAAAAAAGTAGATTGGGTGCGTTCGTTTCGTTTTTGGCCCAAATCGGTGCATCATTTCATTTCCGACCCGAATGGGTGCATTAAATGCAACAGCGACATGGTTTCTGGCATATTAACGAAACTGACCAAAACAAACAAAAACATCACTATTGGGTCCAAAAAAGTGGATTCTGTGCGTTCATTTCGTTTCTTGCCCGAATCGGTGCATCGTTTTGTTTCCGGCCCGAATCGGTGCATTCAATGCAACCCCGGCATGGTTTCCGGCACAATGACGAAACTGACCAAATTGAACCAGAACATCACTATTGGGTCCAAAAAAGTGGATTGGGTGCGTTCATTTCATTTTTGGCCCGAATTGGTGCATCATTTCTTTTCCGACCCGAATCGTTGCATTCAATGCAACCCCGGCATGGTTTCCGGCACAATGACGAAACTGACCAAATTGAACCAGAACATCACTATTGGGTCCAAAAAAGTGGATTGGGTGCGTTCATTTCATTTTTGGCCCGAATTGGTGCATCATTTCTTTTCCGACCCGAATCGTTGCATTCAATGCAACCCCGGCATGGTTTCCGGCACAATGACGAAACTGACCAAATTGAACCAGAACATCACTATTGGGTCCAAAAAAGTGGATTGGGTGCGTTCATTTCATTTTTGGCCCGAATTGGTGCATCATTTCTTTTCCGACCCGAATCGTTGCATTCAATGCAACCCCGGCATGGTTTCCGGCACAATGACGAAACTGACCAAATTGAACCAGAACATCACTATTGGGTCCAAAAAAGTGGATTGGGTGCGTTCATTTCATTTTTGGCCCGAATCGGTGCATTAAATGCAACCCCCGCATGGTTTCCGGCACAATCATGAAACTAACGAAATTGAACCAGAACATCACTATTGGGTCCAAAAAAGTGGATTGGGTGCGTTCATTTCATTTTTGGCCCGAATCGGTGCATTAAATGCAACCCCCGCATGGTTTCCGGCACAATCATGAAACTAACGAAATTGAACCAGAACATCACTATTGGGTCCAAAAAAGTGGATTGGGTGCGTTCATTTCATTTTTGGCCCGAATTGGTGCATCATTTCGTTTCCGACCCGAATCGGTGCATTAAATGCCACAGCGACATGGTTTCTTGCATATCCGACCCGAATGGGTGCATTAAATGCAACAGCGACATGGTTTCTGGCATATTAACGAAACTGACCAAAACAAACAAAAACATCACTATTGGGTCCAAAAAAGTGGATTCTGTGCGTTCATTTCGTTTCTTGCCCGAATCGGTGCATCGTTTTGTTTCCGGCCCGAATCGGTGCATTCAATGCAACCCCGGCATGGTTTCCGGCACAATGACGAAACTGACCAAATTGAACTAGAACATCACTATTGGGTCCAAAAAAGTAGATTGGGTGCGTTCGTTTCGTTTTTGGCCCAAATCGGTGCATCATTTCATTTCCGACCCGAATGGGTGCATTAAATGCAACAGCGACATGGTTTCTGGCATATTAACGAAACTGACCAAAACAAACAAAAACATCACTATTGGGTCCAAAAAAGTGGATTCTGTGCGTTCATTTCGTTTCTTGCCCGAATCGGTGCATCGTTTTGTTTCCGGCCCGAATCGGTGCATTCAATGCAACCCCGGCATGGTTTCCGGCACAATGACGAAACTGACCAAATTGAACTAGAACATCACTATTGGGTCCAAAAAAGTAGATTGGGTGCGTTCGTTTCGTTTTTGGCCCAAATCGGTGCATCATTTCATTTCCGACCCGAATGGGTGCATTAAATGCAACAGCGACATGGTTTCTGGCATATTAACGAAACTGACCAAAACAAACAAAAACATCACTATTGGGTCCAAAAAAGTGGATTCTGTGCGTTCATTTCGTTTCTTGCCCGAATCGGTGCATCGTTTTGTTTCCGGCCCGAATCGGTGCATTCAATGCAACCCCGGCATGGTTTCCGGCACAATGACGAAACTGACCAAATTGAACTAGAACATCACTATTGGGTCCAAAAAAGTAGATTGGGTGCGTTCGTTTCGTTTTTGGCCCAAATCGGTGCATCATTTCATTTCCGACCCGAATGGGTGCATTAAATGCAACAGCGACATGGTTTCTGGCATATTAACGAAACTGACCAAAACAAACAAAAACATCACTATTGGGTCCAAAAAAGTGGATTCTGTGCGTTCATTTCGTTTCTTGCCCGAATCGGTGCATCGTTTTGTTTCCGGCCCGAATCGGTGCATTCAATGCAACCCCGGCATGGTTTCCGGCACAATGACGAAACTGACCAAATTGAACTAGAACATCACTATTGGGTCCAAAAAAGTAGATTGGGTGCGTTCGTTTCGTTTTTGGCCCAAATCGGTGCATCATTTCATTTCCGACCCGAATGGGTGCATTAAATGCAACAGCGACATGGTTTCTGGCATATTAACGAAACTGACCAAAACAAACAAAAACATCACTATTGGGTCCAAAAAAGTGGATTCTGTGCGTTCATTTCGTTTCTTGCCCGAATCGGTGCATCGTTTTGTTTCCGGCCCGAATCGGTGCATTCAATGCAACCCCGGCATGGTTTCCGGCACAATGACGAAACTGACCAAATTGAACTAGAACATCACTATTGGGTCCAAAAAAGTAGATTGGGTGCGTTCGTTTCGTTTTTGGCCCAAATCGGTGCATCATTTCATTTCCGACCCGAATGGGTGCATTAAATGCAACAGCGACATGGTTTCTGGCATATTAACGAAACTGACCAAAACAAACAAAAACATCACTATTGGGTCCAAAAAAGTGGATTCTGTGCGTTCATTTCGTTTCTTGCCCGAATCGGTGCATCGTTTTGTTTCCGGCCCGAATCGGTGCATTCAATGCAACCCCGGCATGGTTTCCGGCACAATGACGAAACTGACCAAATTGAACTAGAACATCACTATTGGGTCCAAAAAAGTAGATTGGGTGCGTTCGTTTCGTTTTTGGCCCAAATCGGTGCATCATTTCATTTCCGACCCGAATGGGTGCATTAAATGCAACAGCGACATGGTTTCTGGCATATTAACGAAACTGACCAAAACAAACAAAAACATCACTATTGGGTCCAAAAAAGTGGATTCTGTGCGTTCATTTCGTTTCTTGCCCGAATCGGTGCATCGTTTTGTTTCCGGCCCGAATCGGTGCATTCAATGCAACCCCGGCATGGTTTCCGGCACAATGACGAAACTGACCAAATTGAACTAGAACATCACTATTGGGTCCAAAAAAGTAGATTGGGTGCGTTCGTTTCGTTTTTGGCCCAAATCGGTGCATCATTTCATTTCCGACCCGAATGGGTGCATTAAATGCAACAGCGACATGGTTTCTGGCATATTAACGAAACTGACCAAAACAAACAAAAACATCACTATTGGGTCCAAAAAAGTGGATTCTGTGCGTTCATTTCGTTTCTTGCCCGAATCGGTGCATCGTTTTGTTTCCGGCCCGAATCGGTGCATTCAATGCAACCCCGGCATGGTTTCCGGCACAATGACGAAACTGACCAAATTGAACTAGAACATCACTATTGGGTCCAAAAAAGTAGATTGGGTGCGTTCGTTTCGTTTTTGGCCCAAATCGGTGCATCATTTCATTTCCGACCCGAATGGGTGCATTAAATGCAACAGCGACATGGTTTCTGGCATATTAACGAAACTGACCAAAACAAACAAAAACATCACTATTGGGTCCAAAAAAGTGGATTCTGTGCGTTCATTTCGTTTCTTGCCCGAATCGGTGCATCGTTTTGTTTCCGGCCCGAATCGGTGCATTCAATGCAACCCCGGCATGGTTTCCGGCACAATGACGAAACTGACCAAATTGAACTAGAACATCACTATTGGGTCCAAAAAAGTAGATTGGGTGCGTTCGTTTCGTTTTTGGCCCAAATCGGTGCATCATTTCATTTCCGACCCGAATGGGTGCATTAAATGCAACAGCGACATGGTTTCTGGCATATTAACGAAACTGACCAAAACAAACAAAAACATCACTATTGGGTCCAAAAAAGTGGATTCTGTGCGTTCATTTCGTTTCTTGCCCGAATCGGTGCATCGTTTTGTTTCCGGCCCGAATCGGTGCATTCAATGCAACCCCGGCATGGTTTCCGGCACAATGACGAAACTGACCAAATTGAACTAGAACATCACTATTGGGTCCAAAAAAGTAGATTGGGTGCGTTCGTTTCGTTTTTGGCCCAAATCGGTGCATCATTTCATTTCCGACCCGAATGGGTGCATTAAATGCAACAGCGACATGGTTTCTGGCATATTAACGAAACTGACCAAAACAAACAAAAACATCACTATTGGGTCCAAAAAAGTGGATTCTGTGCGTTCATTTCGTTTCTTGCCCGAATCGGTGCATCGTTTTGTTTCCGGCCCGAATCGGTGCATTCAATGCAACCCCGGCATGGTTTCCGGCACAATGACGAAACTGACCAAATTGAACTAGAACATCACTATTGGGTCCAAAAAAGTAGATTGGGTGCGTTCGTTTCGTTTTTGGCCCAAATCGGTGCATCATTTCATTTCCGACCCGAATGGGTGCATTAAATGCAACAGCGACATGGTTTCTGGCATATTAACGAAACTGACCAAAACAAACAAAAACATCACTATTGGGTCCAAAAAAGTGGATTCTGTGCGTTCATTTCGTTTCTTGCCCGAATCGGTGCATCGTTTTGTTTCCGGCCCGAATCGGTGCATTCAATGCAACCCCGGCATGGTTTCCGGCACAATGACGAAACTGACCAAATTGAACTAGAACATCACTATTGGGTCCAAAAAAGTAGATTGGGTGCGTTCGTTTCGTTTTTGGCCCAAATCGGTGCATCATTTCATTTCCGACCCGAATGGGTGCATTAAATGCAACAGCGACATGGTTTCTGGCATATTAACGAAACTGACCAAAACAAACAAAAACATCACTATTGGGTCCAAAAAAGTGGATTCTGTGCGTTCATTTCGTTTCTTGCCCGAATCGGTGCATCGTTTTGTTTCCGGCCCGAATCGGTGCATTCAATGCAACCCCGGCATGGTTTCCGGCACAATGACGAAACTGACCAAATTGAACTAGAACATCACTATTGGGTCCAAAAAAGTAGATTGGGTGCGTTCGTTTCGTTTTTGGCCCAAATCGGTGCATCATTTCATTTCCGACCCGAATGGGTGCATTAAATGCAACAGCGACATGGTTTCTGGCATATTAACGAAACTGACCAAAACAAACAAAAACATCACTATTGGGTCCAAAAAAGTGGATTCTGTGCGTTCATTTCGTTTCTTGCCCGAATCGGTGCATCGTTTTGTTTCCGGCCCGAATCGGTGCATTCAATGCAACCCCGGCATGGTTTCCGGCACAATGACGAAACTGACCAAATTGAACTAGAACATCACTATTGGGTCCAAAAAAGTAGATTGGGTGCGTTCGTTTCGTTTTTGGCCCAAATCGGTGCATCATTTCATTTCCGACCCGAATGGGTGCATTAAATGCAACAGCGACATGGTTTCTGGCATATTAACGAAACTGACCAAAACAAACAAAAACATCACTATTGGGTCCAAAAAAGTGGATTCTGTGCGTTCATTTCGTTTCTTGCCCGAATCGGTGCATCGTTTTGTTTCCGGCCCGAATCGGTGCATTCAATGCAACCCCGGCATGGTTTCCGGCACAATGACGAAACTGACCAAATTGAACTAGAACATCACTATTGGGTCCAAAAAAGTAGATTGGGTGCGTTCGTTTCGTTTTTGGCCCAAATCGGTGCATCATTTCATTTCCGACCCGAATGGGTGCATTAAATGCAACAGCGACATGGTTTCTGGCATATTAACGAAACTGACCAAAACAAACAAAAACATCACTATTGGGTCCAAAAAAGTGGATTCTGTGCGTTCATTTCGTTTCTTGCCCGAATCGGTGCATCGTTTTGTTTCCGGCCCGAATCGGTGCATTCAATGCAACCCCGGCATGGTTTCCGGCACAATGACGAAACTGACCAAATTGAACTAGAACATCACTATTGGGTCCAAAAAAGTAGATTGGGTGCGTTCGTTTCGTTTTTGGCCCAAATCGGTGCATCATTTCATTTCCGACCCGAATGGGTGCATTAAATGCAACAGCGACATGGTTTCTGGCATATTAACGAAACTGACCAAAACAAACAAAAACATCACTATTGGGTCCAAAAAAGTGGATTCTGTGCGTTCATTTCGTTTCTTGCCCGAATCGGTGCATCGTTTTGTTTCCGGCCCGAATCGGTGCATTCAATGCAACCCCGGCATGGTTTCCGGCACAATGACGAAACTGACCAAATTGAACTAGAACATCACTATTGGGTCCAAAAAAGTAGATTGGGTGCGTTCGTTTCGTTTTTGGCCCAAATCGGTGCATCATTTCATTTCCGACCCGAATGGGTGCATTAAATGCAACAGCGACATGGTTTCTGGCATATTAACGAAACTGACCAAAACAAACAAAAACATCACTATTGGGTCCAAAAAAGTGGATTCTGTGCGTTCATTTCGTTTCTTGCCCGAATCGGTGCATCGTTTTGTTTCCGGCCCGAATCGGTGCATTCAATGCAACCCCGGCATGGTTTCCGGCACAATGACGAAACTGACCAAATTGAACTAGAACATCACTATTGGGTCCAAAAAAGTAGATTGGGTGCGTTCGTTTCGTTTTTGGCCCAAATCGGTGCATCATTTCATTTCCGACCCGAATGGGTGCATTAAATGCAACAGCGACATGGTTTCTGGCATATTAACGAAACTGACCAAAACAAACAAAAACATCACTATTGGGTCCAAAAAAGTGGATTCTGTGCGTTCATTTCGTTTCTTGCCCGAATCGGTGCATCGTTTTGTTTCCGGCCCGAATCGGTGCATTCAATGCAACCCCGGCATGGTTTCCGGCACAATGACGAAACTGACCAAATTGAACTAGAACATCACTATTGGGTCCAAAAAAGTAGATTGGGTGCGTTCGTTTCGTTTTTGGCCCAAATCGGTGCATCATTTCATTTCCGACCCGAATGGGTGCATTAAATGCAACAGCGACATGGTTTCTGGCATATTAACGAAACTGACCAAAACAAACAAAAACATCACTATTGGGTCCAAAAAAGTGGATTCTGTGCGTTCATTTCGTTTCTTGCCCGAATCGGTGCATCGTTTTGTTTCCGGCCCGAATCGGTGCATTCAATGCAACCCCGGCATGGTTTCCGGCACAATGACGAAACTGACCAAATTGAACTAGAACATCACTATTGGGTCCAAAAAAGTAGATTGGGTGCGTTCGTTTCGTTTTTGGCCCAAATCGGTGCATCATTTCATTTCCGACCCGAATGGGTGCATTAAATGCAACAGCGACATGGTTTCTGGCATATTAACGAAACTGACCAAAACAAACAAAAACATCACTATTGGGTCCAAAAAAGTGGATTCTGTGCGTTCATTTCGTTTCTTGCCCGAATCGGTGCATCGTTTTGTTTCCGGCCCGAATCGGTGCATTCAATGCAACCCCGGCATGGTTTCCGGCACAATGACGAAACTGACCAAATTGAACTAGAACATCACTATTGGGTCCAAAAAAGTAGATTGGGTGCGTTCGTTTCGTTTTTGGCCCAAATCGGTGCATCATTTCATTTCCGACCCGAATGGGTGCATTAAATGCAACAGCGACATGGTTTCTGGCATATTAACGAAACTGACCAAAACAAACAAAAACATCACTATTGGGTCCAAAAAAGTGGATTCTGTGCGTTCATTTCGTTTCTTGCCCGAATCGGTGCATCGTTTTGTTTCCGGCCCGAATCGGTGCATTCAATGCAACCCCGGCATGGTTTCCGGCACAATGACGAAACTGACCAAATTGAACTAGAACATCACTATTGGGTCCAAAAAAGTAGATTGGGTGCGTTCGTTTCGTTTTTGGCCCAAATCGGTGCATCATTTCATTTCCGACCCGAATGGGTGCATTAAATGCAACAGCGACATGGTTTCTGGCATATTAACGAAACTGACCAAAACAAACAAAAACATCACTATTGGGTCCAAAAAAGTGGATTCTGTGCGTTCATTTCGTTTCTTGCCCGAATCGGTGCATCGTTTTGTTTCCGGCCCGAATCGGTGCATTCAATGCAACCCCGGCATGGTTTCCGGCACAATGACGAAACTGACCAAATTGAACTAGAACATCACTATTGGGTCCAAAAAAGTAGATTGGGTGCGTTCGTTTCGTTTTTGGCCCAAATCGGTGCATCATTTCATTTCCGACCCGAATGGGTGCATTAAATGCAACAGCGACATGGTTTCTGGCATATTAACGAAACTGACCAAAACAAACAAAAACATCACTATTGGGTCCAAAAAAGTGGATTCTGTGCGTTCATTTCGTTTCTTGCCCGAATCGGTGCATCGTTTTGTTTCCGGCCCGAATCGGTGCATTCAATGCAACCCCGGCATGGTTTCCGGCACAATGACGAAACTGACCAAATTGAACTAGAACATCACTATTGGGTCCAAAAAAGTAGATTGGGTGCGTTCGTTTCGTTTTTGGCCCAAATCGGTGCATCATTTCATTTCCGACCCGAATGGGTGCATTAAATGCAACAGCGACATGGTTTCTGGCATATTAACGAAACTGACCAAAACAAACAAAAACATCACTATTGGGTCCAAAAAAGTGGATTCTGTGCGTTCATTTCGTTTCTTGCCCGAATCGGTGCATCGTTTTGTTTCCGGCCCGAATCGGTGCATTCAATGCAACCCCGGCATGGTTTCCGGCACAATGACGAAACTGACCAAATTGAACTAGAACATCACTATTGGGTCCAAAAAAGTAGATTGGGTGCGTTCGTTTCGTTTTTGGCCCAAATCGGTGCATCATTTCATTTCCGACCCGAATGGGTGCATTAAATGCAACAGCGACATGGTTTCTGGCATATTAACGAAACTGACCAAAACAAACAAAAACATCACTATTGGGTCCAAAAAAGTGGATTCTGTGCGTTCATTTCGTTTCTTGCCCGAATCGGTGCATCGTTTTGTTTCCGGCCCGAATCGGTGCATTCAATGCAACCCCGGCATGGTTTCCGGCACAATGACGAAACTGACCAAATTGAACTAGAACATCACTATTGGGTCCAAAAAAGTAGATTGGGTGCGTTCGTTTCGTTTTTGGCCCAAATCGGTGCATCATTTCATTTCCGACCCGAATGGGTGCATTAAATGCAACAGCGACATGGTTTCTGGCATATTAACGAAACTGACCAAAACAAACAAAAACATCACTATTGGGTCCAAAAAAGTGGATTCTGTGCGTTCATTTCGTTTCTTGCCCGAATCGGTGCATCGTTTTGTTTCCGGCCCGAATCGGTGCATTCAATGCAACCCCGGCATGGTTTCCGGCACAATGACGAAACTGACCAAATTGAACTAGAACATCACTATTGGGTCCAAAAAAGTAGATTGGGTGCGTTCGTTTCGTTTTTGGCCCAAATCGGTGCATCATTTCATTTCCGACCCGAATGGGTGCATTAAATGCAACAGCGACATGGTTTCTGGCATATTAACGAAACTGACCAAAACAAACAAAAACATCACTATTGGGTCCAAAAAAGTGGATTCTGTGCGTTCATTTCGTTTCTTGCCCGAATCGGTGCATCGTTTTGTTTCCGGCCCGAATCGGTGCATTCAATGCAACCCCGGCATGGTTTCCGGCACAATGACGAAACTGACCAAATTGAACTAGAACATCACTATTGGGTCCAAAAAAGTAGATTGGGTGCGTTCGTTTCGTTTTTGGCCCAAATCGGTGCATCATTTCATTTCCGACCCGAATGGGTGCATTAAATGCAACAGCGACATGGTTTCTGGCATATTAACGAAACTGACCAAAACAAACAAAAACATCACTATTGGGTCCAAAAAAGTGGATTCTGTGCGTTCATTTCGTTTCTTGCCCGAATCGGTGCATCGTTTTGTTTCCGGCCCGAATCGGTGCATTCAATGCAACCCCGGCATGGTTTCCGGCACAATGACGAAACTGACCAAATTGAACTAGAACATCACTATTGGGTCCAAAAAAGTAGATTGGGTGCGTTCGTTTCGTTTTTGGCCCAAATCGGTGCATCATTTCATTTCCGACCCGAATGGGTGCATTAAATGCAACAGCGACATGGTTTCTGGCATATTAACGAAACTGACCAAAACAAACAAAAACATCACTATTGGGTCCAAAAAAGTGGATTCTGTGCGTTCATTTCGTTTCTTGCCCGAATCGGTGCATCGTTTTGTTTCCGGCCCGAATCGGTGCATTCAATGCAACCCCGGCATGGTTTCCGGCACAATGACGAAACTGACCAAATTGAACTAGAACATCACTATTGGGTCCAAAAAAGTAGATTGGGTGCGTTCGTTTCGTTTTTGGCCCAAATCGGTGCATCATTTCATTTCCGACCCGAATGGGTGCATTAAATGCAACAGCGACATGGTTTCTGGCATATTAACGAAACTGACCAAAACAAACAAAAACATCACTATTGGGTCCAAAAAAGTGGATTCTGTGCGTTCATTTCGTTTCTTGCCCGAATCGGTGCATCGTTTTGTTTCCGGCCCGAATCGGTGCATTCAATGCAACCCCGGCATGGTTTCCGGCACAATGACGAAACTGACCAAATTGAACTAGAACATCACTATTGGGTCCAAAAAAGTAGATTGGGTGCGTTCGTTTCGTTTTTGGCCCAAATCGGTGCATCATTTCATTTCCGACCCGAATGGGTGCATTAAATGCAACAGCGACATGGTTTCTGGCATATTAACGAAACTGACCAAAACAAACAAAAACATCACTATTGGGTCCAAAAAAGTGGATTCTGTGCGTTCATTTCGTTTCTTGCCCGAATCGGTGCATCGTTTTGTTTCCGGCCCGAATCGGTGCATTCAATGCAACCCCGGCATGGTTTCCGGCACAATGACGAAACTGACCAAATTGAACTAGAACATCACTATTGGGTCCAAAAAAGTAGATTGGGTGCGTTCGTTTCGTTTTTGGCCCAAATCGGTGCATCATTTCATTTCCGACCCGAATGGGTGCATTAAATGCAACAGCGACATGGTTTCTGGCATATTAACGAAACTGACCAAAACAAACAAAAACATCACTATTGGGTCCAAAAAAGTGGATTCTGTGCGTTCATTTCGTTTCTTGCCCGAATCGGTGCATCGTTTTGTTTCCGGCCCGAATCGGTGCATTCAATGCAACCCCGGCATGGTTTCCGGCACAATGACGAAACTGACCAAATTGAACTAGAACATCACTATTGGGTCCAAAAAAGTAGATTGGGTGCGTTCGTTTCGTTTTTGGCCCAAATCGGTGCATCATTTCATTTCCGACCCGAATGGGTGCATTAAATGCAACAGCGACATGGTTTCTGGCATATTAACGAAACTGACCAAAACAAACAAAAACATCACTATTGGGTCCAAAAAAGTGGATTCTGTGCGTTCATTTCGTTTCTTGCCCGAATCGGTGCATCGTTTTGTTTCCGGCCCGAATCGGTGCATTCAATGCAACCCCGGCATGGTTTCCGGCACAATGACGAAACTGACCAAATTGAACTAGAACATCACTATTGGGTCCAAAAAAGTAGATTGGGTGCGTTCGTTTCGTTTTTGGCCCAAATCGGTGCATCATTTCATTTCCGACCCGAATGGGTGCATTAAATGCAACAGCGACATGGTTTCTGGCATATTAACGAAACTGACCAAAACAAACAAAAACATCACTATTGGGTCCAAAAAAGTGGATTCTGTGCGTTCATTTCGTTTCTTGCCCGAATCGGTGCATCGTTTTGTTTCCGGCCCGAATCGGTGCATTCAATGCAACCCCGGCATGGTTTCCGGCACAATGACGAAACTGACCAAATTGAACTAGAACATCACTATTGGGTCCAAAAAAGTAGATTGGGTGCGTTCGTTTCGTTTTTGGCCCAAATCGGTGCATCATTTCATTTCCGACCCGAATGGGTGCATTAAATGCAACAGCGACATGGTTTCTGGCATATTAACGAAACTGACCAAAACAAACAAAAACATCACTATTGGGTCCAAAAAAGTGGATTCTGTGCGTTCATTTCGTTTCTTGCCCGAATCGGTGCATCGTTTTGTTTCCGGCCCGAATCGGTGCATTCAATGCAACCCCGGCATGGTTTCCGGCACAATGACGAAACTGACCAAATTGAACTAGAACATCACTATTGGGTCCAAAAAAGTAGATTGGGTGCGTTCGTTTCGTTTTTGGCCCAAATCGGTGCATCATTTCATTTCCGACCCGAATGGGTGCATTAAATGCAACAGCGACATGGTTTCTGGCATATTAACGAAACTGACCAAAACAAACAAAAACATCACTATTGGGTCCAAAAAAGTGGATTCTGTGCGTTCATTTCGTTTCTTGCCCGAATCGGTGCATCGTTTTGTTTCCGGCCCGAATCGGTGCATTCAATGCAACCCCGGCATGGTTTCCGGCACAATGACGAAACTGACCAAATTGAACTAGAACATCACTATTGGGTCCAAAAAAGTAGATTGGGTGCGTTCGTTTCGTTTTTGGCCCAAATCGGTGCATCATTTCATTTCCGACCCGAATGGGTGCATTAAATGCAACAGCGACATGGTTTCTGGCATATTAACGAAACTGACCAAAACAAACAAAAACATCACTATTGGGTCCAAAAAAGTGGATTCTGTGCGTTCATTTCGTTTCTTGCCCGAATCGGTGCATCGTTTTGTTTCCGGCCCGAATCGGTGCATTCAATGCAACCCCGGCATGGTTTCCGGCACAATGACGAAACTGACCAAATTGAACTAGAACATCACTATTGGGTCCAAAAAAGTAGATTGGGTGCGTTCGTTTCGTTTTTGGCCCAAATCGGTGCATCATTTCATTTCCGACCCGAATGGGTGCATTAAATGCAACAGCGACATGGTTTCTGGCATATTAACGAAACTGACCAAAACAAACAAAAACATCACTATTGGGTCCAAAAAAGTGGATTCTGTGCGTTCATTTCGTTTCTTGCCCGAATCGGTGCATCGTTTTGTTTCCGGCCCGAATCGGTGCATTCAATGCAACCCCGGCATGGTTTCCGGCACAATGACGAAACTGACCAAATTGAACTAGAACATCACTATTGGGTCCAAAAAAGTAGATTGGGTGCGTTCGTTTCGTTTTTGGCCCAAATCGGTGCATCATTTCATTTCCGACCCGAATGGGTGCATTAAATGCAACAGCGACATGGTTTCTGGCATATTAACGAAACTGACCAAAACAAACAAAAACATCACTATTGGGTCCAAAAAAGTGGATTCTGTGCGTTCATTTCGTTTCTTGCCCGAATCGGTGCATCGTTTTGTTTCCGGCCCGAATCGGTGCATTCAATGCAACCCCGGCATGGTTTCCGGCACAATGACGAAACTGACCAAATTGAACTAGAACATCACTATTGGGTCCAAAAAAGTAGATTGGGTGCGTTCGTTTCGTTTTTGGCCCAAATCGGTGCATCATTTCATTTCCGACCCGAATGGGTGCATTAAATGCAACAGCGACATGGTTTCTGGCATATTAACGAAACTGACCAAAACAAACAAAAACATCACTATTGGGTCCAAAAAAGTGGATTCTGTGCGTTCATTTCGTTTCTTGCCCGAATCGGTGCATCGTTTTGTTTCCGGCCCGAATCGGTGCATTCAATGCAACCCCGGCATGGTTTCCGGCACAATGACGAAACTGACCAAATTGAACTAGAACATCACTATTGGGTCCAAAAAAGTAGATTGGGTGCGTTCGTTTCGTTTTTGGCCCAAATCGGTGCATCATTTCATTTCCGACCCGAATGGGTGCATTAAATGCAACAGCGACATGGTTTCTGGCATATTAACGAAACTGACCAAAACAAACAAAAACATCACTATTGGGTCCAAAAAAGTGGATTCTGTGCGTTCATTTCGTTTCTTGCCCGAATCGGTGCATCGTTTTGTTTCCGGCCCGAATCGGTGCATTCAATGCAACCCCGGCATGGTTTCCGGCACAATGACGAAACTGACCAAATTGAACTAGAACATCACTATTGGGTCCAAAAAAGTAGATTGGGTGCGTTCGTTTCGTTTTTGGCCCAAATCGGTGCATCATTTCATTTCCGACCCGAATGGGTGCATTAAATGCAACAGCGACATGGTTTCTGGCATATTAACGAAACTGACCAAAACAAACAAAAACATCACTATTGGGTCCAAAAAAGTGGATTCTGTGCGTTCATTTCGTTTCTTGCCCGAATCGGTGCATCGTTTTGTTTCCGGCCCGAATCGGTGCATTCAATGCAACCCCGGCATGGTTTCCGGCACAATGACGAAACTGACCAAATTGAACTAGAACATCACTATTGGGTCCAAAAAAGTAGATTGGGTGCGTTCGTTTCGTTTTTGGCCCAAATCGGTGCATCATTTCATTTCCGACCCGAATGGGTGCATTAAATGCAACAGCGACATGGTTTCTGGCATATTAACGAAACTGACCAAAACAAACAAAAACATCACTATTGGGTCCAAAAAAGTGGATTCTGTGCGTTCATTTCGTTTCTTGCCCGAATCGGTGCATCGTTTTGTTTCCGGCCCGAATCGGTGCATTCAATGCAACCCCGGCATGGTTTCCGGCACAATGACGAAACTGACCAAATTGAACTAGAACATCACTATTGGGTCCAAAAAAGTAGATTGGGTGCGTTCGTTTCGTTTTTGGCCCAAATCGGTGCATCATTTCATTTCCGACCCGAATGGGTGCATTAAATGCAACAGCGACATGGTTTCTGGCATATTAACGAAACTGACCAAAACAAACAAAAACATCACTATTGGGTCCAAAAAAGTGGATTCTGTGCGTTCATTTCGTTTCTTGCCCGAATCGGTGCATCGTTTTGTTTCCGGCCCGAATCGGTGCATTCAATGCAACCCCGGCATGGTTTCCGGCACAATGACGAAACTGACCAAATTGAACTAGAACATCACTATTGGGTCCAAAAAAGTAGATTGGGTGCGTTCGTTTCGTTTTTGGCCCAAATCGGTGCATCATTTCATTTCCGACCCGAATGGGTGCATTAAATGCAACAGCGACATGGTTTCTGGCATATTAACGAAACTGACCAAAACAAACAAAAACATCACTATTGGGTCCAAAAAAGTGGATTCTGTGCGTTCATTTCGTTTCTTGCCCGAATCGGTGCATCGTTTTGTTTCCGGCCCGAATCGGTGCATTCAATGCAACCCCGGCATGGTTTCCGGCACAATGACGAAACTGACCAAATTGAACTAGAACATCACTATTGGGTCCAAAAAAGTAGATTGGGTGCGTTCGTTTCGTTTTTGGCCCAAATCGGTGCATCATTTCATTTCCGACCCGAATGGGTGCATTAAATGCAACAGCGACATGGTTTCTGGCATATTAACGAAACTGACCAAAACAAACAAAAACATCACTATTGGGTCCAAAAAAGTGGATTCTGTGCGTTCATTTCGTTTCTTGCCCGAATCGGTGCATCGTTTTGTTTCCGGCCCGAATCGGTGCATTCAATGCAACCCCGGCATGGTTTCCGGCACAATGACGAAACTGACCAAATTGAACTAGAACATCACTATTGGGTCCAAAAAAGTGGATTGGGTGCGTTCGTTTCATTTTTGGCACAAATCGGTGCATCATTTCGTTTCCGACCCGAATCGGTGCATTAAATGCAAAAAACATCACTATTGGGTCCAAAAAAGTGGATTCGGTGCGTTCCTTTCATTTCTTGCCCGAATCGGTGCATCATTTTGTTTCCGACCCGAATTGGTGCATTCAATGCAACACCGGCATGGTTTCTGGCATAGTAACGAAACTGACCAATACGAACCAAAACATCACTATTGGGTCCAAAAAAGTTGATTCGGTGCGTTCCTTTCATTTCTTGCCCGAATCGGTGCATCATTTTGTTTCCGACCCGAATTGGTGCATTCAATGCAACACCGGCATGGTTTCTGCCATAGTAACGAAACTGACCAAAACAAACCAGAACATCACTATTGGGACCAAAAAAGTAGATTGGGTGCGTTCATTTTGTTTTTGGCCCGAATCGGTGCATCATTTCGTTTCCGACCCGAATCGGTGCATTCGATGCAACCCTGACATGGTTTCCGACATGGTTTCTAGCATAGTAACAAAATTGACCAAAACAAACCAGAACATCACTATTGGGTCCAAAAAAGTGGATTGGGTGCGTTCGTTTCGTTTTTGGCACAAATCGGTGTATCATTTCGTTTCCGACACGAATTGGTGCATTAAATGCAACAGCGACATGGTTTGTGGCATAGTAACGAAACTGACCAAAACAAACAAAAACATCACTATTTGGTCCAAAAAAGTGGATTCTGTGCGTTCATTTCATTTCTTGCCCAAATCGGTGCATCGTTTTGTTTCCGGTCCGAATCGGTGCATTCAATGCAACCCACGCATGGTTTCCGGCACAGTCATGAAACTGACGAAATTGAACCAGAACATCACTATTGGGTCCAAAAAAGTTGATTGGGTGCGTTCATTTTATTTTTGGCCCGAATCGGTGCATTAAATGCAACCACGACATGGTTTCTGGTATAGAAGTGAAACTGAACAAAACAAACCAGAACATCACTATTGGATCCAAAAAAGTAGATTGGGTGGGTTCGTTTCATTTTTG
>OAMR01001514.1:0-19772 GCA_900205405.1 Echinochloa crus-galli
AACCCAAACATCACTATTGAGTCCAAAAACGTGAATTGGGTGCGTTCATTTCATTTCTGGATCGAAACTGTGCATTGTTTCGTTAACGACCCAAATGGGTGCATTAAATGCCAAAACTAACCAAAACATCACTATTGGGTCCAAAAACGTGGATTGGGTGCGTTCGTTTCGTTTCTGGATCGAAACTGTGCATCGTTTCGTTAACGACCCGAATGGGTGCATTAAATGCAACATTTGCATGGTTTTTTGCACAGTAACGAAACTGACAAAAACGAACCAAAACATCACTATTGGGTCCAAAAACGTGGATTGGGTGCGTTCGTTTCGTTTCTGGATCGAAACTGTGCATCGTTTCGTTAACGACCCGAATGGGTGCATTAAATGCAACATTTGCATGGTTTTTTGCACAGTAACGA
Source organism: Echinochloa crus-galli (assembly GCA_900205405.1). Lineage (NCBI taxonomy): Eukaryota > Viridiplantae > Streptophyta > Magnoliopsida > Poales > Poaceae > Echinochloa > Echinochloa crus-galli. The sequence continues at coordinate 417 of OAMR01001514.1, forward strand.
AACTGACAAAAACGAACCAAAACATCACTATTGGGTCCAAAAACGTGGATTGGGTGCGTTCGTTTCGTTTCTGGATCGAAACTGTGCATCGTTTCGTTAACGACCCGAATGGGTGCATTAAATGCAACATTTGCATGGTTTTTTGCACAGTAACGAAACTGACAAAAACGAACCAAAACATCACTATTGGGTCCAAAAACGTGGATTGGGTGCGTTCGTTTCGTTTCTGGATCGAAACTGTGCATCGTTTCGTTAACGACCCGAATGGGTGCATTAAATGCAACATTTGCATGGTTTTTTGCACAGTAACGAAACTGACAAAAACGAACCAAAACATCACTATTGGGTCCAAAAACGTGGATTGGGTGCGTTCGTTTCGTTTCTGGATCGAAACTGTGCATCGTTTCGTTAACGACCCGAATGGGTGCATTAAATGCAACATTTGCATGGTTTTTTGCACAGTAACGAAACTGACAAAAACGAACCAAAACATCACTATTGGGTCCAAAAACGTGGATTGGGTGCGTTCGTTTCGTTTCTGGATCGAAACTGTGCATCGTTTCGTTAACGACCCGAATGGGTGCATTAAATGCAACATTTGCATGGTTTTTTGCACAGTAACGAAACTGACAAAAACGAACCAAAACATCACTATTGGGTCCAAAAACGTGGATTGGGTGCGTTCGTTTCGTTTCTGGATCGAAACTGTGCATCGTTTCGTTAACGACCCGAATGGGTGCATTAAATGCAACATTTGCATGGTTTTTTGCACAGTAACGAAACTGACAAAAACGAACCAAAACATCACTATTGGGTCCAAAAACGTGGATTGGGTGCGTTCGTTTCGTTTCTGGATCGAAACTGTGCATCGTTTCGTTAACGACCCGAATGGGTGCATTAAATGCAACATTTGCATGGTTTTTTGCACAGTAACGAAACTGACAAAAACGAACCAAAACATCACTATTGGGTCCAAAAACGTGGATTGGGTGCGTTCGTTTCGTTTCTGGATCGAAACTGTGCATCGTTTCGTTAACGACCCGAATGGGTGCATTAAATGCAACATTTGCATGGTTTTTTGCACAGTAACGAAACTGACAAAAACGAACCAAAACATCACTATTGGGTCCAAAAACGTGGATTGGGTGCGTTCGTTTCGTTTCTGGATCGAAACTGTGCATCGTTTCGTTAACGACCCGAATGGGTGCATTAAATGCAACATTTGCATGGTTTTTTGCACAGTAACGAAACTGACAAAAACGAACCAAAACATCACTATTGGGTCCAAAAACGTGGATTGGGTGCGTTCGTTTCGTTTCTGGATCGAAACTGTGCATCGTTTCGTTAACGACCCGAATGGGTGCATTAAATGCAACATTTGCATGGTTTTTTGCACAGTAACGAAACTGACAAAAACGAACCAAAACATCACTATTGGGTCCAAAAACGTGGATTGGGTGCGTTCGTTTCGTTTCTGGATCGAAACTGTGCATCGTTTCGTTAACGACCCGAATGGGTGCATTAAATGCAACATTTGCATGGTTTTTTGCACAGTAACGAAACTGACAAAAACGAACCAAAACATCACTATTGGGTCCAAAAACGTGGATTGGGTGCGTTCGTTTCGTTTCTGGATCGAAACTGTGCATCGTTTCGTTAACGACCCGAATGGGTGCATTAAATGCAACATTTGCATGGTTTTTTGCACAGTAACGAAACTGACAAAAACGAACCAAAACATCACTATTGGGTCCAAAAACGTGGATTGGGTGCGTTCGTTTCGTTTCTGGATCGAAACTGTGCATCGTTTCGTTAACGACCCGAATGGGTGCATTAAATGCAACATTTGCATGGTTTTTTGCACAGTAACGAAACTGACAAAAACGAACCAAAACATCACTATTGGGTCCAAAAACGTGGATTGGGTGCGTTCGTTTCGTTTCTGGATCGAAACTGTGCATCGTTTCGTTAACGACCCGAATGGGTGCATTAAATGCAACATTTGCATGGTTTTTTGCACAGTAACGAAACTGACAAAAACGAACCAAAACATCACTATTGGGTCCAAAAACGTGGATTGGGTGCGTTCGTTTCGTTTCTGGATCGAAACTGTGCATCGTTTCGTTAACGACCCGAATGGGTGCATTAAATGCAACATTTGCATGGTTTTTTGCACAGTAACGAAACTGACAAAAACGAACCAAAACATCACTATTGGGTCCAAAAACGTGGATTGGGTGCGTTCGTTTCGTTTCTGGATCGAAACTGTGCATCGTTTCGTTAACGACCCGAATGGGTGCATTAAATGCAACATTTGCATGGTTTTTTGCACAGTAACGAAACTGACAAAAACGAACCAAAACATCACTATTGGGTCCAAAAACGTGGATTGGGTGCGTTCGTTTCGTTTCTGGATCGAAACTGTGCATCGTTTCGTTAACGACCCGAATGGGTGCATTAAATGCAACATTTGCATGGTTTTTTGCACAGTAACGAAACTGACAAAAACGAACCAAAACATCACTATTGGGTCCAAAAACGTGGATTGGGTGCGTTCGTTTCGTTTCTGGATCGAAACTGTGCATCGTTTCGTTAACGACCCGAATGGGTGCATTAAATGCAACATTTGCATGGTTTTTTGCACAGTAACGAAACTGACAAAAACGAACCAAAACATCACTATTGGGTCCAAAAACGTGGATTGGGTGCGTTCGTTTCGTTTCTGGATCGAAACTGTGCATCGTTTCGTTAACGACCCGAATGGGTGCATTAAATGCAACATTTGCATGGTTTTTTGCACAGTAACGAAACTGACAAAAACGAACCAAAACATCACTATTGGGTCCAAAAACGTGGATTGGGTGCGTTCGTTTCGTTTCTGGATCGAAACTGTGCATCGTTTCGTTAACGACCCGAATGGGTGCATTAAATGCAACATTTGCATGGTTTTTTGCACAGTAACGAAACTGACAAAAACGAACCAAAACATCACTATTGGGTCCAAAAACGTGGATTGGGTGCGTTCGTTTCGTTTCTGGATCGAAACTGTGCATCGTTTCGTTAACGACCCGAATGGGTGCATTAAATGCAACATTTGCATGGTTTTTTGCACAGTAACGAAACTGACAAAAACGAACCAAAACATCACTATTGGGTCCAAAAACGTGGATTGGGTGCGTTCGTTTCGTTTCTGGATCGAAACTGTGCATCGTTTCGTTAACGACCCGAATGGGTGCATTAAATGCAACATTTGCATGGTTTTTTGCACAGTAACGAAACTGACAAAAACGAACCAAAACATCACTATTGGGTCCAAAAACGTGGATTGGGTGCGTTCGTTTCGTTTCTGGATCGAAACTGTGCATCGTTTCGTTAACGACCCGAATGGGTGCATTAAATGCAACATTTGCATGGTTTTTTGCACAGTAACGAAACTGACAAAAACGAACCAAAACATCACTATTGGGTCCAAAAACGTGGATTGGGTGCGTTCGTTTCGTTTCTGGATCGAAACTGTGCATCGTTTCGTTAACGACCCGAATGGGTGCATTAAATGCAACATTTGCATGGTTTTTTGCACAGTAACGAAACTGACAAAAACGAACCAAAACATCACTATTGGGTCCAAAAACGTGGATTGGGTGCGTTCGTTTCGTTTCTGGATCGAAACTGTGCATCGTTTCGTTAACGACCCGAATGGGTGCATTAAATGCAACATTTGCATGGTTTTTTGCACAGTAACGAAACTGACAAAAACGAACCAAAACATCACTATTGGGTCCAAAAACGTGGATTGGGTGCGTTCGTTTCGTTTCTGGATCGAAACTGTGCATCGTTTCGTTAACGACCCGAATGGGTGCATTAAATGCAACATTTGCATGGTTTTTTGCACAGTAACGAAACTGACAAAAACGAACCAAAACATCACTATTGGGTCCAAAAACGTGGATTGGGTGCGTTCGTTTCGTTTCTGGATCGAAACTGTGCATCGTTTCGTTAACGACCCGAATGGGTGCATTAAATGCAACATTTGCATGGTTTTTTGCACAGTAACGAAACTGACAAAAACGAACCAAAACATCACTATTGGGTCCAAAAACGTGGATTGGGTGCGTTCGTTTCGTTTCTGGATCGAAACTGTGCATCGTTTCGTTAACGACCCGAATGGGTGCATTAAATGCAACATTTGCATGGTTTTTTGCACAGTAACGAAACTGACAAAAACGAACCAAAACATCACTATTGGGTCCAAAAACGTGGATTGGGTGCGTTCGTTTCGTTTCTGGATCGAAACTGTGCATCGTTTCGTTAACGACCCGAATGGGTGCATTAAATGCAACATTTGCATGGTTTTTTGCACAGTAACGAAACTGACAAAAACGAACCAAAACATCACTATTGGGTCCAAAAACGTGGATTGGGTGCGTTCGTTTCGTTTCTGGATCGAAACTGTGCATCGTTTCGTTAACGACCCGAATGGGTGCATTAAATGCAACATTTGCATGGTTTTTTGCACAGTAACGAAACTGACAAAAACGAACCAAAACATCACTATTGGGTCCAAAAACGTGGATTGGGTGCGTTCGTTTCGTTTCTGGATCGAAACTGTGCATCGTTTCGTTAACGACCCGAATGGGTGCATTAAATGCAACATTTGCATGGTTTTTTGCACAGTAACGAAACTGACAAAAACGAACCAAAACATCACTATTGGGTCCAAAAACGTGGATTGGGTGCGTTCGTTTCGTTTCTGGATCGAAACTGTGCATCGTTTCGTTAACGACCCGAATGGGTGCATTAAATGCAACATTTGCATGGTTTTTTGCACAGTAACGAAACTGACAAAAACGAACCAAAACATCACTATTGGGTCCAAAAACGTGGATTGGGTGCGTTCGTTTCGTTTCTGGATCGAAACTGTGCATCGTTTCGTTAACGACCCGAATGGGTGCATTAAATGCAACATTTGCATGGTTTTTTGCACAGTAACGAAACTGACAAAAACGAACCAAAACATCACTATTGGGTCCAAAAACGTGGATTGGGTGCGTTCGTTTCGTTTCTGGATCGAAACTGTGCATCGTTTCGTTAACGACCCGAATGGGTGCATTAAATGCAACATTTGCATGGTTTTTTGCACAGTAACGAAACTGACAAAAACGAACCAAAACATCACTATTGGGTCCAAAAACGTGGATTGGGTGCGTTCGTTTCGTTTCTGGATCGAAACTGTGCATCGTTTCGTTAACGACCCGAATGGGTGCATTAAATGCAACATTTGCATGGTTTTTTGCACAGTAACGAAACTGACAAAAACGAACCAAAACATCACTATTGGGTCCAAAAACGTGGATTGGGTGCGTTCGTTTCGTTTCTGGATCGAAACTGTGCATCGTTTCGTTAACGACCCGAATGGGTGCATTAAATGCAACATTTGCATGGTTTTTTGCACAGTAACGAAACTGACAAAAACGAACCAAAACATCACTATTGGGTCCAAAAACGTGGATTGGGTGCGTTCGTTTCGTTTCTGGATCGAAACTGTGCATCGTTTCGTTAACGACCCGAATGGGTGCATTAAATGCAACATTTGCATGGTTTTTTGCACAGTAACGAAACTGACAAAAACGAACCAAAACATCACTATTGGGTCCAAAAACGTGGATTGGGTGCGTTCGTTTCGTTTCTGGATCGAAACTGTGCATCGTTTCGTTAACGACCCGAATGGGTGCATTAAATGCAACATTTGCATGGTTTTTTGCACAGTAACGAAACTGACAAAAACGAACCAAAACATCACTATTGGGTCCAAAAACGTGGATTGGGTGCGTTCGTTTCGTTTCTGGATCGAAACTGTGCATCGTTTCGTTAACGACCCGAATGGGTGCATTAAATGCAACATTTGCATGGTTTTTTGCACAGTAACGAAACTGACAAAAACGAACCAAAACATCACTATTGGGTCCAAAAACGTGGATTGGGTGCGTTCGTTTCGTTTCTGGATCGAAACTGTGCATCGTTTCGTTAACGACCCGAATGGGTGCATTAAATGCAACATTTGCATGGTTTTTTGCACAGTAACGAAACTGACAAAAACGAACCAAAACATCACTATTGGGTCCAAAAACGTGGATTGGGTGCGTTCGTTTCGTTTCTGGATCGAAACTGTGCATCGTTTCGTTAACGACCCGAATGGGTGCATTAAATGCAACATTTGCATGGTTTTTTGCACAGTAACGAAACTGACAAAAACGAACCAAAACATCACTATTGGGTCCAAAAACGTGGATTGGGTGCGTTCGTTTCGTTTCTGGATCGAAACTGTGCATCGTTTCGTTAACGACCCGAATGGGTGCATTAAATGCAACATTTGCATGGTTTTTTGCACAGTAACGAAACTGACAAAAACGAACCAAAACATCACTATTGGGTCCAAAAACGTGGATTGGGTGCGTTCGTTTCGTTTCTGGATCGAAACTGTGCATCGTTTCGTTAACGACCCGAATGGGTGCATTAAATGCAACATTTGCATGGTTTTTTGCACAGTAACGAAACTGACAAAAACGAACCAAAACATCACTATTGGGTCCAAAAACGTGGATTGGGTGCGTTCGTTTCGTTTCTGGATCGAAACTGTGCATCGTTTCGTTAACGACCCGAATGGGTGCATTAAATGCAACATTTGCATGGTTTTTTGCACAGTAACGAAACTGACAAAAACGAACCAAAACATCACTATTGGGTCCAAAAACGTGGATTGGGTGCGTTCGTTTCGTTTCTGGATCGAAACTGTGCATCGTTTCGTTAACGACCCGAATGGGTGCATTAAATGCAACATTTGCATGGTTTTTTGCACAGTAACGAAACTGACAAAAACGAACCAAAACATCACTATTGGGTCCAAAAACGTGGATTGGGTGCGTTCGTTTCGTTTCTGGATCGAAACTGTGCATCGTTTCGTTAACGACCCGAATGGGTGCATTAAATGCAACATTTGCATGGTTTTTTGCACAGTAACGAAACTGACAAAAACGAACCAAAACATCACTATTGGGTCCAAAAACGTGGATTGGGTGCGTTCGTTTCGTTTCTGGATCGAAACTGTGCATCGTTTCGTTAACGACCCGAATGGGTGCATTAAATGCAACATTTGCATGGTTTTTTGCACAGTAACGAAACTGACAAAAACGAACCAAAACATCACTATTGGGTCCAAAAACGTGGATTGGGTGCGTTCGTTTCGTTTCTGGATCGAAACTGTGCATCGTTTCGTTAACGACCCGAATGGGTGCATTAAATGCAACATTTGCATGGTTTTTTGCACAGTAACGAAACTGACAAAAACGAACCAAAACATCACTATTGGGTCCAAAAACGTGGATTGGGTGCGTTCGTTTCGTTTCTGGATCGAAACTGTGCATCGTTTCGTTAACGACCCGAATGGGTGCATTAAATGCAACATTTGCATGGTTTTTTGCACAGTAACGAAACTGACAAAAACGAACCAAAACATCACTATTGGGTCCAAAAACGTGGATTGGGTGCGTTCGTTTCGTTTCTGGATCGAAACTGTGCATCGTTTCGTTAACGACCCGAATGGGTGCATTAAATGCAACATTTGCATGGTTTTTTGCACAGTAACGAAACTGACAAAAACGAACCAAAACATCACTATTGGGTCCAAAAACGTGGATTGGGTGCGTTCGTTTCGTTTCTGGATCGAAACTGTGCATCGTTTCGTTAACGACCCGAATGGGTGCATTAAATGCAACATTTGCATGGTTTTTTGCACAGTAACGAAACTGACAAAAACGAACCAAAACATCACTATTGGGTCCAAAAACGTGGATTGGGTGCGTTCGTTTCGTTTCTGGATCGAAACTGTGCATCGTTTCGTTAACGACCCGAATGGGTGCATTAAATGCAACATTTGCATGGTTTTTTGCACAGTAACGAAACTGACAAAAACGAACCAAAACATCACTATTGGGTCCAAAAACGTGGATTGGGTGCGTTCGTTTCGTTTCTGGATCGAAACTGTGCATCGTTTCGTTAACGACCCGAATGGGTGCATTAAATGCAACATTTGCATGGTTTTTTGCACAGTAACGAAACTGACAAAAACGAACCAAAACATCACTATTGGGTCCAAAAACGTGGATTGGGTGCGTTCGTTTCGTTTCTGGATCGAAACTGTGCATCGTTTCGTTAACGACCCGAATGGGTGCATTAAATGCAACATTTGCATGGTTTTTTGCACAGTAACGAAACTGACAAAAACGAACCAAAACATCACTATTGGGTCCAAAAACGTGGATTGGGTGCGTTCGTTTCGTTTCTGGATCGAAACTGTGCATCGTTTCGTTAACGACCCGAATGGGTGCATTAAATGCAACATTTGCATGGTTTTTTGCACAGTAACGAAACTGACAAAAACGAACCAAAACATCACTATTGGGTCCAAAAACGTGGATTGGGTGCGTTCGTTTCGTTTCTGGATCGAAACTGTGCATCGTTTCGTTAACGACCCGAATGGGTGCATTAAATGCAACATTTGCATGGTTTTTTGCACAGTAACGAAACTGACAAAAACGAACCAAAACATCACTATTGGGTCCAAAAACGTGGATTGGGTGCGTTCGTTTCGTTTCTGGATCGAAACTGTGCATCGTTTCGTTAACGACCCGAATGGGTGCATTAAATGCAACATTTGCATGGTTTTTTGCACAGTAACGAAACTGACAAAAACGAACCAAAACATCACTATTGGGTCCAAAAACGTGGATTGGGTGCGTTCGTTTCGTTTCTGGATCGAAACTGTGCATCGTTTCGTTAACGACCCGAATGGGTGCATTAAATGCAACATTTGCATGGTTTTTTGCACAGTAACGAAACTGACAAAAACGAACCAAAACATCACTATTGGGTCCAAAAACGTGGATTGGGTGCGTTCGTTTCGTTTCTGGATCGAAACTGTGCATCGTTTCGTTAACGACCCGAATGGGTGCATTAAATGCAACATTTGCATGGTTTTTTGCACAGTAACGAAACTGACAAAAACGAACCAAAACATCACTATTGGGTCCAAAAACGTGGATTGGGTGCGTTCGTTTCGTTTCTGGATCGAAACTGTGCATCGTTTCGTTAACGACCCGAATGGGTGCATTAAATGCAACATTTGCATGGTTTTTTGCACAGTAACGAAACTGACAAAAACGAACCAAAACATCACTATTGGGTCCAAAAACGTGGATTGGGTGCGTTCGTTTCGTTTCTGGATCGAAACTGTGCATCGTTTCGTTAACGACCCGAATGGGTGCATTAAATGCAACATTTGCATGGTTTTTTGCACAGTAACGAAACTGACAAAAACGAACCAAAACATCACTATTGGGTCCAAAAACGTGGATTGGGTGCGTTCGTTTCGTTTCTGGATCGAAACTGTGCATCGTTTCGTTAACGACCCGAATGGGTGCATTAAATGCAACATTTGCATGGTTTTTTGCACAGTAACGAAACTGACAAAAACGAACCAAAACATCACTATTGGGTCCAAAAACGTGGATTGGGTGCGTTCGTTTCGTTTCTGGATCGAAACTGTGCATCGTTTCGTTAACGACCCGAATGGGTGCATTAAATGCAACATTTGCATGGTTTTTTGCACAGTAACGAAACTGACAAAAACGAACCAAAACATCACTATTGGGTCCAAAAACGTGGATTGGGTGCGTTCGTTTCGTTTCTGGATCGAAACTGTGCATCGTTTCGTTAACGACCCGAATGGGTGCATTAAATGCAACATTTGCATGGTTTTTTGCACAGTAACGAAACTGACAAAAACGAACCAAAACATCACTATTGGGTCCAAAAACGTGGATTGGGTGCGTTCGTTTCGTTTCTGGATCGAAACTGTGCATCGTTTCGTTAACGACCCGAATGGGTGCATTAAATGCAACATTTGCATGGTTTTTTGCACAGTAACGAAACTGACAAAAACGAACCAAAACATCACTATTGGGTCCAAAAACGTGGATTGGGTGCGTTCGTTTCGTTTCTGGATCGAAACTGTGCATCGTTTCGTTAACGACCCGAATGGGTGCATTAAATGCAACATTTGCATGGTTTTTTGCACAGTAACGAAACTGACAAAAACGAACCAAAACATCACTATTGGGTCCAAAAACGTGGATTGGGTGCGTTCGTTTCGTTTCTGGATCGAAACTGTGCATCGTTTCGTTAACGACCCGAATGGGTGCATTAAATGCAACATTTGCATGGTTTTTTGCACAGTAACGAAACTGACAAAAACGAACCAAAACATCACTATTGGGTCCAAAAACGTGGATTGGGTGCGTTCGTTTCGTTTCTGGATCGAAACTGTGCATCGTTTCGTTAACGACCCGAATGGGTGCATTAAATGCAACATTTGCATGGTTTTTTGCACAGTAACGAAACTGACAAAAACGAACCAAAACATCACTATTGGGTCCAAAAACGTGGATTGGGTGCGTTCGTTTCGTTTCTGGATCGAAACTGTGCATCGTTTCGTTAACGACCCGAATGGGTGCATTAAATGCAACATTTGCATGGTTTTTTGCACAGTAACGAAACTGACAAAAACGAACCAAAACATCACTATTGGGTCCAAAAACGTGGATTGGGTGCGTTCGTTTCGTTTCTGGATCGAAACTGTGCATCGTTTCGTTAACGACCCGAATGGGTGCATTAAATGCAACATTTGCATGGTTTTTTGCACAGTAACGAAACTGACAAAAACGAACCAAAACATCACTATTGGGTCCAAAAACGTGGATTGGGTGCGTTCGTTTCGTTTCTGGATCGAAACTGTGCATCGTTTCGTTAACGACCCGAATGGGTGCATTAAATGCAACATTTGCATGGTTTTTTGCACAGTAACGAAACTGACAAAAACGAACCAAAACATCACTATTGGGTCCAAAAACGTGGATTGGGTGCGTTCGTTTCGTTTCTGGATCGAAACTGTGCATCGTTTCGTTAACGACCCGAATGGGTGCATTAAATGCAACATTTGCATGGTTTTTTGCACAGTAACGAAACTGACAAAAACGAACCAAAACATCACTATTGGGTCCAAAAACGTGGATTGGGTGCGTTCGTTTCGTTTCTGGATCGAAACTGTGCATCGTTTCGTTAACGACCCGAATGGGTGCATTAAATGCAACATTTGCATGGTTTTTTGCACAGTAACGAAACTGACAAAAACGAACCAAAACATCACTATTGGGTCCAAAAACGTGGATTGGGTGCGTTCGTTTCGTTTCTGGATCGAAACTGTGCATCGTTTCGTTAACGACCCGAATGGGTGCATTAAATGCAACATTTGCATGGTTTTTTGCACAGTAACGAAACTGACAAAAACGAACCAAAACATCACTATTGGGTCCAAAAACGTGGATTGGGTGCGTTCGTTTCGTTTCTGGATCGAAACTGTGCATCGTTTCGTTAACGACCCGAATGGGTGCATTAAATGCAACATTTGCATGGTTTTTTGCACAGTAACGAAACTGACAAAAACGAACCAAAACATCACTATTGGGTCCAAAAACGTGGATTGGGTGCGTTCGTTTCGTTTCTGGATCGAAACTGTGCATCGTTTCGTTAACGACCCGAATGGGTGCATTAAATGCAACATTTGCATGGTTTTTTGCACAGTAACGAAACTGACAAAAACGAACCAAAACATCACTATTGGGTCCAAAAACGTGGATTGGGTGCGTTCGTTTCGTTTCTGGATCGAAACTGTGCATCGTTTCGTTAACGACCCGAATGGGTGCATTAAATGCAACATTTGCATGGTTTTTTGCACAGTAACGAAACTGACAAAAACGAACCAAAACATCACTATTGGGTCCAAAAACGTGGATTGGGTGCGTTCGTTTCGTTTCTGGATCGAAACTGTGCATCGTTTCGTTAACGACCCGAATGGGTGCATTAAATGCAACATTTGCATGGTTTTTTGCACAGTAACGAAACTGACAAAAACGAACCAAAACATCACTATTGGGTCCAAAAACGTGGATTGGGTGCGTTCGTTTCGTTTCTGGATCGAAACTGTGCATCGTTTCGTTAACGACCCGAATGGGTGCATTAAATGCAACATTTGCATGGTTTTTTGCACAGTAACGAAACTGACAAAAACGAACCAAAACATCACTATTGGGTCCAAAAACGTGGATTGGGTGCGTTCGTTTCGTTTCTGGATCGAAACTGTGCATCGTTTCGTTAACGACCCGAATGGGTGCATTAAATGCAACATTTGCATGGTTTTTTGCACAGTAACGAAACTGACAAAAACGAACCAAAACATCACTATTGGGTCCAAAAACGTGGATTGGGTGCGTTCGTTTCGTTTCTGGATCGAAACTGTGCATCGTTTCGTTAACGACCCGAATGGGTGCATTAAATGCAACATTTGCATGGTTTTTTGCACAGTAACGAAACTGACAAAAACGAACCAAAACATCACTATTGGGTCCAAAAACGTGGATTGGGTGCGTTCGTTTCGTTTCTGGATCGAAACTGTGCATCGTTTCGTTAACGACCCGAATGGGTGCATTAAATGCAACATTTGCATGGTTTTTTGCACAGTAATACCCAGGAATGCTACTTCCTTCAACCAGAACTCGCACTTGCTCAGCTTAGCATACAACTGATGTTCTCTGAGCCGCGTTCGTTTCGTTTCTGGATCGAAACCGTGCATCGTTTCATTAACGACCCGAATGGGTGCATCAAATGCAACATTTGCATGGTTTTTTGCACAGTAACGAAACTGACCAAAACGAACCAAAACATCACTAACTTCCTTCAACCAGAACTCGCACTTGCTCAGCTTAGCATACAACTGATGTTCTCTGAGCCTCTGCATCACCAGCCTCAAGTGCTCCTCATGTTCTTCCTCATTCTTGGAGAAGACTAGGATGTCGTCAATAAACACCACCACGAACTTGTCCAGGTAATCCATGAACACACTGTTCATCATGTACATGAAGTACGCCGGTGCATTGGTTAATCCAAAAGACATGACAGTAAACTCATATAATCCATAACGGGTGGTGAAGGCTGTCTTGGGGATGTCTGTCACTCGGATCCTCATCTGATGCTAGCCTGATCGGAGATCTATCTTGGAGAACACACATGCTCCCTTCAACTGGTCAAAGAGATCATCAATCCTTGGTTCAAACACATATTCTTAATTGTCACATCGTTGAGGGCTCGGTAATCCACACACATCATCTGTGACCCATCTTTCTTATCCACAAACAATACTGGTGCTCCCCAAGGTGAGGAACTAGGGCGAATATACCCTTTAGCTAGCAAATCCCTTAATTCATCCTTAAGTTTTTCTAGCTCCTTTACTCCCATACTATATGGCCTCTTAGCTATAGGTGCTGTGCCAGGTTTAAGCTCAATAATAAATTCAACTTCGCATTCTGGGGGCATACGTGGCAACTCCTCCGGGAACACATCCGGAAACTCGCCCACCACCCTGATGTCCTCAAGAGCGGTACCTTCAGCTTGATTGACCTGATTGTGCTCCAAAGATCTAGCTGCCTTATATTCTACCTTATCACCAGACTTTGCTGTCAGTTGTACTGTCCTTCTGGCACATTGGATCACCCCATCATGTCTGCCTAACCAGCCCATTCCTAGAATTAGGTCGAACCCAACAGATTCCAGGAATATTGGTCGCACTTCGAAGTCTACCCCCCTTATTGTGATTGTGATGTGGGGGCAATGTAAAGTGGCGCGTTGCTCCCCACCTTGTGAGCTAACTACCATGGCACTCATCATAGGTTGCCGGGCTATTAAATTTTTTTTCACAAAGGCAGCAGATATGAATGCATGCGAAGCTCTAGTGTCAAATAAAACTGTTGCTGGGGTTGAGTTGACGAGAAACGTACCCACAACCACGTCGGTAGCTCCCTCTGCGGTCTCCGCACCTGTGTGGTTCAGCTTGCCTCTAGCAAGGTTCTGCTGCCCACGGTTTGCCTGAACCTGCCGCTGATTCCCATTCTGTACTAGCTGTGGTCCGGTCCGCTGGTTATTGTTCTGAGCCTTCTGGGGGCAAACATTGGCGAAATGCCCCTGATCACCACAGTGATAGCATGCCCTTGGTCCCATTGGCACATTGTTGGTAGGGCTGAGGCGCTGAGCGGGACCATTCTGTGGCTGGTTGCGCTAAGCTGGACTATTCTGCAGCTGGTTCTGGAAGCGCTGTTGCTGCGGCCGGGGTGCTTGGGGGTATTGAGGACGCTGCTGGTACTAGTTGTGGTTCAGCAAGCTGGGCTGTCCCTGGGATCGCTGCGAGTTCATCACCTGCTGATTTCCCAGCTGAGGGTTGAAACGAGGGCGACTGCTGCTCCCTGGCTGCTGGCCCATAAACTTCCTCTTCTTTTCTTCCATCTCCCGACGCTTGTGTTCTAGCATCAGGGCATTGTTCACCAGGTCTTGGAAGGTGGGGAAGGTGATGCACATTAGCTGATATTGCAGGGCATCCTGCAACCCATCACGGAATCTGGTCTGCCTCTTCCCGTCAGTCGACACGTCCTCCGGGGCATAGCGGGCAAGCTCAATGAACTTGTCACGGTAGGCGGTGACGCTCATCCCTTCTTGCTTGAGGGCCAAAAACTTCTTCTTCTTCAGCGTCATCAAGGCCTCTGGCACATGATGGGAGTGGAAGTTGTCGCGGTACTCTTGCCAGGTGATCTGCGTGCGGTCTGGGTGGGCGTACTGGTATGCATCCCACCAGTCCAAAGCTGGCCCGCGTTGCTGTCCTCCTCCATACAACACCTTCTCCCTATCGTTGCATTGAGCGATGTCGAGTTCCCGTTCCACTGCCTTGAGCCAGTCATCTGCGAGCAGGGGATCACTGGCCTGAGTGAAGGTGGGAGGGCGTCCCTTCAGGAACTCCCCTCTCTTGTCCCTGGGTGGCATGTGGGGCTGGTGAGGTGGATTCTGTGGATTCTGTTGCAACAGTGCAATGGTCTGGGCCATCTGCTGAGTCAATTGGAGCTGCATTTGCATCATCTGCTCCACGGTGAGTGGTGGCGGTGGTGGTGGTGGGTTCTGGTTCGGCTGACTACCACTGCCTCCAGCTTGGCTCCTTGTGTTAACCATCTGGTATCAACAATAATTTTCCCATAAGTACTCCATCAATCATAATAAACAGCTCAGACTTGTGCAGCAAGAAATTGAGAAGGTCATGGAACTGATATGATAAGAACCAGAAATATTAAGAACTCGATAGGTAAGATGTAATAAGGTAAACCCAGTTATTTATTCATCAATCTCCTTAAACCTTAATCCAAAACCAGATGGTGGTAGACTTGCATCTACGCCCATCACACTCATTACAAAAAACCAACTCAAACATAAGTATAATGATAACTCAAGCAAGCACCTAAAGACAAAGTTCACACCAGACTCGACACACTGGGTTTAGACATGTGTTCAAAAACGCATCTAAACGATCCCTATTACAGACTCAAGGTAGACACCTAAGGATCGACGATGGTGGTGCTGGCGGCGGTGGACCCGAAGCGAGGCCTCTTGCGCTGCGGAGACTCTGCACGGAAGTCCAGACTACGCGGTGCGGGAGCTCCCAGCTGCTCCTCAAGCAGCAACACCCTGGTCTGCAACTCTGACAACTGCTGCCTCAGCCTGTGGTTCTCATCTGATGAAGCGTCTAGGTCGGTGTTAAGGGTGGCCACCATACCAACAGCAGAAACAAACTGGGGATCAGCAATGCCAGCAGTGGAGGCTATGGTGCAAGCTGTCTGTCCACTCCTCCTGCGAGGATGATATCTGTCCGGACCATTCTGCACCTGATACCAGAGCCTGTCCCTGTATGTCACACCCAGATTTACACAGAAACCCGAATGCTGCCA
Organism: Echinochloa crus-galli; assembly: GCA_900205405.1. Lineage (NCBI taxonomy): Eukaryota > Viridiplantae > Streptophyta > Magnoliopsida > Poales > Poaceae > Echinochloa > Echinochloa crus-galli. The sequence goes on from OAMR01001514.1 coordinate 16,346, forward strand.
TATGTGTGCCCAGGATGTCCACATAACACAAATAGCTTACAAATATGGAAATCAGAGTACATATGCTCGAATAAAATGGTTTACATCAGAGTTTAATGCAATACCTAAATAAAACACAGTGGAAGTCTATTAATTATCTTGACAGGTAGAGCCTCAAGTCCACAGGGACACCGACTGGTTGACCTCAGCTCAAAAGTACGGAAAATCCTTAGGAAACTCAGTAGATGTCTCAATACTGATCCATCTGTTACCCATCCGGGATTTTGTTGAATAATGGCAAGTGTAAGTAAATGTCTTACTTAGCAAGTATAACACGAGAATATGAAGGCTTAAAAGAAAGGCTTGACACGGCTGAACTGCATTAGCAATTTTAGTTGATTCATTTTACCATAAACCAAGTTACTACAATTAAGTGAAAACCAGTTGCAAACCCAATTAATAAAGTAGAAGTGAACATTAAACAGTAATAAGCATCAACTTCTAATCAAAAAGGATCCAGGCCGCTCGTGACCCTGAGCAAGGCTATCATGATAGATTGTACACTCTGCAGAGGTTTCGCCCTTTACCCACCAGTCGCGTAAAAGTTCATGGAACTTTGAACCCAACCACGCACGTCAACACTACCGAGGTGTGACTGCATAGGGACGCTACGAGGCTTTTCACAAGACACTCTAACCCAACAGTAGCTGTTATGGTGCAACATAGGCAGCATGATCCAAGGCTCTGAGATTGACTGACGCTCAGGGCGCTACCTGAGGGGGTCAATGGCGTCCAAAGCGCGGCAACACATGCAACAACAAAATAAAGAGCGCAACGTGTGGAGCTCCCAACACATGAGCGCTCCCAACATGGGACTGGGCCTAACAAGACATAGCCAACGGATCTTCCGTCCTCGGTGGATCAAACCATACTCTCACGAGTGCTTCCCATACCGCCGTCGGCCCCATCGGTAACTACTGTTAAGCTAGAGCCGTACAAGCTACTTGTCCAAGACCAGAGCCATTATAGTTGTGGCGACAAGCTCCTGGGTTGCCGCTTTAAGAACCAGTCCTTACGGAGAGACACTAGGACAAAGCACGAAGCAAATGCCATAGCTCCCTGAACCATGTTGCTAAAAAGCAGGTTTTATCATTAACATTGAAGTGGACCGTTAAGTCAAGATTAACAGTTAAGCAAAGGTGACAGTAGCTGCGCCTAGCAAATATCTACCCATATGCAGTAACCCAAGGTAATCAAGGATAGGGTAATCAAAACTAGGAACAACCTTAAAAAGGGTAACAATTTAGACACATGCGTATGCAGTAAATAATGTAAAAGATGTGTTTAGGTAGCAAGGATTGTCCGTGCTATACTTGCCTTTATCCAACAGAGATATCGCTACTATGAGTCTTCAACTCTTGCTCTTCTATCTTCAGATCACTCGAACTGTGATCCTTCTTCTTGAAATCTCTTGACGACGTCTCTACTCGCAGCAATCACGGAGCACAACAAACAGCTAAATAAGCAAACAAACAATGAACAACTAAGAACAATACATCAATCAAAAGAAGGGCTTTAAAAGAACGCGCTAGAGGATAGGCTTGGTTCTATGGTCACGTGAGCGCAAGAAGCATCGAAAACAAAGCTATGGTTGGAAGATACAGCTATCGGAAGATTTGTATTAGAAAGAATAGAATGACTATATGCTTGATTAATTTTACTTAAATAAAATATTATAAAAGATGTTTCACAAAAACACCTTATGCTACAATTAATTCAAATTATATTTGAGTTTGTAAATTTGAGGTAGGACTTAAACTCATTTTATTTGTAATTGTTTATGTATAAATTATACCGATTAAAGAAATAACTTTACAAAAGAATGGCATGTGAATCATCTAATCGAGCAACTTTATTATTCGTGTTCATCTACTCATGTACGTTATTATTATTAGAAATAAATTATAACAATATTAGTCATGTTAATTTGATTTGTAATCACGGAGGTATGAGACTAAATTGCTTTTATTTATAGAAGCTCATTAAAGTAAACATTAATTAAATTAATATTATTTTATAAAACCGAGGTACAACTTCTAATTAGATGTTATTCTGAAAACATGATTAGATAGAATTAACCAAATTAATAAGTATTATAGAAAACCAATATGTAAACCTTAATTTCCTTTTATTAGAAAAAGGCATTTGAGTAAATATTAATTAAATTAAGTCCAAATTAAATTATAATGATGCATAGTGATGACATTAGTACTAATGCGTAGTTTAAGTTGATACGAACCCAACGCGACAAGAACGAGGCTAAACGGATCTAAAACGTGAAAGTTATGGGTTTCTAAAGGTTCCAGGGACCTAGTCGTAATTAACCATAGATGACAGGGGTTAGCTCGCAAGATTCGCAGGACACACTGAACAGTGCTCGCGAAATCGGCCAAAGCCAGGGTTAGATCTGAAAAAGGATTTGGGTGGGTTTATGTTGAAAGGATTTGGGAGTTCATGGGGTTTTCTGTAAGCTGCGCAAGACGCAAGAATAGATCTAAAAGTTATAAGCTCTTCTTCCATGGTCATGGCGGCGGCTCTACTCAGCCAGCTCGCCGGCGATTGGGTGGAGCTTGGCGGTGGGGAGGTAGCGCACGGGAGAGAGGAGACAGAGGGGAACTCGTTGATGTGCTCACCGGCGGCCGGGGGTGGCTAGCGACGCCGGCGCTCAGGGACGGCCGGCGGCGGCTCGGCCTTCGCGGGGGCGAGGAGCTCCAACGCTGGGACAGCGAAGAGGAGCAGAGGAACGGGTGCGGCTTGACGAGGGGGAGCTCGTGGTCACGTCGGCTTGGGCGGATCGCCGACGGTGGCGCGGATCGACGTGGCGGCGGCGCTCGGCTCCGAGCTCGGCGGCGATGGCTTTTTGGCTAGGCGGCGCTGCGTGAGGGAGGGAGGCGGCAAGGGCACGCGCGAGCTCGGGCGGCGACGGCTTTTATAGAGGCGCGGACGCCGAGGGCTGCGTGACACGCACGCCGAGAAATCCGGTGTGGCGTCGGCTTCGTGGGCCGTGCGTTTGTTGGGCCTGCGGGGAGAGAGAGGTGGGCCGCGGGAGAGGGGGAAGCGATGTGGGCCGCGACGCGCGCTGGGCTGGAGCTTTGGTGGAGGAGGCGGTGGGGCGAGCTGCGCCGCAGGTGAAGCTGGGCTTCGAGGGAAGAAGAAAAGAGGGGTTTATGAGCAGGCATCTATTAGATCTAGGGGGTTTTGTCACACCCGGATTTACACAGAAACCCGAAATGCGGCCATATGTGTTCCCAGGAAGTCATTACACATATAGCGAACAAATATGATAACAGGATACAGTGCTCGAATAAAATAAATGGTTTTACATCAGAGTTTGTCTCAAATAAATAAATAAAACAGCGGAAGTCTCCTTATTAATCTCTCTAAACAA
>OAMR01000389.1:6447-46768 GCA_900205405.1 Echinochloa crus-galli
ATTTATGTTGCTATGATATCATGTTGTGAACTACTATTGCTTCTATCTTATTTTAAGCTTGAAATATGTGAAGGATAGTTGTTTTTTATTTTAGTGTGCTATAAATATTTTTTGTATGAGAAATACATGTATGCCGATGATAAACGAGCTGGCTCGCGAGCTAATTGAGCCAGCTCGAGCTAGCAAACGAGCCGAGCCGAGCAGCTTCTCTTAAGAGACAGGTTAATGAGCCGAGCCGAGCTGGCTCGTTATGTTAACGAGCCAGCTCGAGCTGACCCGAACCGAGCTAAGCCAGCTCGATATCCAACCCTATGTTTGGATCATAGATACGAGGATAGTAGCTGAAATTATACTACATATATTAACCATGATCATAGATATGGGTGCATTATATATATCTTGGTGTACCATGAGCTCATCAGATTGGCACCTTCTTCCTCAAGACCGCATCATGTTTTCTTTGGAGGCTTAAGCAATAGCTCGGGTGTAATCTTCAGCTTTGACAATGCACTCATCAACCCTGGTCCATGATGCCTCACCTCACCCTTTAAGTTGCCGGATTTGATAAGAGTCGATCTGGCAAAGCGCTTCCAAAGACTACAAAGTGCCTTCTTCATAGATGCACAGACTGCCTTGCCTAATTGTGTTTCTTGCACACCAGTTCTTCCATAGGAGCGTAATATACCGGCTTGGGGAGTAGTAGTTACCAAAAAGAGCTAGAAGCAATAACTAGTTTGGACCCACATAACCTCATTTCATCTCTGAAGGAACGGGTGAGTTCATTTGTACTGCATTGACTATCAAAATCACAACCACAGAAAATACTTTTCAATGTGAACTAAAATACTGTCAATCCATTTTTGTGAGATTAACTTGGTCAAATTACAATTACAAGGTTTAAATCTTAAAATGTGTGCGTGCCTTATATTTTGGAAATGCCGGTGCATTTATCTTAAACTTACAATCCGGTGTGGACCATGGTTGATGGAATAGTCTATCTATCTATCTATCTATCTATCTATACTATAAAGAGAATTAGATTTGAAAACACTTCTCACCAACAAAAAAAAACCCCACACCCACCTCACATAGGACCCACTCTAAACCCAAAACTTTTTTCACCCAAAAAAGGGCCCACCTAAATATACCCACATTTGTACCCACGTCTATACACAATTATCTCGTATTGCTAAAAGACAATGAATTAGAGAGTTTTCTCCATATAAATAAATGCCAACTATCATGAGTTCTTAGAATACATAAATTATCATGAATTTTGAGAATACCTAAAGTTCTCCATACATGAGAGAGCGAATATAAAGTATTTTTAAAAGCGCTTTGCACTAAAGTGAAGTGATATTGTTTTAGTACCTACACTACATGTCATCAATAAACGTGCGTGCCGCACGTGCGCTATTGCTAGTGTCAACAAATTGCAATGAAAATCGATGACTAAAGTGTCTTGTGTAGGCACGCAGTACTGGTGCAAGGAAACTTCAGTGGTTAGGCCAACATAATTTTTTTCCTCTCTTGAAAATGGCAAGAGATTTGCTGTACAAATTGTTAGAAAGAAAGAAAATGAGGCCAACATAACATCAATGTTATCTGATACTACTGAACAACAACCTAACTCATTTATTGGTTGTCATCATAGAATTGACTAACAATAACTTCGTCATACAAAATCTTAATCATAAGTTAGTACTTTTGAATATATATGAATGTAACAGCACCAATTTTGTATCCAAAAGCTGTATACTCATAGAGTAACCCATGGCTAAAGGTTTGCCCTAAGGAGACAAAATGGACCTTGTATATTTCCAAAATAGCCATCATGACATAATTTTTTCCTCTTGAAAGGATGTCAAGAGATTTGTTGTACAATAGTTGTCTTATATACTATTGTACGACGTCAACTAATTTTGTTGTGCAGAGTCTTAATCATAAGTTAATATTGAATATGAATGCATTGTAACGACTTCAAATTTATATCCAAAAGTAATATACTTATAGATTAATCATTGGTTAAAGGTGTGTCCTATCAAAACAAAATATATTATACATTGTATTTCCAAATCCAAATGGAGGAAGAATTGCTTCTGTACGTACGACGACCTTAACTCTTCAGTCTGTTGTCATAGTACACTTTACTGCCCACGGATTTGTAGTTTAGGGTAGCGGTGCCATCCACCAAACTTTTTAAATACAGTAAGATCCAAACCGATAAAACAAATTGCACATTTGATTCCTAGGGAGCAGCAACAGTAAAATCAATGGCTTTGGCTGTGTTTGGTTCCCCATCACATCACCGAAATTCTCAAAATTTTCTCTTTAAACATCACTATCCACCTATCACATCAAATCTCTCTCCTCATGCTAGTCATGCATGGAACACTAAACGTAGGTAAATAAAAAACTAATTGCATGGTTTTGATGTACACGACGAGACGAATCTTTTGAGCCTAGTTAGGTCTTGATAGGACAATGTTTACCACAAACAAACGAAAGGTGATACAGTACGCTACAGTGTCCGATGTGACATTTTCTCCAAACTTTCTCCTACACTTTTTGGAACTAAACACAGCTAAAAAAAGTCAACTCCTGCCCAACTCTCCAAGCATTGACCTCTTACACTCTTCCCTTCCAGATGCAAACGTGCAGGCTGCGAGTGCTTTCCCACCCGCACTCCACTTGCCCACCACTCCACTCAGCTGCAAACATGCCCGCCGCCTAACCTCCATTCTCCATTGCACATACCTCATCAAACTCCAGATCTCCTCCCCAAACCAAGCCCATTCTCATCAAGATCAACCACGACGCGATCCAGGGTGTGATCTAGCTGTGCGCAAGAGTGCAGGAGACGATGGCCGGCGCCGATGGTGGCCAGCAGCGGCTCTGGGACCTCTCGCGGCGGGCCGCCTCGTTCCTGCGCATGGCGCGGCTGGCTCTCACCGGCGCCGCCGCTCCGGCACAACCGTGAGTTCTTCTCGCTATCCCTCTCCATCGCCTTCCCTGTGCTGGTAGGACGATCAGCTGACAGCTATTCAGCTGCAGGCCGTGGTGAACTAATTTTTGGTGTCTCTTCAATAATGGAACTGATATGATCCTTGCAGATTCGCGGAAGAGGAGGTCGTCGACGGCCATAGCTGCAACCCGTATTACAAGAGCATCAGCACGGAGGACGACGACCTCGAATCCGGTGAGCGTTGGCTTCAAGACGACGAATCATCGGAGCTTCTCGTGGACGACGAGGATGGGTCAACGACGACGAGAGGTGTGTCTGAGAATAGCACTCTCGTCTTTGGTGGTGGCGTTCTGAACAAGAAGGGGGAGTTCGTCAGGCACCAGCCTGCAGCGGCCGGCGCCGCCGCGCTTTGTCCGGAGAATATTGCGGCGGCTGCGGCGGCGCAGGAGGAGTCGTCGGAGCCGTTGGTGCCGCGCCGCCGCGCGGCGAAGCTGGTGAACGATGCGGAGATGGTTCATCACCCTTTCGGGTGCGACCGCCGAGGGAGCGAGTCCTCGTCGCTGCTGCTTGTTTCTTCCTAGTCTCGTCATCATCTGACTGAAGATTGAAGAACATGAAACAAATGAAACAAAGAGATGCATGGTTTAGCCGAATTTCTCGGAGGAGTTAAATGCTAAAAAATATTTCCTGAAGAAAATGGTGGGCGAGCCCTTGTTCTTTATCAATTGCAGAAACCATTTTCTTCAGCATTGATATTATTATACTATCAATAGAACGGGAAATTGCAGAAACCGAGTTGTTTGTTTCTGACATTTTATTTATCCACACAAAGCATTGCACAGATTTCATCCATACACATACATCCTTAATGAAAACATCAAACTATCAACAGTATAGAACCATATATCGTTGTAAATTGGCAGTGGTGTCTGGTGGTTTCGGTACTGAATGTAACATTACTGAGATCCAAGTCCTTCGAAAGAGCCGCCGACGCTCGAATTCGGAGACCTCCTCCATCACATCAGATTTCTTTTTTGGCCCTAAAATTTTTTTCTCCTCCATTTGACACTAACTTTTAAATTCCATTCCTTAATTAACATTTTCGTCACTCTCGTCAGTTAAATCAAGCAAAATGACCTCAAAATAACCTTTAAAATTCATGGAACCTTTTCTACACATGTAGATATGAACATATTTTATTTAAAAAGACACATATGCCTTTATGGTTTTAAAATTAAAATTTACTGAATTAGACTATCTTTAAAACAAAAATGAATTGTATGGCACCAAAATACTTTAAAAAAATATAAAAAGATAACTATTATTCACCATATGTAATGTGGTAGTTTATAAAATCATTTTCTGTTATAAGCTGCATATAGAATCGGAAAGAACACTGTATTTAAGAAATTTTAGATGGAACTCATAATTATATATTTGAATTATGATGGAAAATAATTACGCTATTGTATCACGTGTGACATATTTTAGTTATTTTTTCTGAAGTTTTTGAAAGTATTTTAGCGCGATAAAATTCGTAATAGTTTTAAAATCTGTCTAGTTTGGTAAATTTTAAGTTTAAAACTATATATATGCACATATTATTTTGAATAAAATATGTTTATATCTATTTTTATGTTGTTAGAAAAAATGATGAATTTTAGAGGCGATTTCGAGGATTTTCGTCCGACTTAAAAATGAAGGTGGAAAAAATGTCAAATAAAAATGAAGTTAAAAGTCTGTGTCAAATAGAAAACAAAAAAATTAAGGTCCAAGAAAGAGGCTGAGTTTTATTTTATTGTCAAATTAGAAATTTACTCAATTAATGTCTGAAGTCATGGATATCTAAAGCATCGTGACGGGCGGTGCCGGCGGCCTTGGATGTTAAAACGTGTGCTTCGTTTGTGGGCTTCACGGCACACTCTAATGCTCTTTTGCTTTTGCTAGGATCTGATGGGCTTTTGTTTTTGCGAGGATCTGATGGGCTTTTTCTTTGCAGGCCGGTTATGATGTTTCATTTTTTTTCCAGAAACACACTAGTTCTTTTGCAGAGCATTTCGTTTTTTTTATCTCCGTCTCCAGATATAATTCCTTATCTTTGCACATGCATATTGTCCATGACCACCAAATCTTTGCATTCAATACCCACAATGTGAAGCCTACTCAATTCAATAAGCTACTCATGTGTCATGTCTATTTGCTCACACAGTCACAGATAAAGTCCATCTCAAATTTCTTCTCTTGAGCTGCCAACTCCACAGATCTGAAGTATAGTCTAAAAGGTAACGAGAGGATAACATCATTTTTCGGCTTTTGGATTTCCATATATCTATCACACACTAACCGCTATAGAAGTTCTAGTAGGGTAAAAGCATAGTGCTAGGTCTGAGGTGTAACAATCAAAACAACTGATCAAACTGTCAGGTCCCAGTCAGGTGAGTCTTCCTTCCAAAAGATATACTGTCCCTCTTGGGTTGTGGTAGCGTTTTAGTGAAACATGACCTTTTGTGAATGGAAATGAAACCCAATATTTTTTTTTAAAAAAATCATGCACATGGGGTTAAATTATCATATACTCCCTCCGATTTGGTAAAGAAAGTCATTTTGGACAAGGCTCCGGTTTGGTAAAGGTAGTCATTTTGGACAAGATTTGAGTCAAACATTGGGAATATAGATTATGAATAATATTTAAGTCATTGAGTTTGGAAATGTGAAAATCAAATAAATAAATTGGTCTTGAAAATTACTTTTATAAAAATATACATATATAACTTTTCAAGAAATATTTTTATAGAAAAGAGAAGTTAAAGTTGTGATTTGGTGACCGTATCGTTGCCGTAAATGACTTTCTTTTTACCAAACCGGAGGGAGTACAGATGTCGAGCAGTGAGAGCAATTTTGAATGTGTGGCATCCACATATGCGTTGACACAGATGAGAACTAGCAAAATTTGAAAAAGAAAATTATAAAAAATTAAACAATCTGATTATAACTGTTCACATCAGTTCCTGTCTCGCTGTCACCATCCCTGCCTCTGTTGCATCCAAATAGTACAAGATTTATTTTAGTCACCCCCAACCTCTTGTGCATGCATCCAACTATTACAAAATTTTATTTGAGTTTTTTAAATGCACTTGATTGTTACATTCCATAATTGCATCTGTCTGTTGTCACTACATATTAGAAACTGATCAATCCAAGAATGAGAAAAATATATCTTCTTAGGCTATTTTGTGTTTCAAAAAACGCCACATAAGCAAGTAAATATTTAATTCATAAATAAAATAGTTTATACAATGTATGTTTCATATAAGACACAAACTATATTGGAAAGTGTGTAGATAGAGTTTTATCTAAATAAAACATATTTCATCTCTCTCATCATCAACTCTTTGATGCATGATCTAAAATGCTTACGGAGTATTTGGTATTTGTGCATGAAAACCCATGAAATTTTGCTTGTCCCGGTGCACAATTTTATTGTATACTTATCTAGACTAGAAAACCGAATTAGATGAGTTCCACGGCAGTCCTAATCCTTCACATTAGCCAGTTTTTATAGTATTTAATAGAGTGTTACATCAGAAAAAAATGATGTGATAGCATAATTAATAAAAAATTGAGACATCATTCAAACCATGCAAGTTATTGACTTTGACTTATTACGCCTATGAATCTCTAGATACATCTTGTATTCACTACTTGCATGACTATAGTGATCAATGAATGGTTGCGAATTAATATACTCACCCTCTGCCACAGATAATAGATCTGACTATAATCTATATATTATATACTATAAAGAGAATTAGATTTGAAACCATTTCTCACCAACAAAAGGCCCACCCCCCACCTATACCTCCCCTCACTGAGGACCGACCTGGAAGGAAAACATCGCAACAAAATTATAACAAATATAACAAAAAAGTAGAGAGAAGGGATATTCCTGTGTTGATTTTCCCCTCTAAACCCAAAACCTTTTTCACCGGTGTCTCCCACGCGTACCCACGTACCCACGCGGACCCACAGTCGAACATGGGTAATATCACCGTGTGGGTGTTTTCCCTGAAAAAAAAACCTAAACCCGAGCGCTTGGCGGCGGCGGCGTCGCTGGCGGCGACGGCGCCCGCAGCCTGCTCCCTCCGACGTCGGCGTCCTGGCTCCGCCGCCTGATCTTGGGATCCCGCCTCCCCCGCCACGCGGATCATCTTCACCGCCGCCCCGCAGGGGATCCTCCTCATCGCCGCCGCCGCGCGGCGCCCACAGCCTGCTCCCCTCTGATGTCGGCGTCCAGGCTCCGCCGCCTGATCTCGGGATCCCGCCTTCCCCGCCGCAGGGATCATCTTCACCCCCGCCCCGCAGGGGATCCTCCTCACCGCGGCCTCTGCGCGGTATCCTCTCCTCCGGGAAGGGCAAGACCACCTCGGCATTGATGCAAGGCCGCTGGGAAGTGCTTAGCGGCGGGAGGCGTCGCTCGCGGCGCCCACGCCGGTTTCCGCGGCGCGGGCGGTCACTCGGCCGCCGCGCGCAGCCTGCTCCCCTCCAACGTCGGCGTCCCCACGTCCCCCGCCACGGGCAGGGCCACCGCCGGCTCCGGTGTATAAGAGACAGGCATGCTCCCGACGTCGATGTCGTGGGCTCCTCCGTCGCCACTTTCCCCACTGCAGGCAAGGCCACCGACTCGGCGTCCGGTGCAGGCACCGTGGACGATGAGGCTGCCGAGCGTCCGGTGCAGGCACCGTGGACGATGAGGCTGCCGAAGAGCAAGAAGGGCAAGGCCACCTCCGCAGCCATGGTATGCACGACCCCACTCGATTGCTCCACCAGTTGATTCAGTTCTTCGCATCAAATCAGTAATTCAATTTGCAGATGGCAGCGGCCAATGCAAGCCCGAAGCATTCCAAGGCTGCCGTGGGCGGCGATGCCGACGACAAAGATCAATTGCTCAGATTGAGGTTAGCCTTTCTTTCAAGGAAAGAGGATACTGTTTCTATGAGGAAAAACCATTAGCATCGAGGTCCTTTATCATCGTGGTTTGGAAGGTTGCTTGGATTACTGACTGTGTTTGGTTTGTCATGCAAGAGGACGACCAGCAAGGCCGTTCATGCCCAAGTTTCTATATAGCAAGGACTGAATATTCCGACATATCTATTGAGGTATGGCAAAGAAGTTTATTCACTGGTTTACCTAGGCTTGGTTCTACATCTTGCTTTATACCTTGTGTTGTGCAAGATTTATGTTATAATTTTTCTGCTGGCATAGTGGTGTTTTAGATGTGCAGGATCTACAAGGCTTAACATATCATGTAATCAAGTAACAATCAGGTCTGAGCCTAGGGACAATGGTCAGGCTTAGGTAAACGTTCTTTTGGCTGCTGATTACATGCCTTGTTTGTTCTTTTTTGATAAATGAGTGATGGGTTCTTATGTTAATTTTGTTATTTTCTTCCTAGAATTTATTATGGCTTGAACTGTATGGTGTTGTGTGGACAACATTTATTAGTGTAGGGTGGAGTTCCAGATGGAATGGTTAGTTCTAGCTAATGATAAATGTATGTTCAGACATTCATGTGATGATTTGCTATGTTTATAATCATTTGCACAGGTCAAATCATGCTCTGATCTCAAAAAAAAAAGGTCAAATCATGCTCAAGATGGTGGCCGGCACAGTCCTGTGATAAAATTATGTTCTACCTAGGCAAGGTGAATTTATTTTAATCTCTTTGCTCTGATAGGACTCCTATTGGCGAAGTGCTAAATAAGATCCTACATTTACTTTTCCATTTGCATTTTCTGTTCTCAGTTCTCTAATTTTCCTTCTGCGTGCCCTAAGGAGTTCTCTTAATTGAAGTAGTGACAAGAGAAACTGTACTAAGTCGTTTGATCTCTTCCTTTGCTTGAACTTTGAACTAATAAGTTTTCCCTTAACATTCTTCAGTTCCCCTAACATTCTGTTCTGTGACAATATGGAAAGCTGCAATATGTGGTGAATACATGAGATCAAGATACAAGGTACGTGAGTTTCTAGCTTTGCCTCTAATCAATTTTGTTTCGTTCTATTTGACCTATATGAAACTTATTTGCAGCATTGATATTTGCTAGGGGAGCATACTCTCTAAAATTGAGAAATCAGTTCAGGATACTAATATAATGTGTTTTTTCATCTCCTATTTGACAGACATGTTAACATGGAGTTGCTTGCACCACACTACTTGTATCTTTCTGTGAACTAATTTTTTGCATTTTTTAGCATTTTTAATACTGATATGCTTATATATGTTAGCTATTATTCTAAGTAATTGTCTTTTGTATTGTACTGCAGGTTCTACCTACTTTTGTTTCTTCATTTATTTTCAAAAGTGGCAGTGGACTCCGCTTGGATGTGCCTGGGCTCAAGTAAGAGTTTACTGTACCACGTATTTACCGAGACTAGCTATGCTGGCAGATAGTCTAATTTTTTTACTATCCTTTTGGTGTATGGCTGCCAAATATTACTGATGTATATACCTTCTGTTCCTCTCTCTATAGCCTGTTTAGATTAGCAGTTTAAAGAAAATGAGGAATTTCAGGATTTGCTGCTTAATGCCTGATTGACATATTGGTAGAGGGGTCACAAGTCATCGAGACAATGTATGGCCAGTCACACAAAAGGTATATACCATGTAACAATGCACCTCATGGGATTATCCCCAACACAAAAGGTCACTTTCAATGTATGGCAATCCATGCCACAAAAGTGCCCTACCCATTGGGGCCATTGCAAAATATTAGATAAATACCACGAGCTCTCATTGTTGATGTTATTTTCTCAGCTTTTTCCTTTGTACCAGCTACCATGTAACAGATCTAGAGCTAACTATTTGCTCTTATTGCTACATTGGCCTAGCAAAAATATTGTTGTGAAATAGACCAATTCATCTGGTAGTAGATATAACAATAATGACTTTATTCCCAAAGAGCAGTTTGATAAATTGGTAAGTGATGTGATATGAAAAGGTCTTTTCTCCCCCCAAAAAATGCTTATTTCCTAGAATTGGCAATTATACTGTATTACATACCTGTCTGTATGGTCACTCTCTCGTTTGAGCAATCCAAAGTTCTTATTCCATATTAGCTTGTTCAATTTTTAATGGATAGCGTAGAGATAGAAGTGCAGATAAGTTGTCTTTGAGATTGTCGCTCTAAAATTTCTTTCCTTAGGTTTATTTGCCTTCTGCAAATTTTAAGGGGCCAATTTTATTTGACTATGTTTCCAGTGGCATTATTTGTTGATTCTACTATCACTGCACATGAAGCATGGCTCAGCTACCATAAGAACTTTGATGTTGAGGGAAAAAAGTGAATGTGCTACGAGCTTGTAGCGTGGTGTGAGTTTTTTTTAACTATGTGAGTATATGCCTTGAGCCAAAACAATGCAAATTGAAGAGAAGCATTGTTCTTTGTATTCCATTATTTTCGTTGGTCTACTTACTATGTAAAATTGGTGTTGCTCAATAAGTGTGCCAAACCGAACTAATCTCTGTCCAGAGTTCAATGTTTGGCTGGCAGTTTTGCCAAGGCTCAGCAGCTTGGTTGATCTGCGCTATGTCTTCATCAGCTACATATTCTAATTGTTTCCTACCATGCAATTACTGTCTGCATGAACCATGAATGCAGTTTTTTCGATCAGATGTAAAGATTGGACTTGAGAGATAACTCTGAATTTTAGTGATATCTTGACCTACCTATAAATATTGACGTGTAAAGTTTCATGACCTACTTGAGAGATAACTCATATGCTCCCATGCTCCACCTTGTTCATAATCTTGTTCTAAGTTCCTTAACTGAGGCAAATTTTAAATATGCATATAATTTTGTTCTTTAGTATATAAAGTAATCGACATTTCCAGTAATTTGTGCATTTGTGATGAGGGAAGTGATGCACCCATTCTTGTTACAGTAACTCCTTGGAAATGATAGGAATTATGACGTTCCCCTTTGATATATGCTGTGGATTGAGAACATTGTCCATTCTTAGGTACACATTCTTTGAAAATGCACATGTTCTTGTATCTTATGTTTTAGCCTAATAGATTCCTGAGTACAAATGACAGATGAACCAGTTTTTTGTTCTATGATGAGTGTAGCAATAAGTGGAATAAGCAGTATTTCTTTTCTTGTTAATCCGGGGCAATCACTTGTGTTATTTTTTTTTTCTTTCAGCACCAAGGACCATGGGCAGCAGCCATTCAGCTTTAATATTGGACTGGGTTCAGTAATAAAAGGTAATCATGCTACAGCTATTCAGTTCAAATAGAAAAATAATGGCGTGACCTTTCCTAGGTTCTATTCATAAAATTGGTCCGTTCCGATCATTTCTTATGAAAAAAATCCGTGGCTTCTGAAATTTCTTCTCTGATTTCACAGGTGATAAATTGATGATCACTCTACTTTGAGAAGCTACAGGTCATGGCAACGGTTGGCTTTTGTTTTTAAATAAATGATTACACTCCTCTCTTTCCAAGCTACAGGGCAATTTTCTGCCTGGAAGTTCAAGGTGAGGAGCTCAGCTGCTCGCATAGTGAGGTTGATCTCGTGGCTTCGTTGCTTGTGTCTATTGATGAGTTTTGGGAGCTTTGTGACTACACTTGATTTTGAACTTGACACTTCCTATTTTATTCTGTTGTGCTGCAGGTGCCCTGTTCGAGGTGCCTGTGGATCCTGAGGAGTATGCACGTGACAATCTCAAGTTTGGCCTTGTGGAGGTTGTCTACGAGTGGGCAAAGGTATAAAATCATCATGTGAACACTTGTCCAAGATGAATGCTGGATTGTGATGTCATTTTCTGTTGCGTTGATGCAGCGAACTCCTTTTGCGGACATTTGTAAGCTGACGGATGTATCGGAGCTGGATGAAACATGCAGAGAGTTCAGGAATGCAGCTTCGATAATGGGGATCTCTGCGCTGTATAAGAAGATGAAGATCGCGTCCAATGCTATTAAGCGTGACATTGTGTTTGCAGCAAGCTTGTATGTCACAGGAATCTGATACCTGTAGTTGCTTTTGCCTTTGTTAGAGAAATTCCTTACCTGCTGTTGCGGATATCCAATTTGTCGGCGTAAGCCTCGCCTTAGCAAGCAAACAGCTCGATGTCGTGTTAGAAATGACGTTCTTTACTGAAAGTTAACATGCTCGCAGCCATCGGCATGCCTGAAATCTGGAGAGTAGTATGAATTGATGCCGTGGCGGTACGGTCTCGAATATTACTCTTTTGTCTTTGCAATATTTACTTATATTCATATATTAGTATATATTTGAGTTCGATATTTTGTCCATCATTCTCTCTTTTCGATTTCTCTAATTTGAGGTAGTGCTAAATCAGTTGATGACCAAGCCCCCCGAAAGGTGAGCTCCAAGCGAATATTTGTGAGTTTGTAATTCCAATTTGTTTAAATTACGATCAATTTTTTATTGAATTCAAGATCTTTTTATGCCTTTTTCAAAACAAGTGCATGTGGTACGTGCATACCAACTAGTGATATAAAAAAAAGAAAAGGAAAGGAAAATTCTCTCTTTTATTTTGGGGGTGTTTGGTTTCCGCTGGTCTGCCACAGCTACAGCTACACTCGTGGCTGCTACAGCACAGTACGTCATACCATTTCCATGTATTTGCAGCAGATTTCTAAGGCCTCCTTCAACGGAATAACGGATCTCTTACGTCTAGCTCATAGATTATTATATTGTATGAACAGTGCTAAAAATCTTGTGCTAGCGCTTCTGTCCACGCTAGCTCGAACGTTTCCCGAGAGCCCGATGTCTCCGCCGCATGTCGTGGACCTTGTGGCGCCGCCAGACCTTGACTTGGCATTTCATGGCCGAGAACCTTATCCCTCGTGTTCCTTCCGAGGCTAGAGCCGTACGTAGAGCGTCCACTCCCATGTTCCATCCACAGACGGAGCTCACGCTTCCAGTTTCGTCCATGGCCGTGGCACTGCTGCTCACCTTCGTCGTCCTCGTCCTGAGCTCCGTCGCATGGCATTACCGCCGCCGCAGCAAGCGGAGGAAGAAGCCTCTGAAACTCCCGCCAGGCCCAAGGGGATGGCCGGTGTTCGGCTGCCTCGGCTTGCTAGCCGGCACGCTCCCGCCGCACCGCGTTCTGGCCAAGCTCGCGGAGCGCCACGGCGCGCTCATGCACCTCCGTCTCGGCTCCTTCCACGTCGTCGTGGCCTCCTCCGCGGAGGCGGCGCGGCTGGTCCTCAAGACCCACGACCTCGCCTTCGCCGACCGCCCGCCCTCCGCCTTCGGCGAGATCCTCGCCTATGGCTACAAGGGCATCCTGCAGACTCCCTACGGCGCCTACTGGCGCATGGCGCGCAAGCTCTGCGCCACCGAGCTCTTCTCCGCGCGCCGCGTCGACTCCTTCGAGCGCGCCCGCGCGCAGGAGCTCCGCGCCCTGACGCGCGGCGTGTTCGAGCGCGGCGGTGGCGGCGCCGTCGCCGTGCAGGTGAAGGAGCACCTGCTGGAGTTCACGATGCGGAACATCCTGCGCATGGCGGTGGGGGACAAGTGGTCGGAATGCCACGGCGGCGAGGAGGGGGAGGTGTTCCGGCGCGCCGTGGAGGAGGCGTTCGCGGTGTCCGGCGCGGTGAACAACGCCGGCGAGTGGGTGCCGTGGCTGAGGCGGCTCGACGTGCAGGGCTTCACCAGGCGGATGAGGCGGGTGCACGAGCTGGTCGACCGGTTCCTCGAGCAGATCCTCGATGAGCACGAAGACCGCAAGAAGCATGGTGGATTCGCGGCGAGGGATCTGGTGGACGTGCTTCTTGAGCTAGCCGAGAAGGGTGCCGACGCCGACGGGCCGCCGGAGGAGGGCCGGCTCACGCGCGACGGCGTGAAGGCCATCGTCCAGGACATCATCGCCGGCGGCACGGAGACCACGGCGCAGACGGTGGAGTGGGCCATGGCGGAGCTCCTGCGCCACCCGGACGCCATGGCGCTCGCCGCCGACGAGCTCGACCGCGCGGTGGGCCGCGGGCGCTGGCCCACGGAGCGCGACCTCCCGGACCTCCCATACGTGAACGCCGTGGTGAAGGAGGCGATGCGGCTGCACCCGGTGGGCCCGCTCCTGTTCCCGCGCCGCGCCCGCGAGGACTGCACGGTGGTCGGCGGCTACGACGTCCCCGCCGGCGCGCGCGTCCTGGTGAACGTGTGGGCCATCTCTACGCAGCTCTCGACTAATTGCAGGATTATGTGTCAGATTCACTCGTGAAGCACCAAATTCAATAATTAGATGCGAAAAATAATCAGCTGGGCTTTCAGTAATTCGTCAAGCTTTTAATTGTCCACATCGCTCGCTGTCTATCACCATCCATGTCTCTGATGCATCCAAATAGTACACGGTTTTGCTTTTAGTCACCATCCCAACCTCTGTGGCATGCATCCAAATAGTACAAGATTTATTTTAGTCTCAATAAAAGATGCTTGATTGTTGCATTTCATGATTACTAGTACCATGCCTGTGTGCCGGTAAAAATAAAAAACAATAAATAACTTGTGAAACGATGCGAATAATGAGATAAATTAAGATGCACACAAAAGTGTAAAATGCATGGCGGTTCGTAAACTTGTATCGAGGTGTCATCTAGGTCCCTAAACTCTCAAAATGCATGTTTATGTCGCTAAATTTGTTCTGATGTATCGTTTGGGTCCTTAAACTCTTAAAATGCATTTCTAGATCCTTGAACTTGTGTATGGATGTCATCTAGGTGCATAAACTCTTAAAATATATTTTCATAAACTCGTCACGGGTATCATCATGAGCCTAAACACGCGAGAAGATGAGGACTCTGCTTTATTTTCACACTATATATCTTTTTTTTTGCTGCATTCTGAGAGTTTGGGGACCCGAATGACACAATGGAACAAGTTTGAGTGCTTGAAAATAAGTTTTGAAAGACTGGGATCTAAATGACACACCTAGACAACTTCAGGGATCTAAAAATGCATTTTAAGAGTTCGGAGATCTAAATAACATTCCATAACAAGTTTAGGGACCAATGGTATATTTTACTCCATACAAAAAGATCAATGCGAGGTTATTATTGTTGAATACCTAGCAAATATCCTTAAACAGTATCATACAAATCACATCACAACAATTTCATAGTTCCTATCCACCTAAATCCTGACATCCATAAGAAATTATTTTATATATTCAGGTAAGTTTTCTTTTACTTCATTGGAGATGGACAGAGAAAAGCAATAGATTATGTTTCAGTAAATTGCAGGTTGATGAGTAAGATTCACTCGTGGAGCACCGAATAGTTATGCAATGAAATCATCCTATATGTCTGGATAGGAGGTGTCTCTTGGTTCCTTTTCATGGATTGCAATGAAATCCCAGCTAGAAAACAACAACCTTTGCTCACATCACTCGCTGTCTGATTGTCACCATCCCTACCTTATTACATTCCTCTCACATATATCAGTGGTGCCAGGTCCTGCAACGTGTCTCTCTTAAGGCCATTTTCTTGATGGTTCTTCTGGTTTATTAGCTAGGGGGCCCTGTTCGTTTGGATTGTTTCCAGCGAGCCAACAGTGTTTTTCTCTCAGCGAAAACCAGCGCCAGCCACCAGCCACCAACCAGCCAGCAGTGTTTTTCTCTCAGCAAAAACCAGCGCCAGCCACCAGCCAAACGAACAGGGCGAAGCAACCATGAAACAAGAAAGATTAACATACATTTGAGATTTCGAAATTTAAAGCCTTTTTTATTGAGGCAACAAAAATTTCCCTGGGGTACTCATGGTACCTATATGTTCTACAGGATGGAGGTACCACAGATTAGTCCTCGATATATCTCAGTAATGTTCCTCAAAAAAATATATCTCAGTATTTAATTCATGGATCGTAAATAAGAAGCCTTGACAATGAGAATTTTAACCAGTGAATGGTCACCGGTGATTTTTTTTTCTATCTTCCTCTCACTCCAATACTGACCAGAAATCATCAGCACATAATTCTCTTGGAGTACGTATATATAAGAACAAAAACACAATGGACAGGATATCAGCTGCACATTCACTAATTCATTAGGCTTGTTACATGTCACCTCACTCACTGTCTGGCTCTCACCATCTTTGCTGTTTCTGTTGCCCAACTTCGAGATGAAGCCATCATGTGTGTTGTGTATTAGTGGTGACAAGTGCAGCAACGTGTTGTGTCTTGACTATTCTTCTAGGACTTTTTTTGTTTTTTCAAAAAAAAAGCAGTACAACATAGACGCTAACAATGGATTTTTTAAACCTTTTAAAATTAAATTTTAATAATAACCCCATGGTCTCCACCTAAACTAAATTTTTGAAAAGTAGACCTTTCGTTCGCGCCAAGCTGCATGACCAATGTTGCAAATATTACAGCTTATGCCGCTAACTCCGCTATATCATAAAATAGCCCTGCTAAATTCAATAGCTTAGATCCGCTAACACCGCTATGTTTGACTTATGAACTTATATAGTTGTGATTTATAAACAGCAAGGTACGATTTATGATATATGTTATGAATTGCGGCTCATTTCCTTATGTATTCACTATTGTTTGCATGTACTTACGAAATATGAGCTGGAAATCATAAAATTGGCAATGTTTAGGGCTAAATTTTGATAGTTTTTCGCATACCGTTAAATGCTATAGCTTCCTCTATAGCTGCGCTATAGCCCCTATAGCTTTTTTAGAAGTACTCCGCTAAATTCTATAGCCCGCTATTTGCAACATTGGCTGTGTTTAGTTAGAAAAAGTGGGAGAGAAAGTTTGGTGAAAAAGTCACATCGGTCACTGTAGCGCAGTGTATCACTTTTCGTTTGTTTGTGGTAAACATTGTCCTATCATAACCTAACTATGCTCAAAAGATTCGTCTCGTCGTGTACATCAAAACTATGTAATTAGTTTTTTTATTTACTTACATTTAATACTCCATGCATGAGGAGAGAGATTTGATGTGATTTGATGTAATAGGTGAATAGCGAAGTTTGGAGAGAGAATTTTTGGAAAAGTTTGGGAACTAAACACATCCATTGTGCATGACGCGAGTCATAATTGAGTCACGCCACATGTAATGGCGTGAGCAAAATGCCACGCTGGAATGGTCTAATCAACTTCCACGTAGCACTGACGTGGGCGAACAACACGAGCCATTTGCGCCACAAAAATATATTTCACTTGACCTTATTCTCTTCTATAGTTTTATTAGCTAATGAGTTCCTAAATTTTCCAAACTTGACATCCATGATGTATAGAGTGTACATGTTCCATTTTAATTTTAAGTATCAAATGAAAATTTTAATTTTTAAATAGGCTAAGTATAATCCACCTGAGTTGGATGTCGTCTCCGTATCAGAAGCAAATCGCTATATATGCAAGTCCATATGCTCAAAAACGTGGCTGTTGCTTTCTTGCCGTATAAGCACAAAAACGTACAATTATGGACGACTAATAAAATTTCTCTTATCAAAAAGAAAATGCTCAGATTCATATCATTCGCCATATGAAACACGTGACTCTCACCAGCCACAGATGAAATTTGTTTCTGTTTTTCTGTTGCAAGGGATAGAGGTCCTGCATCACAAGTTCACAACCCCTGTGTGCCTCAAATAATAAAATCTATAATGTCATAAAAAAGAAAAGGAAAGGAAAATTCTCCCTTTTTATCATTAATCAAACCTAATAAGCCCTCAAGCTCCAAAGGCTAAATCCTCCTCCTCCATTCCCATTCCCACCAAATAATGGAGCTCACGCTTCCAGTTCCAGTGTCATCCATGGCCGTCGCACTGACGGTCACCATCGTCCTCCTTGTCCTCACCTCCGCCGTGTGGCAATGGCAGCACCGCCGCAGCAAGCGGAGGAAGAAGCCTCTCAACCTCCCGCCAGGCCCAAGGGGATGGCCGGTGTTCGGCAGCCTCGGCCTGCTAGCCGACAGGCTCCCGCCGCACCGCGCGCTGGCCAAGCTCGCGGCGCGCCACGGCGCGCTCATGCACCTCCGGTTCGGCTCCTTCCCCGTCGTCGTCGCCTCCTCCGAGGAGACGGCGCGGCTGGTCCTCAAGACCCACGACCTCGCCTTCGCCGACCGGCCGCCCACCGGCTTCGGCGAGATCCTCGGCTACGGCTACAAGGGCATCGTGCAGACCCCCTACGGCGCCTACTGGCGCATGGCGCGCAAGCTCTGCGCCACCGAGCTCTTCTCCGCGCGCCGCGTCGACTCCTTCGAGCGCGCCCGCGCGCAGGAGCTCCGCGCCCTGACGCGCGGCGTGTTCGAGCGCGCCACCGTCGGCGACGGCGCCGCCGTGCACGTCAAGGAGCACCTGCTCAACTTCACTATGAGCAACATCCTCCGCATGGCCCTGGGGGAGAGATGGTCGTCGTCGGGCTCGGGCCCCGTCGACGGCGAGGCGTTCCGGCGATCGTTGAAGGAATCGTTCACGGTGACTGGCTTGCTGGGCAACATCGGAGAGTGGGTGCCATGGCTCGGCTGGCTCGACGTGCAGGGCTGCGTCCGGGGGATGAAGCGTGCGCACGAGATGTTCGACAAATTCAACGAGCAGATACTAAGCGAGCACCAGAAGAAGGATCCCGCCGCCGGAGCAGGGATGGGCATGGACCTGGTGGGCGTGCTGATGAAGCTCGCCGAGGACGACGGGGAGGGAGAGTCGTCGCCGGAGACGACGAGGCTGACGCGCGACGGCGTGAAGGCGTTCCTGCTGGACATCATCGGCGGCGGCACGGAGACGGCGGCGGCGACGATGGAGTGGGCGTTGCTTGAGCTCCTTCGGCATCCGGACGCCATGGCGGCCGCCACCGGCGCGCTGGACCGCGTTGTGGGGCGCGGCCGGTGGGTGGGCGAGAGGGACCTGCCGGAGCTGCCCTACATCGAGGCCGTCGTGAAGGAGGCGATGCGCCTGCACCCGGTGGCGCCGCTGCTGATCCCGCACTACGCCCGCGAGGACACGGTGGTCGGCGGCTACGACGTCCCCGCCGGCGCGCGGGTGCTGGTGAACATGTGGGTGGTGGGGCGCGACCCGGCGCTGTGGCCCGACGCGCCCGAGGAGTTCCGGCCGGAGAGGTTCCTCGCCGGCGGCGCCGCCGAGGGGGTGGACCGTGGACGTGCGCGGGACGCACTTCCGGCTGCTGCCGTTCGGGTCCGGGCGGCGGATGTGCCCGGCGTACAACCTCGCCATGAAGGAGATGGTGGCGGCCATGGCGAACCTGGTGCACGGGTTCACGTGGCGGCTGCCGGACGGGGTCGCCGCCGAGGACTTGAGCATGGAGGAGTTCTTCGGGCTCAACGTTAGTCGCAAGGAGCCGCTCGTCGCCATCGCCGAGCCAAGGCTGCCGGCGCACCTCTACGCCGCAGTCGAATAACGGCCTCAATTAGTCATCCGTTCGTATGCATGTATGGTATATGCCACGTTAAACATCGAGTGATTTGTCTCGTCAAACACCTTAATTAACTTTTGAAGTAATTTCTATAAAGTATATTATTAGTGATGGTAAAATTTGTCACACTGGCAATTTGGACGTGATCGTAGTACAAGGCTCACCACGGAAAACCTGCATATGCCGAGTGTCTCGGCTTTCGCCGAGTGCAATACTCGGCAAAGGGTTGGAGGCTTTGCCGAGTGCAACACTTGGCAAAGCCTCCGTTAGAGGCCGCGAACGTCGCCGTGCCGTCCGCGGCCGTCTGTTAGTGCTTTATTTTGCCGAGTGTCGGCTTTTGCACTCGGCAAAGCCTTTACCGAGTGCCCGATAAAAAACACTCGGTAAAGGCGGCCTTTGCCGACACTAGGTATGTTGAGTCGCCTTTGCTGAGTGTTTTTTCGACGGTTCATCTTTGTTTCTTCTCATCAAAATCATCGTACATGATTGTCACCATATTTGTTTCTTCTCGTCAAAATAGAAGATCGATGCATTATGTTGGGGGCTACTTTGAGCAAGGCCACCTCCGAAGGCATCAAGTTTGGTGGCAACGAGTGATCTGCCTATAGGTTCTCAAAGAAAGGTCGAGGACATTAAGGAAAGGTGCGTGCAACGCTGAGCAGTTTGGAAAGGTCACTGTCCTGGTCACGGACACAGTCGGATAGCGCTCCTAAAGCACAGCCAAATCCCGGGCACTTGTCGGGTTTAGAATGAACAAGGTCATCAAATAGCGAGAGAAACCAAGGTTCCCCGAGCTCGTCCGAAATAACGTAGGTCGGGAGCTTGTTCGATAGGTGCCGAAGGGAGTGTGTCCGGGGGAAGGTGAGCTACGGCCGGAGCTTGTGGCGAACAGGTGACCTCTGCACTAGGTGGACACGTTTCAAGAAAGGTCGTTTCGAAGGAAAGGTGGCGCTCGGCTGGAAGACAAAGCAATCACTGAAGACAAGGTGCGGAAAGTAGCGTTGAAGGCGTCAACGAGGTTGCCTAGCCAATTTGTATTTGCCTTCTTATGTAAAATTATCTCGATACCCTGGGTTGTTGTCTAATAGAGGTAGGTGTGTAAGGTGTGAACCGGGGGTATTGAGTGTAATATGAAAGCCGAACCGTCTCTATAAAAGGCGACTCCTACACATAATTCGGAGAATAATGAGAAAATAACAAAAGTTCTCCATTCTTTACTTGTTTGGTGTTTACTCGTGAATTAGACACCAACACATTACATCAATGAGTTAATTACATGGATTGAAAGGTGCCCAGCATGGGCAATGATGGTGCAAATACCTCCTACCATCATCTCCAGCAAGGAACTCCTTTCTTGGAAGTTTCCTAAAGCTTTCGCATCAAAATGAAAAAGACGGCCTTCCAACTTTCAGAAAATACCAAGAAATGGTCCAAAAAACATTGTGAAAATCCAATCGACTAGTACCAAATATTGGCACACCAGAAGCTTGTGTGCGTGCTCGGCTGTTTCTAGCATATAGAAGATTGAATCTTCAAGGGTTACAAAAGTAATAAAGGATAGTTTTGCAGATCAACTTTTGTGCAACCGGGGACATGTGCACCCCCTCTATCCATAGATTCGAGCAGCATATCACAAAGTGCTGGTGGGCGATGTCCCTGTTAGTGTCATTGATCAGTGTCTAAACTTTTGCAACTTTTGAAAGTCCGTAGCGCGAAACTCATGTACTAATGCATCACAAAGGCGGTGGCGCAAGGTTCTCTTGTTGCCTGTCCAATAAATTGCTGCTAATGACGATGTATGTTTCATCAGCATCGTGTAATGGTAGCATATGCATTGGCTCCAAAAATCGCTTGAAACTCCTCAGGAGGACGACGATGCAGCTATGCTCCCAACGTGTTGTGTTGCAAAAAAAAAAGATACAAAGATCGTACATGAACTACAAAATTCTAGACTAATGACGATGAGTTAATTGAATGGACACGTGCCCCGTTCCCCGGGTGCACATGCCACCGTAGTGCTCAGAGTTGGTGTTTAGCTTACTTGCACTCAAATCCACGACTCGACTCCCTTATTTTCTCAAATTTCAATCACATCTCCAGAGGAGAGCGAAATTTTGTCTTTGAAAGAAGTCGTGTTCATGTGTGACGCAAGCAACCCTCTCAAATATATAGTTTATCCCAAAATCTGACCATTTAGGCTCAAAGTCGTTGCATATATGTAGGAACATCGGACGACCCTTAGGTTGGAACTTTCGACCTAGGTAAAAGTTAATCCTAACTTAGGCCTGCTAGTGGGTCGGGCGCAAATGGGCTTTTTGGGTTGGGTGGTGAGACGGGGTCAATCTGGATGGGTGGGGATGGGTTCGTGCAGCTAGTGGGTCGGGGCGGGGCGGATGTTCCACGATTGCGGGTTGGGGGTAGGTTGGAATGGGTCTGTATTGAAATGGGTTTGGATGGGTCTCACGGTGGGCACTGGTGCCTTGTCACGGTGCCGCTCCGCTCCTGCAAGCGCCGCCATCATCGCCGTCGCCGGACGCCGTCGCCGTTGCAGCTCCCACGGGACCTCCTCCAACCACGAAGCCGAATCCAGGTTCGTCAACTCGATCTCTCCTCTTCTCCTCCGCATCATCCCCTGCCCCTTCTTCTCCTCACCAGCTCATCGAATCCAGGGCCTTTTGCTAGATCTACGGGGGGAGAAGCCATCGGCGGCAAGGCTGCAGCAGCCACTGCCTTCTCCCACAGGGAAGGGATCCTCCCACGCTCGTGTTCGCATTCGACGCTAGCTGCTGACTTAGAGAACTTGCAACCCGATCCCAAGAGGTACAACATGGATTCTTGGAGGACACGAACGTGGCGAGGGAGAAGCCGATGAGGAACCTGACCACGATGTACCCCGCGGCGTCGTCGATGAGCGCCATGCAGAAGACGGTGGGCGCGGCGAGCATGATGAGGAAGGCGCAGCCGTAGCGCGGGCCGAGGAGGTCGCAGACGGCGCCCATGGCGAGGCGGGAGAAGATGGAGCCGGAGACGGAGGCGACGCCGGCGTTGCCGATGTCGGCCTTGGTGAGGTTGAGGTTGTCGCGGATGATTAAAAGGTCAGCAGTCTGGGAGTATTTTGAGACAAGATTGGTCGAGATAGATGGGGCGCTTAAGGCTGTGTGCAAATACTGTGGCGCAAACATAACAGCTGCAAAGAAATCAGGTACAAATAGTCTCAGAAATCATATTGCCGAATATTGCTCCAAAATCCCAAGTGAAGCTAGAGAAAAATTTCGTTTGTATTTGTGAAAAATTGTCTAAAAATGGATTAATTAGGCTCAAAATGTTCGTCTCGCAGGGCACAACAAAACTGTGCAATTGGTTTTCGATTTCATCTACATTTAGTACTCCATACATGTTATGACATTTTGATGTGATGGAAAATCTTCTTTTTCATAGTAAATTTGGAAGTTGCTTTTTGCATCTAAACAGGGCCTTGGATGCATTCTTTGCAACCCACATTTAATTGCATTGGGCGGCAAACAATTCGAAATGATTGCGTAGCTATGTATGAGAGAATGATTAAGCACCATGTTGCATTATGGTGTCGAAAAGAGTTAGATTTCAAGACTTGAAAGGCTGATGGTTCTATATAATCACTGTAAAACTGTCAATTTAATGTAATCCCCCTTTTACATTGCATCTTGATGTCTTGTTTTCTAGAAGAGATTTTTGTATGACTCCTGCTCAGATATGCTGACCTTGTTGATTGTATCTGCAGGCATTGTCTTTTGTGGTCCTGTTCAGCAACTTCTGCACTCCCGGAGTTAGGAGCAGACATCAGGCTTACCCATTACCAACTATCAACTGACTAAAAGGAATATCTTCTGCTTCTGCAGTAGTTAAACTTAATGTAATTTATGGTCACCTTACTTTTGGCGCAGACTCCGGCGTTAATTATATAGCTCCAGGAAATAGAGACTATACTTTCTTTCTTTTTTGCGAGCACTACGGACTATACTTGACTCGCTAATATAAGTAGACGCCCTTATTTATCGTTTCGTATCATGTTGACTATATTTGGTACGTACTCCGTAGACAATAACGTTGTAATAGCAGGTTGGTGGTGCGTGCCCGTGGGTGACCCATGGGTTTTTGGAATGGGTTAAACCCTTTACGATGGGGGCGGGTTGGGTGGGATCGACAAATCAGTTAAATGGGCGGGGTCGGGGCGGGGGTTATAAGTTGATTAACAATGAGTGGGGTCGGGCATGGGGCGGGGTCTGACCTATTAGCAGGCCTATCCTAACTGAATGCACAGAGGTTCCTACTTGGTTGGAACATCTCACCTCCAATTCAGAACATCCACCCTTGGCGAGCTACATCCAAAGCCAAGAAGCCAAGTCCTGGTTTCACATGGAAATTCTGGGCACAGGTCGGAAAAGTACCAGATATGCATAACCTCACAGGAGGAGGTACCACAGGTTAACCCTCTGCACTCTTCAGCAACTTTAATTATAGGTCCATGCATCTTCCTCTCTTGCATCCATATGCCATCCGGAAAATTACGATGACTAGTCCACTGTAGTGTAGTAGAGGTGCTCCGGCAACCTTGGCTCGGCGATGGCAACCAGCGGCTGCTTCGGACTCACCGATAGCCCCAAGGATTCCTCCGTGCTAATGTCCTCCGGCGCCATCCCGTCCGGCAACCGCCATGAGAACCCGTGCACCAGGTTGGCAACCGCCGCCACCATCTCCTTCATGGCGAGGTTGTACGCCGGGCACATCCGCCGGCCGGACCCGAACGGCAGCAGCTGGAAGTGCGCCCCGCGCACGTCCACCCCCTCGGCGCCGCCGCCGGCGAGGAACCTCTCCGGCCGGAACTCCTCGGGCGCGTCGGGCCACGACGCCGGGTCGCGCCCCACGGCCCACGCGTTAACCAGCACGCGCGCGCCGGCGGGGACGTCGTAGCCGCCGACCACCGTGTCCTCGCGGGCGTGGTGCGGGACCAGGAGCGGGCCCACCTGGTGCAGCCGCATCGTCTCCTTCACGACGGCGTCGATGTAGGGGAGACTCGGCAGGTCCGCCTCCGTCACCCAGCGCTCGCGCCCGACCACGCGGTCGAGCTCGGCGGTGGCGGCGGCCATGGCGTCAGGGTGGCGGAGGAGCTCCGACATTGCCCACTCGATCGTCACCGCCGAGCTCTCCGTGCCGCCGGCGATGATGTCCTGGATGAAGGCTTTGACACCGTCGCGCGTGAGCTTGGCCTCCGCCGCCTCCGACCTGTCTTTCTCGGCGAGCTGCAGCAGCACGTCGACGAGGTCGCTCGCCACGAACTCGCCGGCTCCGGCGCGCCGCCGCCGCTCCTCGTGATCGTCAAGGATCTGCTCGTAGAACCGGTCATACAGATTTCTCAGCTGCTTCATCCGCCGGATGGAGCCCTGCAGGTCGAGCCAGCCCAGCCACGGGACCCACTCGCCGACGTTGCTCACCGCGCCGGTCACCGCGAACGCCTCGTCCAGCGTTCGCCGGAACGCCTCGCCGTCGGCGCTGCCGTAGCTGCCGGACCATTTCTCCCCGACGGCCATGCGGAGGATGTTCCGCAGCGTGGCGCCGGCGACGTTCCTAAGCGCGGGTGCGCTCGAAGGAGTCGACGCGGCGCGCGGAGAAGAGCTCGGTGGCGCAGAGCTTGCGCGCCATGCGCCAGTAGGCGCCGTAGGGGGTCTGCACGACGCCCCTGTAGTTGTAGGCGATGATGGCGCCCCAGGCCGCCGGCGGGCGGTCGGCGAAAGCGAGGTCGTGGGTCTTGAGGACGAGCCGCGCCGTCTCGGCGGAGGAGGCGACCACGACGTCGAAGGAGCCCAGACGGAGGTGCATGAGCGCTCCGTGGCGCGCCGCGAGCGCCGCCAGGACGCGGTGCGGCGGGAGCTTGCCGGCGAGCAAGCTGAGGCTGCCGACCACCGGCCACCCCTTTGGACCCGGCGGGAGGTTCAGTGGCTTCTTCCGTTGGCGGCGGCGGGGCCACACCACGACGGAGCAGAGCAGAAGGACGACGAAGGTGGCTATCAGTGCCAAGGCCGTGAGCTCCATTGGTGGAGATGCGAATGGTTGCTTTAACTTACAACCGGTTTCATCGGGGTATATAAAAGGAGAAAAAAGTGAAAAACCATTTTTTATTTTCAGTACACGAAGTATTACAGGTTCCAAACTTCCAAACTTTGGAATGCCAAATTTTGAAAAGTGACATAAATGTGACACTGTAGCATTTCGTTTGTATTTATGAATAATTGTCCAAATATTGATTAATTAGGCTCAAAATTTTCGTCTCGCAAAGTAAAAAAATTATATATTAGTTTTTAATTTCATCTACATTTAGTACTCCATACATGTGCGTGCTGATATTTGGATGTGATGAGAATTTTTTTATAGTAAAATTTAGGGTAGAATTTGAGAACTTATAGTCTATATAACCTATATAATTGGTACCCACTAACATGTCATAGTTGATTTCTCTCAACATGCAAACATTCCACGTCAACATCCACTATACGACATGCCACCATCCACTAGATCATACATTTATGTCTTCAACCGATTTTCTATATATGGTTAATATCATGCCTTTGCGAGTAGCATGCTACAAAATTCCCGTAGTAGAGAAAAATGTAGGTCAAAAATTTAGAATGGTTCTCTCTCAATAAAATTATCATGCTTCCATATATAATGCTGTTAACAAAAAAATGTTATCATGAAATTACTTTGATGTTCCTACTTTTATATTGCATCTTAAAAATTTCTTTAAAAAATATCCGCGCATCGCGCGGGGTATCACCTATTTTGAAATTTCACCTTAAAACTTTTTTAAAAAAATTCCGCAGCAACGCGCGGAGTATCACCTAGTAAGGCCTTAGTTTGTTTCACTAAGTTTTTTTTCCATCCAGCACCTTTGTTGTATAATGTGTACTAGATCTTTAACAATTCAGTTTTTTGATAATAAAGAATAATAATTCAGTTTGGAGGTTAAGTATTTTTTTTTTTGAGAGGATAGAGGTTAAGTATTTGAGCAGTAGGGGCGGTGCGGGCGGTGGCCGGCAGTGAGACTTCTCCTCACGCCTGCTCGCCCATGCATTTGCGCGATCCGCATTCATTCATGGTGTGCTCACCAGCTACCTCGCCCAATTCTTCCTTGCCCCTCCATCTCTCTCGCTCCCACGTAATCTTCTAGGTAGTACTCGAATAGTATGCTGTATGTAAAGATCCCCGTCCCGACATATAAGCATTTATTGATTTTCAGACATCACATTTGACCATCCGTCTTATTCAAAAAAATTTATAAAAATATAAAACAAATAAGTCATACTTGAGGTATACCTAATGATAAAACAAGTCATAGCAAAATAAATAATATATCCACAAAAATTTTGAATAAGACGGATGCTCAAATGTGATACACGAATATCGAAAAATACTTATATTGTGGGACGGAGGGAGTAGTTGAGTTGGTGACGGCAGTAGCTGTTGTGGTGCTCGAAACCTGCCTGTAGCGAAAAAATCTGAAATACAATGCTCTTCACTGAAGAAAGAAAAATGTGTTCTTTATTGAGTTTGGTTCAAAAAAGCCCTTGTTTATTTCCCAAATTCCACTATATAAAAAAAATTCTATCACATCAAAATATCAACACATGCATGGGGTATTAAATATAGATAAAATTAAAAACTAACTGTACAGTTTTGTTGTACTTACGAGACGAACATTTTAAACCTAATTAATCAATGTTTAGACAACTGTTCAAAAATACAAACGAAATATTACGGTATCTATACTATAAAGAGAATTAGAATTGAAACTTTTCTCACCAACAAAAGGCCCACCCCCACCTATACCCCCCTCACAGAGGACCCACCTATCAATAAACTAGGACGACGAATTAGACTAAAACCAATTAAGGGGGGATTCCAAGTTGATTCCCCCCTCTAAACCCAAAACTTTTTTCACCAAAAAAGGGTCCACCTAAATATACCCACATTTGTACCCACGTATATACATAATTATCCCGTATTACTAAAAGACAATAAATTAGAGAGTTTTCTTCATATAAATAAATACCAACTATCATGAGTTTTGAAAATACCTAAAGCTCTCCATACATGAGAGAGCGAATATAAATAAAGTATTTTTAAAAACGCTTTGTATTAAAGTGAAGTGATATTATTTTATTACCTACATATCATCAATAAACGTACGTACCGCACGTGCGTTCTTGCTAGTTTTGATAAAACGTTAAGTTTGCCTCTTCTAATTTGGAATCTTAAATAAGGGCGAGGCAAACGAGCAATTATTGACCGACATGTTGGACGAGACGAACGGGCATGTGCATACTTTCTGTTCTGTCACTATTGGTCCCTAGAGAAATAGTATTACTTTTGTCACTATTGTGAGAGTTTTCTGGCTGCATTGATCTTTCTAATTACGTACTATACCTGAATTCCTGAATGTTACATCTAGAATCGGCGTGGGCAGGAGGTCAGGGCCTTCTTCCAGATACTGCGCGGCCACAAGTCGGAGCTGATAAGCACGAGGCTGACAACGATAAGCACCAATTGCCACCGCCGTGGACATTGTTGCCGTGAGCTCCATTTGTGTATTTTCTTTTTGAAACGGGCCACTTGTGTAAATGGAAATGGGTGCCTTAGGGCAAGTACAACGATGGAGACAGCTGTTGTCTTTTTGATACAAACATACAGCTGAATAGACAGCTTGTACAATGGGCTATCTGTTTGGCTGTCTATATGGTAATTAATTCATCATTTGACACACAAATTCATGGTGATCTACCGCATACTTGATTCGTTCGGCGGGGCTCGCGGCGGTCGTGCGGTCGTCCGGCGGGGCTCGCGGCGGGCGTGCGCACGGGATCGACGAACATCGCGTTGTCGCTGTACAACGGTGCTAGGCGGGGCGATTTGGCGTGGGAGCACGAGCCCGCGTCGTCTCTTCACGAGACGACGGCGCGGTCGTCTGCTGCCGTAGGCGGGGGTGTATGTGCAAAAGAACCGGTATACAGACGGGAAAAAGACGCGCGTTGTACGTGCCCTTATAGGTCTGCTTAGAAGAGTTTCGTTCTAAGTTTTTCAGCTCCACCCTCAAACCATCTAGCCAAACACATCCAGCTTTAACAACTTCAACCTTAGAAAAAAATAAATTTAGAAACCAACTCCAAAGATTTTATGGAGCTCCTTAAGAGTACTCCAGAAAATAATGTTTTAAGCCTCCTCATGGAGTTATGGGGTAATTATCTACCAATGCCACTGATTACCCACCTTCCAGTATAGTCCTATACGGTTTTGTTTCTTTATGTTTTTTTCACGAGCTGATCCATGGAAGTCCCAGGACCGTTGCCTTCCTCAGCCCTATCGCCATCAGGAGACCACCGCCGGTAAATGGAGGGCTCCGACGGTCCTTCATTTGGGGGCAAGACCATACTGCCACCCCAAAATCGATCGAACATCACCTAATTCCGTGGCTCGGGTGCTTCATGCCGAATCCCGGTCCTCCCAACACCTCCTTGTGCATCTGACTGGTGTCCATGGAGGCATCCCATGTTAGCGGCATGCCGGGCCATAGCCTCATTGGTAGCCAGGCCGCCACGGTCCGCTAACCATTTCGTGTGCATACCTTTCGATATGTGTTCGTCGTACCCGTATATAGCATGTTAATGAACAAAACAGAGTGTAAATCGGGATATGCCCCTCGTACAACATGTATTTGTACCACACACTACCAATTTTTCTGACGAATTTTCGACCCATCAAATCGTTAGTTATGTATGCAGTTAAGTGAAATACTCTTGAATCGGGTTGAAGTTTGACAAAGCTCTCTCCTTTGTAGTGATATGAACATCAAAGATTAGTTTGACAAAAAAAGAAGTTTGATATAGATTATAACTAACAAAATTCAACAATCTAGGTATAACACAATCTATTCAACAATCTCTAATGAAATATGAATATGCTATCACCTAGTATCGCGTATAATGCATGGTTCAATAACAAACAATATAAATCTGTATATATGTGAATAATTGTGGGTTAACATGAACAATTGCATCCATAATTTTTCATAACATGCTGATTTTCTCCCCCCCCCCTCCTCACATAAGTTCTTATCCAAACTCAATGTTTACATGGACATTGATGACTGCACGCTCAATCTATTCATAATTCTGCTGAAACTTTTCATGCACTCTTTAGAAGTGCTACCAACGCCCGCCAACGTACACAGACAGAGCTGCATAAAATTCTAGAAAAATATGAATTGATCAATTATGTCAACCCATCTATTGTCACACAAAAAATGAGCTTGAAAAAGAGAACAACAGGATCAACAAATCAGCACGTGTCCAGGTGACAGGTTCCATGTGAATAATGTTTGCACGGTCTCGTTTTGTGCGGAATATTTGGCATGGCTGCATGCCTCCATGAGGAAAATATTTTGGAAAGCTTAAAGCGTGTTATCTGCAAACGGACTTTGAAGACGGTACAACGTAGAGTACGTATCTGGAAGAGAGAGGGGGGACCGGGGGAGTGAGGAGGAAGAGGACGACCGCGTTTCTCTCTGCCTCGCACTAACAAGGCTCAGTTTAGTTTGATTGGCTACGGAAGGAGAGAGAAGCGAGAGAGAGAGAGGAAATAGCCATTAGTCCATGGAGGGGAGAAGCTCCATTCCCTTCATCTCCTCCTTCCCCGCATGCGTATCCCACGGAAAGAGCAATCTTTCACTTCTTTCCTGGTATGATCTCTCAGCTTTAGACCTTTTATTGTGTAATTGAATCGGATAATCAAAATCTTGTTCTTTTGATGCGGTTCTTGGATTCGGATTTTAGCCATGTGGTTAGGGAACCGCCGAATCGGGGTTATTTCGATCGCATTTGGTCCTGACCTATGTGATAGTTTGCCAAATTGCGATTCGGTAACCCATGGGCTTGGATATAAACTTGCCATATTGATTCCGGTTGCAGGGGGATGGCATTGCAATACAGAGGGGAAGAAAAAAACGAACAATGCATGAATTTGCCATCGATTCGAGCCGTAATTTAGGGCTGTGTTTGATTTGTGTTGGTCTGAAATTTTCCCACTAGCTTAAAATTATCCATCAAAAGGCAAAAGAATTAGATGCACATTTCGGCACATTTTCCCCTAACAACTGAAAATGTATTGTACCCCTTCTATTTGCAATTTATCTTTGGTCACAGATTTATCACATGTCTGAAAATGAACTGTTGGATATCAAATATAAACCCTCAAAGTTTACAGGTTTTGCCCTGAACAAAATCACACATTCACCTACAATGAACTTGAGTTAAACTTTGGTATTTGATTTACATAAAATTCAGAGCATACATTCATTTGCTTTATTAAATAAAAACTACATCTGATTAATGCATGTCACTTTTGGGGAAAATGGATATCAGTAGCATCTACAGTACCAAACCTTATTTATGTATTGGAATAGGTCTGGCTATATGCCTATATCAATATCTTTAGACTCATACTCTCTTCTGCATTGATGATAGCTTTTGGAACAATGGCCGAGAACAAGCGGTTCGATACAAAGAGCCCAGGCTGCCTGGAAGGCTTGTTCAACTTCCTTGCCCTCAACCAACGGCTGCAAATGCCGAAGATGATTGCATATCGAAAGCACAGTGAAGGAAGTAACAATACACTCAGTAAGGTTTTATATATTTCTAGCCGCAAGTTTGAAGTTTGCTAAAGCATTGCTGTTTATATTTAATGCTGACTCCAACAAGGCTTGATTGAGATATAAGCACCTCTGTATTTGGCTACGTAAAGTTGTATGTGTTAAACATTTTTTTAATCTTTTGTAGGAGTAAAAGTCCCAAAGCCAAAAACTCGCAGTGAAAAAGATGAGACTATCCCGGTAGGTGTCACAAACTGCATTTCTTTTTATGGTAGTAAAGGCAGAACCGCAGAAGCCTCATAGATATCTACTGGAGTAAAGTGTACGGCCGGTCCCTAAACTATCAGGGGTGTGCCATCCCGGTCCCTAAACTCTCAAATTGACCGTTTAGGTCCTCAAACTTGTTCGGATTAATAGAAATTTTCATGGAAAGACTTGCACTATTGTTGTTCTGGAAATTGATTTTTACCCCTACATATTGAGGCTAGAGTGGATGCCTCTTTCTCCCCTAGTCGAATTTTTGTTTTACTAACAATATTGTTGTAATCTTTTGCAGAAGTTGATTTTGTAGGCTCCTTGGAAGAGAATTTCCGCAGCATCCTTCAAAGTCCAAGTTTATCTTCTCTTGGTCGGTCTTTCACCCACCGCCGCATCAATAGTTTGCCTTCTTTCGATCGGTCTTTCTTCCAAGATCGCACTGGCAGTTTTGCAGAGCAATCTGTAGCAGGTAAGTTATATTTAAATCTTTTAAATCCAGTTTTACTATGCAATGGGAATATTAGTATGTAAAATTTTGTTCCCTCAATTTTAGACACAGGTTATGTAAGAGCATAGAACTAGGACTTCTAATTGTGGTTTCCTCCTTTCATAACTATATTACATTTTTCATAAAGTAATTATGCATATGCAAAGTGTCCGCAATGGTTATTGTGCTCATGATGAATAGATTTCATTATTTCATAACACCAGATAATTTTACTGAGTTTCAAGTAACCACAAAAAATATTCCTTATTACTTGAGAGTTCAATGCCTCCAAGTATTCAATTAGCAATAGATGAATTTATAATGTCTAATTTTAAAAAAAGTAATGAAATTTTGTTCAATTGCTTACTATTTTTAATGATTAGATGCCGATGAGTCGCGCTCTTGAAGATTAGTGGTGTACTGTGTCATGGTTGACCATTAATGTCCTATTGCCTTCACTACAAATAACTTAAGTTATATATTGATTAGAAAGTGATGCAAATGATTATATGACCATGCATTCTTTCTTTTCTGTGTCATTGCCACTTTAGGCCATTCCAGTCCTCCAGGCAAGTTATGAGAATGACTGAATGAGGGTATCTAGAGCTAGAAGTTAGAACTATGCTACATCTATGAAGTGTCCTTTTTTTTGTTAAAGAATATTATCTGCACCTAGGGATTTAACTCCTGAGAGTGAACCCCCCTCGCTGCAGAAAAACCGTGATGCTGCAACGCATCACTCAAAGGAGTTCTTGGATTTTCTTGAATTGTTCAATGCACACCGGGAACTATTTCTGAAGATTCTCCATGATCCTTCTCTTCTAGCAACAGCTGAACAGCAAGGAGAAGCTTCGTCAAGTAATACTGTACCGCTCAACAGATTGGAATCATTTCCAAGACCAGGAGGATCATCAGGGAAACGTAACCCTATATTTGATCGGAGTGATAGTGAGAAAAGCAGGAAGTCAGAAATCCAAAAGTCACCCTCAAGGCCTAACACTGACGTAGAAGCCGCAAAAGTCATCACTACAAGATTGCCTTCCGGAGTCGATGGCTCAGCAGTTCCTCTTGCAGAATCAAGAAGCCTGAAGAAAGCTGGAACCACTTCAAATCGTTTTAAAGCTATCA
Source organism: Echinochloa crus-galli (assembly GCA_900205405.1). Taxonomy (NCBI): domain Eukaryota; kingdom Viridiplantae; phylum Streptophyta; class Magnoliopsida; order Poales; family Poaceae; genus Echinochloa; species Echinochloa crus-galli. The sequence goes on from OAMR01000389.1 coordinate 39,366, forward strand.
GTAGGAAGATCAAAGACGTCGTAAAGGAGAACCGCAAAGAGCTCGCTCGGATCACAAAGGATGGAGTTTTCCACAGACTACCATATGGCCAAACAATGTCCGGATTAACCAGGAGCCCCTCCTCAGAGAAGTTTGTCCAGGAGGAGAAACAAATACGAAGATCATATTCTATTGCAGAATCAGTAGACAAGTATTCAACACTTTATGAGTCGATAGCAAGGGACTCCAAAGTTTCTCCAGAAAGATTAAGCATAACAATGGGAGGAAATACAAGCTTAAAAGACAAGAAGCCGCCATTGGGCTTCAAAAGAATAACTTCTCTTCCAGAAATGCGATTATGTTCATCTCACCAAGGGGGGCTAACTGAGGTTTCAGATTCTCAGATTGAGCCCAAGACTTGTAATGTGGAATCTGATCACTTTTCTTCACGTAGAACTGATGCATTCAGTATCTATGCAGAAGAAAATTTCTATCCTGATGATGTCACAGAAAGATCAGGAAATGTTCACAGTGAAGTAAATTATGGAGGTAAGGAAAAGGAAGAGGAAGTTTAGCTTAATATAAATTTTCATGGAAAGAATTACACTATTGTTGTTCTGGAAATTGATTTTTACCCCTACATATTGAGGCTAGAGTGGATGCCTCTTTCTCCCCTAGTCGAATTTTTGTTTTACTAACAATATTGATGTAATCTTTTGCAGACGTTGATTTTGTAGGCTCCTTGGAAGAGAATTTCCGCAGCATCCTTCAAAGTCCAAGTTTATCTTCTCTTGGTCGGTCTTTCACCCACCGCCGCATCAATAGTTTGCCTTCTTTCGATCGGTCTTTCTTCCAAGATCGCACTGGCAGTTTTGCAGAGCAATCTGTAGCAGGTAAGTTATATTTAAATCTTTTAAATCCAGTTTTACTATGCAATGGGAATATTAGTATGTAAAATTTTGTTCCCTCAATTTTAGACACAGGTTATGTAAGAGCATAGAACTAGGACTTCTAATTGTGGTTTCCTCCTTTCATAACTATATTACATTTTTCATAAAGTAATTATGCATATGCAAAGTGTCCGCAATGGTTATTGTGCTCATGATGAATAGATTTCATTATTTCATAACACCAGATAATTTTACTGAGTTTCAAGTAACCACAAAAAATATTCCTTATTACTTGAGAGTTCAATGCCTCCAAGTATTCAATTAGCAATAGATGAATTTATAATGTCTAATTTTAAAAAAAGTAATGAAATTTTGTTCAATTGCTTACTATTTTTAATGATTAGATGCCGATGAGTCGCGCTCTTGAAGATTAGTGGTGTACTGTGTCATGGTTGACCATTAATGTCCTATTGCCTTCACTACAAATAACTTAAGTTATATATTGATTAGAAAGTGATGCAAATGATTATATGACCATGCATTCTTTCTTTTCTGTGTCATTGCCACTTTAGGCCATTCCAGTCCTCCAGGCAAGTTATGAGAATGACTGAATGAGGGTATCTAGAGCTAGAAGTTAGAACTATGCTACATCTATGAAGTGTCCTTTTTTTTGTTAAAGAATATTATGGCATCATCTGTTCTTTTTCTATCTAGGGTGCAACTTTTTTCCATGCTTTTACTCTAAATGTCCTTGTGACACAAATATTTTCTGTATGATTTCTTAGATTCAGAGCCACCATTCGAAAGTTTGCAACTTGAGGATGAGGATGTCATTTCGGTCCCTAAACTTGCAAATCATCCGTTCAAGTTCTCAAACTTGTTCGGTTGTATCACATTGGTCCTCAAAGTTGGTTTTGAATCTCATATAGACCAACACAGGTTGATCTAAAAACTTTATATCAAAAAATAATTCATATTTTTTTCATACGAACTCGAATGAAGACGAACTTTATATCAAAATTGTAGCCCTCAACGCGAGCTACAACTTTGTAGTTGAAAAGTTTTTTATTTGAAGTCGTTTAATGTCCGAAATTTTAATTTAAATTTCAAATAACATAAATACATAACAACATTTTGGCACCTAAACAGTTTACATTCAAAAACTTTTCAACTACAAAGCTGTAGATCGCGTTGAGGGCTACAATTTTGATATAAAGTTCGTCTTCATTCGAGTTCGTATGAAAAAAGTATGAATTATTTTTTGATATAAAGTTTTTAGATCACCCTGTGTTGGCCCATATGAGATTCAAAACCAAGTTTGAGGACCGATGTGATACAATCGAACAAGTTTGAAAACTTGAACGGATGATTTCCAAGTTTAGGGACCGAAATGACACATCCGAACAAGTTTGAGGACCTAAACGGTCAATTTGAGATTTCAGGAACCGGGATGACACACCTACGATACTTTAGGGACCGGCCATACACTTTACTCTATCTACTGGTAGTGAACTAATGGATCCTACCATATTGCTAGTATATAAGCACAACCAAGAAACAGTAGTTATTACAAAAAGTCGTCATTCTTGCAACCTCTGAGAGCCTCGCATATGTCTTGACGGTTTTCAATTTGGTAGTCTTAAATCAGAAGATCCTGTTTTTCATTTATGTTTCGAGTTAATAGTATACTATTTGTAAGTGCTAAATCAATGCACCTCTGGCACCTTTCTCAAACTCTATTTGTGGTGTTCATTTGCAGGGGGAAACGAGCAACATTTCTCCAACTGGAAAGGGACGCACGTTCATATGGAGGACACTCATGTTCAAGAAAAAAACACCTGACAAAGATCAAAAGAAGAGCAGTTCACCAGCTAGCACCCCATCCTCATCGCGCCTGCTGCGCTCCAAATCAATCCATCACTCGAAATGCTTTGATTATGAGGTTCCTGATGATTTAGCTGCCCAGTATCACGCAATGAACAATTCAAGCTCCAGTGAGATGGGTTCTTGTCACAGTGAACTGACACCATTGTCACATGAGAGCCCACAACATCCCAGTACCCAAGAGACCTACAGGTCATGTGGCAGCATTGGTGGCAAAGATAGCATTGATATGGAGGCACCGTGTGAAACTGCACCTAGGGATTTAACTCCTGAGAGTGAACCCCCCTCGCTGCAGAAAAACCGTGATGCTGCAACGCATCACTCAAAGGAGTTCTTGGATTTTCTTGAATTGTTCAATGCACACCGGGAACTATTTCTGAAGATTCTCCATGATCCTTCTCTTCTAGCAACAGCTGAACAGCAAGGAGAAGCTTCGTCAAGTAATACTGTACCGCTCAACAGATTGGAATCATTTCCAAGACCAGGAGGATCATCAGGGAAACGTAACCCTATATTTGATCGGAGTGATAGTGAGAAAAGCAGGAAGTCAGAAATCCAAAAGTCACCCTCAAGGCCTAACACTGACGTAGAAGCCGCAAAAGTCATCACTACAAGATTGCCTTCCGGAGTCGATGGCTCAGCAGTTCCTCTTGCAGAATCAAGAAGCCTGAAGAAAGCTGGAACCACTTCAAATCGTTTTAAAGCTATCAGTAGGAAGATCAAAGACGTCGTAAAGGAGAACCGCAAAGAGCTCGCTCGGATCACAAAGGATGGAGTTTTCCACAGACTACCATATGGCCAAACAATGTCCGGATTAACCAGGAGCCCCTCCTCAGAGAAGTTTGTCCAGGAGGAGAAACAAATACGAAGATCATATTCTATTGCAGAATCAGTAGACAAGTATTCAACACTTTATGAGTCGATAGCAAGGGACTCCAAAGTTTCTCCAGAAAGATTAAGCATAACAATGGGAGGAAATGCAAGCTTAAAAGACAAGAAGCCACCACTGGGCTTCAAAAGAATAACTTCTCTTCCAGAAATGCGATTATGTTCATCTCACCAAGGGGGGCTAACTGAGGTTTCAGATTCTCAGATTGAGCCCAAGACTTGTAATGTGGAATCTGATCACTTTTCTTCACGTAGAACTGATGCATTCAGTATCTATGCAGAAGAAAATTTCTATCCTGATGATGTCACAGAAAGATCAGGAAATGTTCACAGTGAAGTGTTGGTTTTGAATCTCATATAGACCAACACAGGTTGATCTAAAAACTTTATATCAAAAAATAATTCATATTTTTTTCATACGAACTCGAATGAAGACAAACTTTATATCAAAATTGTAGCCCTCAACGCGATCTACAACTTTGTAGTTGAAAAGTTTTTGAATGTAAACTGTTTAGGTGCCAAAATATTGTTGTATATTTATATCATTTGAAATTTAAAATTTAAAATTAAATTTTGGGACATTAAACGACTTCAAATAAAAAACTTTGCAATGGCTGCACATTGCAAATAGCATGTCTGTCAGGGCATGGCTAAGGGCACCGTTCAGCACATCAAGTATTATCCAGATCACACCAGATGTGAATTCTTATGCATGAATCCGCCACCAACTCCTCGAGATTCCGGATCCGTGAACCGTATTAAGAAGGTACCCTTGCCAAGTTACAAAAGTGTTTTTGCTTATGCTGGTGGTGCATTCATATCGCACCTAGAAAGGATCATTCCTGGGAACCCTAACGGAGCCAGGCCCAACATTGACCTGACACTTCGACTGGGTCCTACCCCTGGTACTGCATTTCGATAGTCCCTTCACGAGTGAAACATGTTCGTGATTTTGTTTTAAATAACGAATGCTTTTAGCCTTCCATGTTTAGAGTATATCATGCGGTAGATTGATCTATTCTTGGTTGGTGGTGTGATTTTTAAACAAGTTGTATCATGCGGTGGATTAACTTGTTTGTTTTTATACTTGACGGGTTCGAAAGTACCTAGACATGCGGTAGACTAGTGCTTTTAAACCTATGCATTCTTGTTTACTAGAGATTTATGATCATGCTTTTTCACATTTATTATGCTTCATTCTCGTTAATCGGTTGTGATTAAGTACTGCAGCGATCATTTAATTAAATACCGATCTTTCATCATGGTGACGTCATGCGGTCGGCAGTGTACTTCTTACATGCTTTGCCGATTATGTAATGAATGCTTTAATTGCTGACAGATAGCTTGTTCGTAGCTATATGTGATCAAAAGTGGCTTTGAAAAGCCGTAGATATGGAACTGTCTGGTATCATCCGGCACGTTCCAGGTTTTCATCTAAACATTTTCTTCCTTTGTCAGTTTCAGGGAAAATTGACTGGCACGCTCTGGATTCAAACGTTCACGTGTGAAGCTAGCTAATTCGGCTTACTGTGTGCTTGGCGTGAACTGCAGATTTTACGTCAACAACGGGTATTGCAAGTGGAGTATGAGGCATAGGGTGAAAAGATTTGGATATGAATGGTATACCTAGCCAACTACACTCCTCTGAGAATTGTCTGAAGAACATCAACAAATGGTGAAGACTGCTGCAGAACAGTTCATCAAGAAATGTCTGTTGTCTTTTGCTAAAAACAGAAGTGGTGCACCGTTTCTCAAGTCAGACCTACCAAGAGTTCTACTGCCTGGACAGTCTGATCTCACTGAAGATGAAGAAAGAGAGAAGTTCTCTAGCTTGCTGTACAAGGCCCTGGGGGACACAATGACCAATCATAATGCTGCATTCTTGTTGGCATCATCTGTTCTTTTTCTATCCAGGGTGCAACTTTTTTACCATGTTGATACTCTAAATGTCCTTGTGACACAAATATTTTCTGTATGATTTCTTAGATTCAGAGCCACCATTCGAAAGTTTGCAACTTGAGGATGAGGATTGGTTAGTCAAGCCACCAGAGTCCCCAGGAGCATATGCTGCAAACTTCAAGGATGATGAGTGGTTGGTCACACCACTAAAGCATTCTGGTGTCCTCAAAGGTATCGATCATGAGGATGAAGAATGGTTGGTTAAGGCGTCACAATTATCAGCTGCCAAGGCTGCTGATCTTGAGGATGAAGAGTGGTTAGTTAAGCCAGGGCAGCCCATAACTAATAATGCTTTGGATTCAGATTTCCAGTTCATCCATGAATTTGCCGAACAAGGTGCTACAGAACCCTTGCACATTTATGTTAGTGACAAGAACGAGGCCGATTTCCAGTATGTCAAGGACGTCCTCAAGAAATCAGGGTTCAGCTGTGGCGATTTTGGCAAAGATCTAATAGATTCATTAAGTTACCTTGTGTTGTTTGGGTTTTACTTTATGTTTAATTCATATAACAATCTTTTGCCCAATTTAGATTGATTAGATTCGGTTTCGCACATTTATGTCAGTGACAAGAACGAGGCTGATTTCCAGTATGTCAAGGACGTCCTCAAGAAATCAGGGTTCAGCTGTGGCGATGTTGACTGGTATGCATCCAATCAGCCACTCAGCCCTGTGGTCTTTGAGGAAGCAGAATGCTCATGTCAGGAGCTCAGCATGGCAAGCGATGAGCCGCAAAGTATTGTCAGACGCATGCTCTTGTTTGATCTCATTAACGAGGTCCTACTTGATATCTATGACTCTTCCCTGGTCATCGGCCCATGGCATTCACGCTTTGACTTGCGAACTAGACCGATTCCCATGGGGTCTCATGTCCTTGAGGAGGTGTGGGCAAAGGTTAGCTGCTACCTGAGCCTGCATTGGAGGGAAGGCCAGACGGTTGATGACATTGTGGCACATGATCTTACGAGGAAGGATAACTGGATGAACCTGGTATATGATGCAGAGTGTACCGCATTGGACATGGAGGATCTGATGGTGGAGGACCTTCTGGATGACATTGTCATTCAGATAGTTTTAGAATCAATTGATGAATGACTACCAGGAGCTAATTCTTTTCTTCAGCGGTTTGGGCTTTGGAGTAGTTTGTTTAAAGGCTAAGTGGTAGCATGCTACCGGAAGAAAGGTACTTTGATAGATGGATCGCTGGTCTAGCATTGCGCAACACTGTATAGATCATTTTTTCTAGAGTTCTGGCAAATATCAAATTTAGTAAATATTAGCAATGGATAGGTATTGTTAGAAATAGAACTTACAAGGATAGACAGGAATAGGTAGCATTATATTTGTTTTAGATAATGATATGTAGCATTATACCTGTGGATTGTAATTAAACCATCATGAGTTCTTAGTTCTTATTTCTTAAGAATTAGTCCATAGTGTCATGTACATATCCAACTCATGATGCACGCTCACCTTTTGATGGATCTCATCAAATATTGTACATGAATCTGCATGTGGGGCCTTCTTGGATTACTAGACAAAGGTGCTTGTTATGGGACTGGCATGTTGGTAGCTATGTATGAAAATCTGAAAAGTTTATTTCCACTATGCAGCATGTCATGACTCGTGAAGGAGCATAGCCCGTCAAAGTCAGTTGTCAAGCTTTAAGATAATTTGTTACGAAAAGAGGTTACTTATTCTATATTAGGTCATTTCCGACACAAAGCCCGTCTAGCTCAGTCGGTAGAGCGCAAGGCTCTTAACCTTGTGGTCGTGGGTTCGAGCCCCACGGTGGGCGATCTTT
>OAMR01000389.1:69544-84534 GCA_900205405.1 Echinochloa crus-galli
AGGCCCTGTTTAGTTCCCGGTCACATCATCAAACTTCCAAAAATTCTCTCTCCAAACTTCACTATTCACCTATCACATCAAATCTCTCTCCTCATGTATGGAACACTAAACGTGGGTAAATAAAAAAAACTAGTTGCATGGTTTTGATGTACACGACGAGGTGAATTTTTGAGCCTAGTTAGGTCATGATAGGACAATGTTTACCACAAACAAACGAAAGGTGCTACAGTACGCTACAGTGTCCGATGTGACATTTTTTCCAAACTTTCTCCCACACTTTTTGGAACTAAACACAGCCACAATTCTAAGAAGGAACGTATGCAATTTGAAGTTGTGCAATGATGCATCAATTCAATGAATGAGATGGCATCAATGTCTGAAAGCAATATTTGAATAGATAAGGATCTGTTCAAATCGAGTGCAAGTTATGTCCACAGATTTGAATTCACCTCTTACTAGCAACGTATTAAATTTGAAGGCTTGCAATGATACATTTAACTTAGATGAGTTGGCAACCTGGCATTAAGGACTGAAAAGCACGATTTGAACAGATACGTATTTGATCAAATGTAATGCATGTTGTCCAAAAATATATGAATTTAACTCTTACAAGAAACGTATTTGATTCTAAGATGAACAATAATACATCAATTTAAGCAAAGAGTTGGCGTCAAGGTATGAAAGCACGATTTGGACAGATAAAGATTTGATCAAACTAGCTCATCAACCCGTGCACCTGCACGGTCTAGTAATTTTAAATATATATGAGTAGTTGAGGTTATATAAATTAATTAAATTAATGTGTTCAAGGTGTGATACCGAATGGAAAATATTTCTGTATTTTGTATACCTATATTATAACCCGTTGACTTGAACCTCCCGTTGATAAGTGAGCGACCACCAAAATTATTTGAACCCTTTGATCTCCATAGATAGGGATGAAAACGGTCGGGAACGGTCGGAAATTTTCGGTAAACGGTATCACAAATTTCGTAATTTATATAAATGTATCACAAATTTAATAAATTTATTTGTTTTATCAAATGAATAGATTAAAATAGAATAATACAATAAAAAGCGATACAATACGATAATAAGCGATATAATACGATAAAACTCGAGAACAACGAAAACGGTTACGGTTTTCATCCCTATCCATAGACATAGATGTAGCAACATCTGTAAAACTACATATAGAACTTATTTCGATTACACTTCTATACTCAGCATATATAAGGGAAATTGTTTCCTAAATATAGAAATATACTTTGGATACTATTTGGGTATATTTTTAAATAAATAGTATATGGTATGAGGTTAGATATTTCATAATAATAGAGGCTGTACATGTGTGTACATAGTATTAAACCTTTTCACACTTCAAAAGTTAGTATATTCCCAAATATGATATTAATCCATGACCTGCTAGGTTTCTTCATTTTTTTTTGGCAACTCACTTCTTCCTTTCTTTTTATTTTAGCACACTACACTAACTGAAATTTTTCCATTATGCGTTATTAGGCTTTGATATATATATTCCAATTCTCTTTACCAATTAGGCAATCACCTTAGGCTATATTAAGATCTCCCGCTACATCGCTTCTTTATTGAGTGTACAGATTTCACTAATTCATTTACATGCTCTTGATTTCGGTAGTTTTGTCTAAAACTTCCCAATCATTAACCAAGGAGCACCATTAATTCTAGAATAATGAGTATTGTAGCATCGGTACCGAATTCTTCTCTGTATACTAAATTTATGCCTTAGTAACAGCACCATAAGAATTCACATGGTTCTGCGCCTTGCGCCTTGATGTATGATGCTTTATTTTTTTATTACAATTGCTTCATCCCTTTTTTCTTCCCGTGTGTAGGAAATTGCATTAACTATTTTAACTCTTCCCTGCCTCATTATTATCTGTCATTAAGAATGAACCAATCACTCAAAACTATGCAGCAGGGTTGATCCAATGCAATTTAAAGTAGAAAACGTAATCGAGAACATGCTAGAATTATTCAGATGGAGTTACATACCAATACGCTAGCTGCTTCCTTCCGGCCAAGGTAGGACATCAAGATCAGCAGCCTCGTTTCAAGTCTAACAAAAACTGCATGCATTAGAAGATGGATCCGAATTCCACATGCTTTGCTTAAAAAATTAAAAACCTGCATCATGCATGGGAGGACCGATGGGATCAAAATTCCAATCTATACTTTTGGGATCCAAAAGTGAACCGATGGAGGATCACTTCTGCGCCTGTCATGCCACATCGCTTCGTGTTCGTGTATATGAACAGCATGGAATACAGCATACAGCCCTGCAAGCACACAAACGTGAGATACTACCGGTATTAGGAGATGTCTTGGTTGATCTAGAAGGGTACTGTGACATACTGTCCTGATGAAGATCTTGATAGATTGCTTGCACGCATCCACGATGGACTTTGTTTCATGCCTGATGACCGCCATGAGCCTTCTTTGTCTATCTTCTCTTGAACTCCTCAAGCCGGCCGGTGGTCGGCATGCTACGTTATCCCGTCCATATGCTGAGAGAGGACGACTTGCAGTTGACGATATCGTAGGCAAGTAGAGAGGTATGTTTGTTGACATCGACAGAGATCACGTGCCTGTTTAGATCATGGTAGAGATCGAGCCAAGGTTTGGAGGAGTAGTTTATGTTGACTTTTAATTAATGGCATATGTGGATAATTTTGAAACAACTATTGGGGGTTACTTTACCGTACTTTTATAATGGCAAATGTGGGTAATTTTTTACAAATATAATAGATCCAATGGTTATGGTTGTTGATGACTATTAGAGCCTATTGAATTGATGGCCGGATGTTTCTGATTTTTGTGAGAATTTTTAGGATTTATTTTTTTATAGCGCGTCTCGTGAGGATTAACGTGGAGTCTCCAAAAGAGCCTCCAATTAGTAATAGTAAGATTCATCACAAGTTGTGCTACAAATTTGAATCCAACTCTCACAAGCAACGTATTCAATTCGAGGGTGTGCAATAATTCATCAAATTAAGCAATGACCTGGCACCAAAGTATCTGCTATAAAAAAATATATCGTGTTACAGAAGTCAAATTGACCAGGCAAACAATCAAATTCTTAATTCATGCCAACTTTTTCAGTAGCACCATAACAACCATTATCTTTCTCAGGAAAAAAAACACATAGAAATTGGCAGCGGTGAAGTATTAGGATTTTCCCGCACTATTGCAGCCAAGTCGCCAGCCTATGGGGTCACAAATTTAAATGCTTCACACGTTATGCGCTCGCTTAAATTCTATAAATAGGGGGGCACATTCGCCCTTTCCTCGGCAATTGCTCTGTGCTCAACATCTCCGATTTCCTCTCTCTTTGCATAAAAGTTCTTGAGATTAGAAGAGGCCAGAATCCTGAAGATGTCTTGCGGTGGAAGTTGCAACTGCGGTTCGAGCTGCAGCTGCGGCGGTGGCTGCGGGTATGCTTTTGTGACCACTTATTATGAGTTTGTCAAGATAAACTGAGATAAGTTGTTCAGAGATAGTTCCTAGTATTTGAAGTGATTTCAGCATATTTTGATGATAACAATCATTTTCTCAAAATTCTTAACTGCTACTGAACTGATTCTCTTCCATTGCTTCAGAGCTGTAACTGCTGACAGTTCTGTTCAGGCAACCTAGATAACTTTTAGAGGCTTTCTCAAAACAAAAAAAAAGATAACTTTTAGAGGCTATTTTTTTGGTAGAGGAATATTGTGAGCAAAGATAATCCTTTCCAGTTTCTGAAATTTTCACGTGTTGCTTTTACCGGGCGCAGAAAGATGTACCCTGACCTTGCTGAGAAGAGCACCGCCACAGCCCCGGCAACCATGATCCTCGGCATTGCGCCTGAGAAGGGGTATGCATGAATTTCCAACAAGTTATCTAAGATTTACATTGAACTTGAAACAGACGTCGTAAATCTGATGTCCTCCTGTTGCAGGCGCTTCGAGGAGGGGTTCGAGAAGGCCACCGAGTCCGGCGAGGCCAGCCATGGCTGCAGCTGCGGCTCCAGCTGCAAGTGCAACCCTGCAACTGCTGAAGATGAGGGCATGCACCACACATGCCTTCCTATAACATATAGACACGAAAATAAGAAGCCATTTGATGCAATGGCTTGTCTGCTTGATGGTCTCCTGTTACTGTGCAGTGTGCACGACCATGGCTTGTGAAACCTGTGTACCTGTCTTTGTGGTTCCTGATCAGAATCATATTCTCAGGCTGAGGTTTCCCAGTTACTAGTGTTATCCTTGTGTCTTCATGTGCTGTACTGTTTCAGTGAAGTTAATATAAATCCACTTTGTTTGTGTACGTTACCTTGTTCTTGGTTCGTTTGCTAGGATGAGTTCAATGGAAATTAGTCCTGAATGAAACCCCCAAGGGAAAAAGTCTACTTCACCCCCCAACCTATGATGGGTGGAACCAATAACCCCCCAACCCATGAGAATGGATTTTTTACCCCCTGAACTTTCTAAAACCGGACAAATCACCCCCTGAAGCAGTTTTGAAAAATCATAATAAATCACAAAAAAATCATAAATGGAAAATCGTATTGTGTTGGACTCTAAATGAGTAGATCTACGCAGTGAACATATAATATGGTATGCTTTAGTACTTTTTTACAGCTATGAAGAAAAGCATAGATCTAAAGTTACAGGAAAAAAATGTACTAAAGCATTCCGTATTATATGTTCACTGCATAGAACTACTAATTTGAAGTCCAACACAATTTGATTTTCCATTTTACGATTTTTCTGTGATTTATTATGATTTTTCGAAACTGCTTCAGGGGATGATTTGCTCGGTTTTAGAAAGTTCAGGGGGTAAAAAATCTATTTTCATAGGTTGGGGGCTGATGTGTTCCACCCATCATAGGTTGGGGGGTGAAGTAGACTTTTTCCCCCAAAAGATGACCACAGTCAAATATTCAGCAAGAATCTAAGCCAAGCAAATCATTTTTTTTGGCAAAAACACGAATCTGGATACTGATGGGCTGATGCCTATGCCTGATGGCCACAAAAACAAATGGTGCTGATACTGATATTGACTACGAAATGAACCTCGGGGTACCTTGGAGAATCTTTGCGACGGTAGCTAGTACTTGGATCTTTTTTCTTTTTGAGGTAACTAGTACTTGGATCATGGAACTGGTATAACACTATGAGTTGTGATTTTAAGTGAAGAAGCGCTAATTTGGTCGAAGAAACCAATCAAACTCGGGGATGTGTCAATTCCCACAAGCTATTGGGTGTCTTTAAATCTGTGGCTGGTGAAGAACTGTCGGTACTTTGGTCAAACTAGTGTACGAATTTGTAAGAATCTGGAATCGTGCTCTTCTCTTCTCTGAAGAAACTCATATTCTGTTCAAAACAGAGCTTCTTCAATCCAGTTTTGTTTGTTATAGCAGTGACGCGTCCATGATAGGTATGGAACGCGAGCAAGGCCACTGCAAGCAAGTTTGACTTCACTGAAACTTATCAAATCAGTGTTTTTGTGCAAGAAATTTGAATAAAATTCTAACAAGCAACGTATGCAAATTTAAAGCTGTGCAATGATGCATCAATTTAAGCAATGGGTTGGCATCAATGTCTTAAAGCAATATTTGAACAGATAAGGATATGATCAAATCCAATGCAAGTTGTGTCCACAGATTTGAATTCGGCTCTTACAAGCAACTTGACATTAAGGTCTGAAAAGAAAGATTTGAACAGATATGGATTTGATCAAATTTAATGCATGTTGTCCAAAAAATATCTGAATTTAACTCTTACAAGAAACATATTTGATTTTAAGATGTACAATGATGCATCAATTTAAGCAAAGAGTTTGCGTCAAGGTATGACAGCAAGATTTGGACAGATAAGGATTTGATCAAATTCATCACAAGTTGTGCTACAAATTTGAATCCAACTCTAACAAGCAACGTATTCAATTTGAGGACGTGCAATAATTCATCAACTTAAGCAATGAGCTGGCACCAAGGTCTGAAAAGCAAGATTCGAACAGATAAGGATTTGATCAAATTGAACGCATGTTGTCCAAAAAATATGTGAACTCAACTCTCACAAGAAACGTATTTGATTTGAAGATGGGCAAGAACGCGTCTTTTTAAGCAAAGAGTTGGGAAAAAGTCTACTTCATCCCCCAACCTATGATGGGTGGAACAAATAACCCCCCAACCTATGAAAATGAATTTTTTACCCCTGAACTTTCTAAAACCGGACAAATCACCCCCCGAAGCAGTTTTGAAAAATCATAATAAATCATAGAAAAATCATAAATGGAAAATCGTATCGTGTTGGACTCCAAATGAGTAGATCTACGCAGTGAACATATAATATGGTATGCTTTAGTACATTTTTTTACAGCTATGAAGAAAAGAATAGATCTAAAGTTATAGGAAAAAATGTACTAAAGCATTCCGTATTATATGTTCACTGCATAGAACTACTAATTTGAAGTCCAACACAACTTGATTTTTCATTTTATGATTTTTCTGTGATTTATTATGATTTTTCGAAACTGCTTCAGGGGGTGATTTGCCCGGTTTTAGAAAGTTCAGGGGTAAAAAATCCATTTTCATACGTTAGGGCTGATGTGTTCCACCCATCATAGGTTGGTGGGTGAAGTAGACTTTTTTCCAAAGAGTTGCATCATGGCATGAAAGCGAGATTCCGAACAGCTAAGGATTTGACCAAATTTTATGCAAGCTGTGCAAATTCAGTTAATTGCAGAGACATTTTCAACAAAACAGTCGGTATCAGTGTCTGAACGCAAGGCTTGAACCAGCAAAGGACTGAATCCGGTTCCATTTGTACAAGAATTTGATCCCGATTCAAATCATAGAGCAGTGCAACTTCGGCAAGCAACTGCTATAAAAATATCTGTGTTCCAAAAGTCAAACTGACGAGGCGAAGGAAGTGGGTTTTCATGCCGTTCCAGATGTTTCAGTGGAATTTGATCCCGATTCAAATCATAGAGCAGCAGCAGCGAAGCCTTTATCTTACTCTGAACCAAACAAAAACACATAAAAAAACTGTCATCGATAGGGTCATGGAATTTCCCATGGCTATCTCGGTCGACCTGTAAATAGGGACATGTAAGCTCTTGACACGTCATGCAAGCTCTCATGGATACTGACATGTAAGCTCTTGACACGTCATGCAGTTGCTTGGTTACCATCTCATCCCAAGCCCTATAAATAGGGAGGGATACCTGTGCTCTCCTTGTCAACTGCTCTGTGCTCATCATTCAAAGCTCCCCCTCTCTTCTCATAGGTGTTCTTGAGGTTTCAAGGTACTTTCAAGTTCAGAAGATGTCTTGCGGTGGAAGCTGCAACTGCGGTTCGAGCTGCGGCTGCAGCAGCGGCTGCGGGTACGTTTCATATCCACTGATCATCCGGTTTGAGTTATTTCAGCATCCGGTTTGAGTTATTTCAGCATGTTTTCATGATACAAACATATATATACGAGCAAAATGTTTCTGAAGTTCATGTGATGCTTAATTTTGCCGGACGCAGAAAGATGTACCCTGACTTGGCCGAGAAGAGCGCCGCCGGCGCCGCTCCGGCAGCCGTGGTCCTCGGCGTCGCACCTGAGAAGGGGTACGACGCATTCTCACAACCTCACCATGTTATCTGACATTTGCGTCACAAATTCAGAACAGATGCCAAGCTCCAAGCCTGAACTGCTCCATGTCGATTATTGCCGTGCCTGAGATTTTTTTTTCCCTCCCCTTCTTTGGCATGCAGGCGCCTCGAGGAGGTGTTCGAGAAGGCCGCGGAGTCCGGCGAGGCCGGCCATGGCTGCAGCTGCGGCTCCGGCTGCAAGTGCAACCCCTGCAACTGCTGATGAACAAGGTGATCTGTGTGCATGGTCTGGGCGGCATGCTCGTCAGCCTGTGTGTGTGTGTCAGTGTGTGTGTGTGACTGTGTGAGTAAATAAGGAGCTATGCAGGCACCCAGTGTGATGTATCGTTTATGTTCGTGTGAACTATCGACTATCGGAGTGTCAAACACCTTGTGATGGTGTGCGGTTGGGGAATAATGTGGCTGCCAAGCTTCTGTTCCTCCAATCTGTGTTCTTATGCTGTAATTGTGTGCTATTCGGTGGAATATAAACTGGTTTGCTTGTGCTTCACCTTTTAAAAAATCATTTTCCTTTATGGCATTTTTTTTGGCAAACTTTATGGCATATAATTTGATGACAAGAAGTATTAGCTCGTTTTGCTGAAACTACCTAAAGGAAATTTTTTAATTGAATAATCTAAGTCCGTAGGCGTGCAACAGACAAGGTATGCCGGGCGAAAGTCTTCACTGTGGCGCTGGCAGCGTCGCCCTTGGGGTGTCGTTCCCCTGTTGAGGGTGCCATTGCGGGGTGCTTAGTCTTGCAGCATGGGATCTTTAGGGTGAAAACCCTGTCCATTACCGGACGAGCGACGGTGGCACCATCGGCGTCACCTCCTCCTTGGAGGCGTCGTTTCCTGAGACCTGCTTGTGGCAGTGATGGTGGTGGTATGCTTGGTGGTGTTGCTAAGGAGGTGTGCCACGTCCGTGTCGGTGGGGAGGTGCAGAGGACCCGGGGGTGCTGGATGTCTCGTGTTGACATGCAAGATGCAGTGGTGATCTCAGTGTCAGCTGGGTTGAGGTGGTGCTCTCGAAATGGTTTCAGATATCTGAGTCCTAGGCGGAGGAATGAGGCGGTGGGAGAGGCGAGGCCCCCACGCATAGTGGCCAGGATCAGTGGTTTAGAAAAGATGTCTTGTGGTGGAAGTGCAACTGCGGTTCGAGCTGCGGCAGCGGCAGCGGCTGCGGGTACGTTTCATATCCACTGATCATCCGGTTTGAGTTATTTCAGCATCCGGTTTGAGTTATTTCAGCATGTTTTCATGATACAAACATATATATACGAGCAAAATGTTTCTGAAGTTCATGTGATGCTTAATTTTGCCGGACGCAGAAAGATGTACCCTGACTTGGCCGAGAAGAGCGCCGCCGGCGCCGCTCCGGCAGCCGTGGTCCTCGGCGTCGCACCTGAGAAGGGGTACGACGCATTCTCACAACCTCACCATGTTATCTGACATTTGCGTCACAAATTCAGAACAGATGCCAAGCTCCAAGCCTGAACTGCTCCATGTCGATTATTGCCGTGCCTGAGATTTTTTTTTCCCTCCCCTTCTTTGGCATGCAGGCGCCTCGAGGAGGTGTTCGAGAAGGCCGCGGAGTCCGGCGAGGCCGGCCATGGCTGCAGCTGCGGCTCCGGCTGCAAGTGCAACCCCTGCAACTGCTGATGAACAAGGTGATCTGTGTGCATGGTCTGGGCGGCATGCTCGTCAGCCTGTGTGTGTGTGTCAGTGTGTGTGTGTGACTGTGTGAGTAAATAAGGAGCTATGCAGGCACCCAGTGTGATGTATCGTTTATGTTCGTGTGAACTATCGACTATCGGAGTGTCAAACACCTTGTGATGGTGTGCGGTTGGGGAATAATGTGGCTGCCAAGCTTCTGTTCCTCCAATCTGTGTTCTTATGCTGTAATTGTGTGCTATTCGGTGGAATATAAACTGGTTTGCTTGTGCTTCACCTTTTAAAAAATCATTTTCCTTTATGGCATTTTTTTTGGCAAACTTTATGGCATATAATTTGATGACAAGAAGTATTAGCTCGTTTTGCTGAAACTACCTAAAGGAAATTTTTTAATTGAATAATCTAAGTCCGTAGGCGTGCAACAGACAAGGTATGCCGGGCGAAAGTCTTCACTGTGGCGCTGGCAGCGTCGCCCTTGGGGTGTCGTTCCCCTGTTGAGGGTGCCATTGCGGGGTGCTTAGTCTTGCAGCATGGGATCTTTAGGGTGAAAACCCTGTCCATTACCGGACGAGCGACGGTGGCACCATCGGCGTCACCTCCTCCTTGGAGGCGTCGTTTCCTGAGACCTGCTTGTGGCAGTGATGGTGGTGGTATGCTTGGTGGTGTTGCTAAGGAGGTGTGCCACGTCCGTGTCGGTGGGGAGGTGCAGAGGACCCGGGGGTGCTGGATGTCTCGTGTTGACATGCAAGATGCAGTGGTGATCTCAGTGTCAGCTGGGTTGAGGTGGTGCTCTCGAAATGGTTTCAGATATCTGAGTCCTAGGCGGAGGAATGAGGCGGTGGGAGAGGCGAGGCCCCCACGCATAGTGGCCAGGATCAGTGGTTTTCAATGTGCTGTGATGGGAGTGCTCTGCTGAAGCAACGCTGGAGCAGGGGGATCAACGATCGTGTGGGTTCGGCTTGAGAGGGATAGCCTCTTGGTGGAGGAGTTCGGGTTGTCGCTTAGACTTGCAGCGGGCCGCGGCTTTTGGTATGGCACAGCGTTGGCGACAAGCCGACAACGACGCAGTTCGTGGTGGTTTTTCTTTGGACTCTTCTCCCAGGTTGTGGTGGTGTAGTGTTTTGTTGTATGCGTTATTCACGTGCGTTGTATGTGTTGTGGGGTGTTCGCTTTGGCGCGTGATGACTTGCTTCTTCTTCTTAAATGACAGAGCAGTGCTCCTGCTATCTTTGTAAAAAAATATATATAGAGTGAAATGCATCATAAGTCACTAAACTATATATGTTCGCATTATCATCTGGGTCCATGAACTCTCAAAGTGATCATCCAGGTCTATTAACTTTTAAGTTGGTTCGTTCTAAGTTCACAGATTGGATCTAAATTCACATCTGAAATGAACCGCTTGAAAACTTAAAAGGATCCAGACGGTCATTTTGAAAGTTTATGGAACTAGATGAGAATGCGGGAATAGTTTGAACCTGCGGTGTAATTCACTCAAAAATATATATCATTTTCCTTTATGGCATTTTTTGACAAACTTTATGGCATATAATTTGGTGACAAGAAGTACTAGCTCGTTTCGCTGAAATTAACAAAAGGATTTTTTATTGAATAATGAATATCTCTCTATAATTATAATTTTTGGCATAGTTTATATGATTTTTTCTCGAAAAAGTCATTTAAATTTTGCTGTAAAGGATGCGATTTCTCATAAATTTCTGCCAAAATAAAATATCATCCAGACTAGCAGGCCTGGAATCCAATAAAAGGTTGGGCTACGTATGTATCTACTGGGCTTCACATGCGAGGCCCATAACGGCCTGGGCCCAACCCGAGAATCCAACCATGTTGTCTAGAAGAAAAATAAAGACGAATTGGATCTCGCCTTCTCTCTCCGTTCTCTCCCCTTCCCCTTCGTGGCTCCAAAACCCTACCTCTCCTCTTCCTCGGGCGGCGGCGGCGGCGGCGTCGACCATGGACAAGAGTATGCTGGGCGACCTGGACGGGCTCCCCGAGGAGGACAAGATGCGCATGGCCGCCATGGTGGACCAGCTCCAGATCCGTGACAGGTTCGATCACCATGCCCATGCGCGCCTCTCCCTGTGATGATGGCACCAGCGTTGACGCCTAGTCCATGCTTAAATCTGCACCTTGATGGCCCTTATCTGCGGTAGCTTTGGTTGGATTCATTCCCTTTGTCGGCGCCTAGTAGTGATTTTGTGGGCGCGACTGTTTGTTGCTGCGACGAGGTAGGCGCGCTTCGCATTTTTGAGGAACTGCAAGCGTAATTTTGGGGAATCCGTGAAAAATTGATTTCGGTGGTCTCTTGCCGTTAGTTTTCGAGGAAACATAATTGCAAGTGATTGGCGTGCTTATGTAATGCATTCGGATTTGGGATAGAAGAGATCTGAATTTGGGTATTCACTAGATTCACTTGATTTGGCCCATTGGTATGTATAAGTCTAGCGAGTTAAGCTGTGCTTTCCTAGGCGTTTGGCTGCGGATGACTATAGGTGGGATGATAAAATGGTTTAGTTTGTTGAGTGGTATTGCAATACAAAATAGAAAATCGTGGTTGGGAAATGGGGAAGGTTATTAGCTAGTCCTGTGGAAGCAAATCCTATGTTATTTTCAGAACCTGCTAGACTATCAGGTTAATTGGAATCCAGAGTTTCTAGGCTTGAAATTTTTAACTGCTTATTAACCTTGGCCAACTCTGGTGGTAACCAAGGATTCTCTGGGTTATAATTGATACTCTCAAGGCTTCTCTGCATCCCTTCTGTTACTGTTATCTGTGATTTCGGATACCTATATTCTAGGTGTTGTCTATTTGTCTGTTCAGTTCTGCCGCATTAGATTGGTGATCAGCGGTTCGAGGCTCTAACCCAAACTGTCTGATTGTACGCTCTTGCCTTTTTGTTTTGAGACAACAAGGACTATTGTATAGAGCTATATTCGTGTAAGAGTATGTCATCATCCTTCTAAATAATTCACAGCTGTTGCATTCGAGTTGTTCATTGATTGATTGTAGTTTACAACATTTTAGATACCTGGAAAGGGATTACAAGTTCAAGGTGTGTTGGTGTTAACTTGTTGCTTGAGGCTAGTGCTAGACTTGATAATGTGAAGTTGTTTGGAAGTGTGGAGAAATGAGGATGTGATGATGGAACAGGATAGTATTTCCCAGCAAAATTAATGAATGATCCTTGGTTGTGTCTGCAAATAATATAATACTTGATTTAATTTAAGTAATGTTTCCTCATTCTTTTCCTTTTTGTCTAACACAAAACTCATTATTCTGTGTTAGACAAGGATTCAAGTATGAACACCTTTTGCGAAAGGAAAATGATCTTTTCGTTGATTGTAGCAATGTATCTACAAATACTGTGATCCTTCACACCTTTTGCATCTGTGAAACTGCATATCTGGAACCCTCACGAATTTGCGCTATCACTTTGCAGTCTGAGAATGTACAATTCCCTGGTGGAGAGGTGCTTCACGGACTGCGTGGACACGTTCCGCCGCAAGACCCTGGACAAGCAAGAGGAGTCATGCGTCCGCCGCTGCGCTGAGAAGTTCCTGAAGCACTCCATGAGGGTTGGCATGAGATTCGCTGAGCTGAACCAGGGTGTGGCCACACCTGACTAAACGTGCGGGTTTCATTGCCCCTGCCAAGTTTCTAACCTTGGGGATTTTGTCTGCGTCTATTTGTAATCCTAAAAAGATTTTAGCACTCCTTGAGATATGCAACTCAGTTAGGTTGCCTCTTGAATCAACTGCTGGGTATCGGATTGAATAAAATCACCTCGAATCATTGTATCCAAGGGTACATGCTGCATATGGACATCTCGTGATTAATTCTGTATCCATTGGTTGCTACAGAGAAAAGTTGTATTCTCGTTTCATACTTTCAGTCAGCAGATTCTTGAGCCGCTTAACTGCATATTATTGCTGCTTGATGCTAGTCAGGTATTCTTTGGTGTTTAGGCAGCATGCTACAAGATCTGTAAAGGCACCTTTCCTTTACCCTCTCTTGAGACATCAACCTTCTTTGACAGCAAAGAATGCAGGACCATGCACATGAGCTCATCATGCCAAAAACTAAGTGATGCGCTTGGAATTGGAATTTGGGAGACCAAAAGCAGGATCCAGCACATGTATTGTGTTCTGGCCTTCTGGGGCGGTACACGTTTTGACCATCCGATCAAGCCACACACCCCAATTTCCATTGGAGGTTCACAATGGTTTGGAAATGATAGGCTTTGGTGTCTCATGGTTTGGAGCTCGGCCATGGGCAATGTGGGCAGGTTGGCCCACGGCCACATTGTGCCCACTACCTGCTGTGTGGCCGTCCAAGTTGGCGTGTTGTTTTCTCATGTGGAGCCAGGGAAGACAGTGGCATGATGCCATGGCGAAGCTGCTGGGCAGATCTTGTTTGGAGTTGCATTGGCGTGGCATGTCGGTGTTGTTGTACTGTAGCTGTAGCCTGCCTTACTGAAGCTGCTTCTTGTTCTAGACTTTTAGTTTGTGATTCAGAGCTCACAACACGGCGGCGTCAGTGATCAGTACTTGAGTTGGCATTAAGATTGGAACATGATGCGTCATCATTTGTCCAGGGTCCTTTTGAGCTTTGATTACTTGTTTTTTGGCTCTTTGATCACTGGTGTTGGCATCAAGAATCACAGGTTGTCGTAGAAATAGAAGTAGAATTAGAATCACATTCCCATGGCTGTGAAGTGTATCTCATCTTGAAGCAATTATGGAGCTCAGTTCAGTTCGGTGCCGATGCTAAATGCTGATGCCCCCAACTGAACACTTCTGTGTGTTGATAGTGATCCGCTGAGGACAGAACAATCATTCATGAACTGAATTTTGGCAAATTTTACACGAAGCATAAACGCATTGCTGACCGAGGCATGAAAACTAGGCATGCTCATTGTCTCTATAACTGAAACACAAAGCCGAGGATCAACTTCTCACTCCATCCTGAAGAGAAAATTGCTAACTTTAGCTGGGTTTCCTATGATCCTATCCAGCATCTTAGCAGAGAAATTTCCATGGCATCCTCTGATGCCATCAAACAGTTTCACCCTAGGGAATCAAAAGAATTGCAGAGACATCGATTCCAAACCGAAAAAGGAAATGGTCACATTCAGAAACCAATGCACACACCGAAATAAATAAAACAGTGAAAAAAAACTAAGATTCTATTCACAGTTCGTCACAGGCCGCCACTGTGATCAAGCGCATCAATGCACGACGCCGACCGGCGCGGCGGCGACATCTATGCTCCTCTGGCCCGGTAGCGCGAGCATGGCGGTGTGGTCCAGGAAGTCCTTGAGCCTGGCGACGGCCTCGACGACGGCCCTGAGCTCGTCGGCGCGCGCAAACCCGCGCGCGCCAGCGGTCCGGACGGCGTAGACGTAGAAGGTGACGCAGCCCTTGCGGAACTTGAACCTCGCCATCTCGGGCTTGCCGGGGGCGGCGCGGATGAGGCGGCGGCCGACGTCGCCGAGCGGGACGACGCCCGGCCACGAGGCGTCCGCGGCGGCCTTCATGGCGGCGGACTCGAAGACGAAGACGGCGGCCTTGGAGTTCTTGGTGCCCAGCCCCAGCGTGAGGTAATTATTAAATAAATAAATTTAGTTAGTTTGGGT
>OAMR01000389.1:86332-133838 GCA_900205405.1 Echinochloa crus-galli
AGGCGACAGGGACAATACGAAATAATCAAGAGAACCAAATGAACAACATTGAAGTTACAACACATTACATATAAAATTTGGAAAAAAATATAGAGGGAAATCTTGTGCTCTCTTAACTGCTCTGACCAACCCCACCCCCTTCCAGCTCCCCTGTTCCCTCATCTCCTCTCATCTCTCTTCTTGACGCCTTCAAGCTCAGAGTCACCAACTCACCACTCCCTCCCTGTCTCCCTGCAACACAGCGCATAACCCAGCAACCAGCCACCCGTAAGGTAAGGCCTTGTCAGCCATTGTCGACAATGGCGGAGCCCAAGGCGTCCAAGAGCAAGTCCAAGTCCAAGTCCAAGAACGGCCACCACAGTCACGACGCGGCGGCGGGCGCGGCGTCCAAGAAGTCCAAGGCCGGCGCCGCCGCCGCGGGCCCGGGACCCTGGACGCGCTCTTCGCGCCGTGCGCGACGTCAAGGGCCTCCGCTTCGGCGCGCAGCTCGTCACGCGCGCGCTCACCGTGCGCCGCGCCGCGCCGCTCGAGCTCCCTCACCTCCTCCGCGCGACGCCGCCTCCCCCGGCCGGCCGCGCCGCCGGGGACGCGCTGTCGTTCGCGCCGACGACGACGGCGTACATCCCGACCAACTTCGCCATCCTGGCCACCACGCGTGGCACACCATCAATGCTCGATGTGGCTTCCATAAATTGATCATACATGTGTAGCGGTACACACATCAACTATACATAACCATAAAGACGATATAGTAGAGTACGTTTTTGAGTAAAGAAATGCGTGGAGATCACAGCAGTGTCACATCATGGTGTTGATAATTTGATGCTGATGGTGACGTCTTTGTGAGGAGTTTATAAGAGAGTATGAGTGCTATAGTCTGTAAAGTAAAGCAATGGCTACAGCCTACAGCTTCCTTTCACGGTAGAAGAAAATTAAACAAGTTACAACAGCATGGCGGCGATCGTAGGGAGGGTAGAGTTGCCACCTAATATTGAATTTAGAAGAAAATCTGGAATAGGTTAGCGGGGACAGCCGATATTTAAGACACTTATGGTTCTAGAAAATTCGGTAATTATTTCACAGTGTACAACTCTACATGATTTTTAACATGTAGATGGTTTCATGTCATTTGGAGCTATATTTATTTTTCTTACGGATTGCAAGATCATGAAACTTTACACTTATTAAGTGCTAGCTCATTTACTATTTTGGTATGCAGTATTCTACGATCAATGGAACGAAATGATCACATTCAGAAATCAATGCACACACCGAGATAAAACAGTGGAAAAAAAACTAAGATTCTATTCACAGTTCGTCACAGGCCGCCACTGTGATCAAGCGCATCAATGCACGACGCCGACCTGCGCGGCGGCGGCGGCGACATCGATGCTCCTCTGGCCCGGGAGCGCGAGCATGGAGGTGTGGTCGAGGAAGTCCTTGAGCCTGGCGACGGCCTCGACGACGGCCCTGAGCTCGTCGGCGCGCGCAAACCCGCGCGCGCCAGCGGTCCGGACGGCGTAGACGTAGAAGGTGACGCAGCCCTTGCGGAACTTGAACCTCGCCATCTCGGGCGCGCCGGGGGCGGCGCGAATGAGGCGGCGGCCGACGTCGCCGAGCGGGACGACGCCCGGCCACGACGCGTCCGCGGCGGCCTTCATGGCGGCGGACTCGAAGACGAACACGGCGGCCTTGGAGTTCTTGGTGCCCAGCCCCAGCGTGAGGGTGTGCCACGCGTGGTGGGCCAGGATGGCGAAGTTGGTCGGGATGTACGCCGTCGTGGTCGGCGCGAACGACAGCGCGTCCCCGGCGGCGGCGCCGGCGCCGGGGGAGGGCGGCGTCGCGCGGAGGAGGTGAGGGAGCTCGAGCGGCGCGGCGCGGCGCACGGTGAGCGCGCGCGTGACGAGCTGCGCGCCGAAGCGGAGGCCCTTGACGTCGGCGCACGGCGCGAAGAGCGCGTCCAGGGTCCCCGGGCCCGCGGCGGCGGCGCCGGCCTTGGACTTCTTGGACGCCGCCGCCGCCGCCGCGTCGTGACTGTGGTGGCCGTTCTTGGACTTGGACTTGGACTTGCTCTTGGACGCCTTGGGCTCCGCCATTGTCGACAATGGCTGGCAAGGTCTCACCTTCCGGGTGGCTGGTCGGTGTGCTATGCGCTGTGTTGCAGGGAGACAGGGAGGGAGTGGTGAGTTGGTGACTCTGAGCTTGAAGGCGTCAAGAAGAGAGATGAGGAGATGAGGGAACAGGGGAGCTGGAAGGGGGTGGGGTTGGTCAGAGCAGTTAAGAGAGCACAAGATTTCCCTCCATATTTTTAACCAAAATTTTATATATGTAATGTGTTGTAACTTCAATGTTGTTCATTTGGTTCTCTTGATTATTTCGTATTGTCCCTGTCGCCTGTTTTTTCAGGGAATCACAATTGAGTGTTTCAGGAAACCAAAAAAAGGTCGCTGGAGATTCCAGCTGCAGGACAGGAACCACCTTTCATTTTCTTTCCCTTTAATCTCTGAAGAAGAATCTGAACTTGTTCCTGTTGGAACATGCCCTACAATGGTGGTTTCTGAAATTTCCATGTCACTGTGCTTGTATCTGCCTATAGCTCCCAGGTCTAGCCAATCCGATTCCTGTACCCTCACATGATTCAGCTTGAATACAATTCACGGTAATCTTATGGATTATTACATTCTGAATTTCTGATTGCTGCAGGCAGCAGGCTGTGACCTGAACTGAACATATATGCTTGCACTGCATGCAGATCTGCGGCGTGCAGATTGGAGTGAAAAAAAAAATCAGAAAAATTGTAATCTTCTTCCCTGAAAGAATCTCAAGCTGCAGGAGTGGATGATCAAATCGAGCTGGTAATAGCTAAGTAGCAGCGCATCAGGCATACATGTCTGAATATAATACGGCACGCCCGTGGCCGCGTCGCGCGAATCAGTGCGGCCTCATGTGCGGCAGCGCCTGTGCCATGTGCCGCTGCTTCCCTGAATGGCTGAATCCCTTCCCTTCCCTTGTGGCGTCGTCAGGGACTCAGCCTGCATTGCTTGCTTGATTCATGTGAGCTAGCGCATCCCCATGCCATAACACACTGCTGGGATCACTGCGTTTGTGCTGGATTATGCGTGGAGATCACAGCAGTATCACATCCATGGTGTTGATAACTTGATGCTGATGTTGACGTCTTTGTGAGCAGTTTATGTTGGTAGATTCAGAGTAGGCGCGTTCTTAAGAGAATGAGCAGTTTAATAAGAGAATGAGCGCTATAGTCTGTAAAGCAATGGCTACAGCCTACAGCTTCCTTTCACGGTAGAAGCAATTAAACAAGTTACAACAGCATGGCGGCGATCGTAGGGAGGCCGGGAGGGTAGAGCTGCCACCTAATATTGAACTTAGAAGAAAATCTGGAATAGGTTAGCGGAGATATAGTTCTAGAAAATTCGGCAATCATTTCATAGTGTACTACTGTACATGATTTTAACATGCAGATGGTTTCATGTCATTTGGAGCTATATTTATTTTTCTTATGGATTGCAAGATCATGAAATTTTGTACACTTATTAAGTGCTAGCTCATTTACTATTTTGGTATGCGGTATTTTACGACCAATGGACAAAGACTTGATTCCATCATCATTTAAAGTCTGATATTAGGGTATATATTTCTAGAATTACATGGATTGGAGGACTGATTTTATAAATATCATGAAAAATATATTAAAAATAAAAATATAGCCTGATAGTGACATATGCTTTGACTAGCACTAGTCTGATTTTCAGCCACTTCCTAGTATAGCATCAATGCTCGATGTGGCTTCTATAAATTGATCATACGCGATACACTCATACACACATGAACTATAGAGTGCCATAAAGACGATATCTAAGAGCAGTAGATTACGTCTCTGAGTAAAGAAACAATATTCAATATTGTGTTTAATTGTGTTCGGGTTATATCATGTCGTGTGGCCATTTCTTATTATCATAGGAGTGAGTAAATAAAAAATAAACTCGGTGTTTACATCCCGTCGGATAGGTCCTGTTTTGTTGCAACGTCCAAGAAGGCGTCTGCCTTCTTTGTTTCTCTACCAAGCGATGGATCGTGTCGGAGTTTCGATGATTGCAAGGGTGCGGCGTATATGAGCTATAGTTAGCTCAATGAAGACGAACACAAAGACATCCTCACTACATTATCAGACATAAAGTAGTTATCTTACCCAGCTTGAAAAAGACGTGATCACGAGCCAAGTATATTTTCTCAAGGAATTCCTTGAATTTTGCATGGGTGTTTTCCAGAAACCATGTCATGAATTTATAAGGAGTAGTACATCAACTTCCTTGGCTGAAAAGATAGGATAAGTTGAATCAGATAAAGATCATCCACGAGTGTGTTTACACGTTTATTGAAGGGGTTGTTGTGTAACTTAAAACCAGAACATTGCTTGAAAAGATAGGATAAGTTGTGACCGATTTAGATTCATCCAACAAAAGAATGAAACAGATCTAGAATGGTATCTTGTTTCTGTATTTTGACATTGATTCATAAAGATTATTTAATGAAAAACTGCAACTCGCAAAAAAAATGACTGCCGACTGAAAGCCAGATTAAAATTGTTTACGGTGCATGCCAACATAATGATGCAAAAAATGTCAACCTAAAATGCAAAAAGCACAATCTATAAGTCACTTACCATCCTGAGAATGATCTCTTGAATTCTTATACCATCTCATTCTCCATCACAGCATGACATACAATCGTATGAGTTCACAAGACCATAACTATTTTCTGGATGAAGTCATGAAGGCAACAATTAGTTTGGTTTAGTTTTTTTTCTGACAATAAATTTCAATGGATGATTCGTGCTTGTGGCATCATGTTTAGATTGCTTACATGAATAATAAAGTCTTGCCACATTAACATGAACACCCGCGTCCTCCTTTAATAGGTGGAAACATCCAGTACACTCCGGTTTTCCTTTGTTTAAAGAGTGCAAAGCATTGCCAGTTCAGTCCATTCATCTGATCCAACGTCATATGCATCAGAATCGAGAGCAAAATGATTCACAATAACCCCAGATGAAGGGTGCCCTAAGAAGGGCAATGCAAGGCTCGTTAGGCGCATCAAAGTCCACAAGTGTCTATATATATGCTACACGTCACTGATATCAGCCTCCGTGCGAAATGATTGGTTCGAGGAGGCTCCGCAGTGGTTCCGTACGATGGTTTCCATGAATGGGGTCTGGCCGGATGGTTGCACGTTTGGTTCCATGACGAAGACGCTGGGAACTTGAATACAGTAATTAATAGTAAGGCTTTTATAGTAAGATTTTAAAATTACTGGTTACGTTTAACCTTTTTCTATAACACATGCACGCCCCACTGTGCTAGTTTCAAAGATTAGCCCAAAACAATTGCACTACAAGTTCCAGTGAAGCCACGCTTTTGTTCGACTTCATCAGCTTATTGCGTCTTGTTCGCCGTAGCTGTAACCTGCAACAATATATAGTCGTGTGCATAGGCACAAGGTAGGCGTGAGGCGTGCCCATCGTCATTCCCCCACAAACATTTCAAACCCACCGCGTAGTCGGTCAGCCTGCCCCTCGGCGTCCTCCTCGCCAAGGGCGAAGCCAGGCATCCAAGTTGCCGAGGTTATTTCCACGTCAACGATGTCATCCCCGTTCCATATCAACGATATCATCTCCATATATATTACGCTAAATCTATTGATAAATAGTAAGTTCATATCGAGTTTGTAAAAATTTAACATGTTAGCTGTCAGCTACAATTGTAGCTAGCTCCGCCCCTGCTCCTCGCCAGCGCTGCCGTTGCCCTCCTCCTCGCCGGTCCGGCCGCCGCTGCCGGGGTCAGCAGCCAATACGGCGGCGGCAGGATGGAGATCATCCTCCACGCACCCCGGGACCATCGGCGGCGTTGCCGGCGCTCCTATGGATAAGCAGTGGGGCTACTGGTTGTTGGAATAATCTTGACATGCATGGTCACGTGTGTGCGTGTGTTCAGATGAGTTTGTTAGCCTGATAGCTGCGCGTGTGTGCGTGCATAGGTTCAGGTTAGTCAGTTGGTTAGTTAGCGTGTGTGTGCATGCGTGCGGGAGGTTAAGCACTGGGCATGGCTCGCGGCAAGCTCGGTGACGACCGGTTCATGCGCCTGAGGGAGTGGCTCACGTTCCAGGCATGCCGGGTCGCGAGGAGCTCGTGCCGATCGTGTGTGAGGGCCGCAGGAGGTAGTTGCTAGGTGTTGCCGGCAATAAAATGCCTTGTACTCTATGTGTTTGAGTTGAGCCGAGTGGAATAAGAGAAGCCAATATACACAGGTGGTTCGGCGGCCGGGGCATCGTCGTCATGTGTGATCGTTCGTCGATTCTCGGTTCCAACACCGGTGTAGCGCCAGAGCTGGGCGGCATGCGGGCGAGTGGCGACGAACTCGAACGACGGCCGCATCTCCAGAGGCGTCCTGCACAGGAACCGGACAGGGGGTGTACGTACAAGAGTAACAAGAACCGATGCCCCCACTGATGAGCGGCATCACGGTGATGTGCCACGGCACGAGCGGTGCCCATTGCCTTCCGATCGAGAGGTTTTGGCTTGGCTTGACCGGCTCGTTGCTGGCTTGCAGCCACAAAAAAAAAACGTATTTGCGACCGTGTCTGGTACTATACGTGAACGGTACTAAACTTCGCTTGCGCGCGTCAACTTCTTTAGGCCTTGTTTAGTTCCTGAAAAGGAACCCCAAAGTTCACTATGCAAAAAGAAGATTCCCCGTCACATCTGAAACGAACCAGATTTTCCTTACCGAAAATCTGACTCCCGGTCCTCGCTGGCTTGCAGCCACAAAAAAAAAACGTATTTGCGACCGTGTCTGGTACTATACGTGAACGGTACTAAACTTCGCTTGCGCGCGTCAACTTCTTTAGGCCTTGTTTAGTTCCTGAAAAGGAACCCCAAAGTTCACTATGCAAAAAGAAGATTCCCCGTCACATCTGAAACGAACCAGATTTTCCTTACCGAAAATCCGACTCCATGTACCATCGCGATAGTCCCAGAATCAACAGCTATCGCGTACAGAATTCATTCCAGAAGTTATCATATCCATACATCGAATAAAACAGTGCAATGTTTAGGTTATACATCTCTCAACATATAGGAAGTATGGGTACAAGCCACTTGGGCTAAATCGACAGAAAGGAAAGGCAACACAGCGGTAGCTAAGTCGTCAGGGCTTCATCTTCTTCTCCTCCACAGGCAGCCACTCGAGCGTAGCGCCGCACCTCAGTCGTACCATCCATCGGCATTGTTGTCGAAGTCAGACTCGTAATCTGCAAGACCTTGAACTGTTCCCAAGGATTGGAACTGTTTCACGTCACCATCCATAGATGTGCAAGCTTTATGGTGGACTAATCTAGTGTACAAATAGACAAGGAATAGTCGGGGTTTCCTATGCAGCAGCAATAGAAGTTTATAAAACAGTTTCCAACACCAACTCACTCCTCCGCGGGCAATCCTGATAGAACAGGCTCCCGTCTCCAACGTCTACTCGATGGGAGAACTCCCGCTCCTCCCACCTCATCGGCCATGCCGGATCCTTAGTTTAAAAAGAGGAGAGGTAGAAGTTTTAATTATCAAAACACTAATCAGACGAACAGTACATAGGGGGTTGTCCATGACCGAGGACGCGGCTATACGTATAGTTTTAACTTTGCAAAGTGTGTACACCTGGAATCTATGCGATGTGCATCCAACCGGCACAACACCGAACGGAGGTCTAGTAGTTACGGCACCATACTGCTTTTCCGGGCTTGGGCGCATCCTCCCGCAAGAGGTCACCCCGGAACCGTGAAGCACTGCCCCGGGGCCAGTCGGGGGCCAAAGCAAATCAGGGAGCAAAGGTCAACACCAGTTCCCCTTACACTGATACTCTATCCTCCTGCATGCTTGGCACCGCACTTGCTAGTCTCAGGCTCGGGCCCACCCTCATAATGGACATACAATGTGCACAGTAAATTCCCAATGACGCAGTTTGTCCGACTCGGTCCTCAAACTGTCGAAATGAGTATCCACCCATTACAGGTATTGCCGCTAATCTCCTCTACATTAGATCAATTCAAACATGTGCACGTAACAGGCACTCCGCAGGAAGTACCCAAGTGTACCTCCCAAGCCCCCAATCCGAGGATTAGGTTATGGTGCGCTCACTTCAACAAAAGGGTTTCCAAATCCTCCAACTCCTTCAGTTTTCACACTCACACCAAAACAGTTTAAATCATCCATTTTCCTCACTCGCATGCAAGCGGAGCATCAACATCAGTATAAATATATGAAGTAGTAGGACAGCAAGGAAAAATGGTAATTAAAAAGGCTATGCATGGTTTATCATCTCAGGCAGTTCATGCGAATAAATAAAGCATAGCATACTACGAGCATGTCTAATAGGTGTTCAAAGAATGGATGGGCGTGAACCTAGTGACTCCTCCTCGTAGTAGTACTCGTCGAACTCCTCCTCCTCAGTCCAAATGTGAGTCTCCGGTCCTCCTAAATATCGATCCGCAATTTAACTACCGAGACTACGGGCAAAGAAACTCCAAACAAAAGAAGCTGCAGTGCGGCCGATGCCAGAGGCCAATGGTGGAGGCAGCACGGCCAGGGATGCTGCTGGCCGTGGAGGTGGAGGCTGTGGTCCTGCTGGCCGTGGAGGTGGAGGCCGTGGTCCTGCTGGCCGTGGAGGTGGAGGCTGTGGAGGTGGAGGCCGTGGTCCTGCTGGCCGTGGAGGTGGAGGCCGTGGTCCTGCTGGCCGTGGAGGTGGAGGCCGTGGAGGTGGAGGCCGTGGTCCTGCTGGCCGTGGAGGTGGAGGCCGTGGAGGTGGAGGCCGTGGTCCTGCTGATCATGATTTTAGAAAAATAATGAAACTGGTTTCATATTTTTCTGAGCTACGGTTGATTTATTATTAATTTTTGACGGGATGATTTATTATTAATTTGTGAAGTTTAAATCATTTTCTGAAAATATTTAATTAATTCCAAAAAAGAAAATAACAGACATGACACGTGGCAGCACCAGGGAGCGCCACGTGTCGGCCAGTCAGCACTGCTGATGTCAGCATGACGTCATGCTTACGTCATCAGTGGGTCCGGGTATGGTGGCGTCATCGCGGGCCCGGATGACGTCAGCGTTGACTCGGTCAATGTTGACCGGTCAACGGTCAAAGCCAGCAGGGTCAAGCTGGGTCCACCTGTCGGTCTAAGCCGGTCTATGGCAGGTGGGGCCGGCGGTCCGCAGGAAAAAGAAAAAGAAAAGAAAAGGGGGCGCTGGGCTGGTGATGGGCCGAGCCCCTCGGCCCATCGCAGAGCTGGGCGACGGCCCAGGAGCGCTGGGCTCACGGCCCGCTTAGGTCAGGGGCGCGGTGGGCTCGGTCCACCATGCGCCACGCCTGTATTCCACATGGACCAGGCGCACGGGATCCGGATGCGGCCACGGCGGGATCCTCTGCGGCTTCTGCTGCGGCGGCTTGGTGTGGCCCAGGCTGTGTGGCGGCCGGGGGAGCGCTCCGCGCGCCGTATCCGATACGTATCGGATACGGATACGCCACGGATACGCTAGGGATACGTATCCAAGCCGTATCGGCATACTGGGCCGTATTGGGCCTAGAAACTCAAGATTGGATACGTATTTGTGTGTGTGATACGGCCCAGTAGCCCAACACCATGGGCAGCCGCTTGCGCCGAGAGGGCTGGAGGGGTGGGGAAGGAGCTGCTGGGGAAGAAGGTTGAGGGAGAGGGTCGCCGTCCGCGGGGAAGAATTCCGGTCGCCGCCCCTTCCGCCGCCACACGGACGAGCCCGAGGAAGCCGTCCTGCTCGCGCGCCGCGGTAGAGCCCGAGGCTGCCGTCCTGCCCGCGCGCCGCACTCGATCTGCCGCGCCGGTTCGCCGGCGAGCTTGTCCTGCCTGACGCCGGCGAGCTTGTCCTACTCGACGCCGCGCTCCGCGCGGAGCCGAATCCGACCGCCGGC
This sequence comes from Echinochloa crus-galli, assembly GCA_900205405.1. Lineage (NCBI taxonomy): Eukaryota > Viridiplantae > Streptophyta > Magnoliopsida > Poales > Poaceae > Echinochloa > Echinochloa crus-galli. Next base: position 96,346 of record OAMR01000389.1, read on the forward strand.
GCGCGTGGGGAAGGAGCTGCCAGCGCGCGTGGAGGAGCTGCCGGAGCTAGCCTCGAGGGTGCGCGCTGTCGGAGAGGGAGGGACCGGTGGCCGGCTGGGGAAGGGAGCGCCGACGACTGGCTGGGAAAGGGAGGGAGGGGACACCGAGAGAGGAGAGGGAATGTGAGACAGAGAGAGAGGGAGACGGGGAGACCGGGTCACCAGGAGGGATAGAGATAAGGTTTTGTTTTTTTATTTTGCCCCTTTCCTTTTTTAATAATTATGTTTTAGTCCTTAGAAGTTCTATTTCCTCACATTCTAAGGTGGTGTTTGGATCCATAGTGCTAAACTTTAGCACAGCACTTTTAGCTAAACTTTAGCACTAGAGTACCCAAACACCCCTGCTAATGAATTGCTAAATGGGTCTTGCTAAACTTTAGCACCTAAAATCTTTAGCACATGAAAGGGGGGCCGGCGGTCCGCAGGAAAAAGAAAAAGAAAAGAAAAGGGGGCGCTGGGCTGGTGATGGGCCGAGCCCCTCGGCCCATCGCAGAGCTGGGCGACGGCCCAGGAGCGCTGGGCTCACGGCCCGCTTAGGTCAGGGGCGCGGTGGGCTCGGTCCACCATGCGCCACGCCTGTATTCCACATGGACCAGGCGCACGGGATCCGGATGCGGCCACGGCGGGATCCTCTGCGGCTTCTGCTGCGGCGGCTTGGTGTGGCCCAGGCTGTGTGGCGGCCGGGGGAGCGCTCCGCGCGCGACGTCGCACGGCGCTCACGCTCCGACGCGCCGGCGAGCAGCGGCGGCCAACGCCGGCGAGGGCCAGGAGTGGTCGGCGAGGCTCGGGAAGCCGGGGAAAAGGTTCGGCTGGGTCTCGCGGTTGCGGACGGCGAGGAAAGGCGGGGCTTTGGCGAGGCGGCCTGCCGACGAGGAAGGGCAGCGGTGCGGCCACGGTGGCGTGCTATGAAACACAGATACGTGGGGGTGACACCGTATCCCGTATTCGATACGTATCGGATACGGATACGCCACGGATACGCTAGGGATACGTATCCAAGCCGTATCGGCATACTAGGCCGTATTGGGCCTAGAAACTCAAGATTGGATACGTATTTGTGTGTGTGATACGGCCCAGTAGCCCAACACCATGGGCAGCCGCTTGTGCCGAGAGGGCTGGAGAGCGCTGGATCTCAACTCTCAAGCGGATGAGTTTCCGGATCTGGCGGCGTACTCGTCGTATCTGCGAGAAGGGGGAGGAGGGGGAGATGCGGGAGGAGGCCGTGGAGGTCGAACCCTCGGCCTGCGACCGCCTCGCCGCACTAGGAAAGCTGCAGTGCGGCCGATGCCAGAGGCCAATGGTGGAGGCAGCACGGCCGGGGATGCTGCTGGTCGTGGAGGTGGAGGCCGTGGAGGTGGAGGCCGTGGTCCTGCTGGCCGTGGAGGTGGAGGCCGTGGAGGTGGAGGCCGTGGTCCTGCTGGCCGTGGAGGTGGAGGCCGTGGAGGTGGAGGCCGTGGTCCTGCTGGCCGTGGAGGTGGAGGCCGTGGAGGTGGAGGCCGTGGTCCTGCTGGCCGTGGAGGTGGAGGCCGTGGAGGTGGAGGCCGTGGTCCTGCTGGCCGTGGAGGTGGAGGCCGTGGAGGTGGAGGCCGTGGTCCTGCTGGCCGTGGAGGTGGAGGCCGTGGAGGTGGAGGCCGTGGTCCTGCTGGTCGTGGAGGTGGAGGCCGTGGAGGTGGAGGCCGTGGTCCTACTGGCCGTGGAGGTGGAGGCCGTGGAGGTGGAGGCCGTGGTCCTACTGGCCGTGGAGGTGGAGGCCGTGGAGGTGGAGGCCGTGGTCCTACTGGCCGTGGAGGTGGAGGCCGTGGAGGTGGAGGCCGTGGTCCTACTGGCCGTGGAGGTGGAGGCCGTGGAGGTGGAGGCCGTGGTCCTACTGGCCGTGGAGGTGGAGGCCGTGGAGGTGGAGGCCGTGGTCCTACTGGCCGTGGAGGTGGAGGCCGTGGAGGTGGAGGCCGTGGTCCTGCTGGTCGTGGAGGTGGAGGCCGTGGAGGTGGAGGCCGTGGTCCTACTGGCCGTGGAGGTGGAGGCCGTGGTGCTGCTGGCCATGGTGGTGCTGCTCAAGGAGGGGAAGAAGGCCATGAGGAAGAAGAGCATCAAGAGGCCGGCGGCGAGGTATCCCTTCAACTGAGCATAATTTATCTGTTATTGTGATCTGTCAATATGTTGTATTCCTAGATTTGCACTAGAATTACTATGTTATATATTGTTCAGAACTTTTCAATTGAAAATTGGCTGTTAATTTGTGCACCTCAAAGATTATATTGTTGCTTGGTTACATATTTATCTGGTTTCACATGTTTGATCCATTAACTTATTTCATAAAATCTGTGCACTGTTTATGACTTATTGAGCTTTAATATGGAAGTGAGATGCTTCTATTAATCTGATTTCCATCTGTGTACTTTGAAAATTGGTTGTTAATCTGATATTTTTTGATCCTAATGTATTTTATGTTATGATTTTGATAGCAAAGTTAATCTGGAAGTAGCTTCATCCTTTTTGACTTGCAATAGAATTGGGTTGACAAGGCTAATTGGTCAGAAATAAATTCGGGTATACTCTGTGATCTTTGGGTTGAGCAAATGAAAGCTGGGAATGCTTTCAACGGCCAAATGGTAAAAAGGGGGTATGATGCAATGATAGCAAAGTTCCGGAGCCTAACTGGACTGAAGCATTCTGCCAGGCAGCTTAGAAATAGAAGAGATCAGTTGAAGATCCTTTACATGTTTTGGTTGAAGTTGCAAAGAGATACTGGTTTGGGGCGCAATGATGATGGGACAGTATCAGCCCCTCAGTGGTGGTGGGATGATGAGACAAAGGTAGGTTCAATGGCATGCTTAGATCTTATGTTCTTTTTTGGCTTATTATATATATAATTGAAACCCCACCTATTTTTTTAGGGCAAACCTGAATGTAAGAAACTAAGGTGGGGAGATCCAGAGTACCTAGGTCAGATGGAGGAAATGTTTCGTGATTGTGTAGTGGATGGGACCACTTCTTTTGTTGCTGGGCAAGAAGAGCCTGCAGCTGAAGGTGGGGAGGAACAGCCATATGAGGAGGAAGAGCAATATGAAGAGGAACAACCATATGAGGAGGACAATCACTTAACAGAACAAAGCCCAACTAGTAGTAACAGGCCCAAGCGCGGTAGTACTGTCAGTACCAATTCAACTTGCGCAAGCCCATTAAAAAAATCCAAAAGCCCAATGGTCAGGATGATGAAACAGCTAGTGACAAAATGGGGAGAGGTTGAAGATGAGAACAGGAAGGCATTAGAGGCTGCTGTGAAGGTGAAGCAGGATAGGTTGAACAAGATGGATGACTCTGCTAAGAAAGTACAGCAGTTGGCTATAGAGTGTGGTGCAGCTCCTAACAGCTTAGAATTTTTTGCTGTTGCAACAATCTGCAAGGATCCTTTCTATCGCTCTTTTTTCTGCAACATACCAACTCCTGAAGCAAGGATGGTGTTCTTGAAGAGATGGTGTCAGAACAATCTGCAACATACCAACTCCTGTTGCAACAATCTACGACTTTGATATGAGGTTTACATTTGTCGTCACCGGATGGCCTGGTTCAGTCCATGACATGAGGGTCTTCAACGATGCCATAACCAAATATGCTGACAAGTTTCCACATCCACCAACAGGTACACCGTTGTCAAATTCCCAATTTTGTTACTGAATTCTGCGACACAAGAATTTATATTGTGTGTGCACCAAAATTTATATTGACACAATTCTATGATGTACAGGAAAGTTTTATCTTGTTGACTCAGGGTATCCAAACCGTCCGGGCTACTTGGCACCGTACAAGGGTACAAAGTACCATGTCCCTGAGTTTCTTGCTGGACCAATGCCCAAAGGTATAAAACAGACATTTAATTTTGCACATTCTTCCCTTAGAAATGTCATTAAGAGGTCATTTGGAGTCTTAAAGAACAAGTGGAGGATTCTAATGAGTTTGTCAAGTTATCCGATGCCTAAGCAAAGCAAAATAATAACAGCTTGCATGGCACTACACAACTTCATTAGAGAAAGTGCATTAGCCGATATTGATTTTGACATGTGCGATAATGATGAAAACTATGTTCCAATGGCCGATGCAAACTCATCTGAACCAACAGCGGTCCATCAGCATGTAGGAGATGAGGACTTGAACATGAATGCATTACGTGATGAAATAGCAAATGGTCTATTCAACACAACATAGGGTGACCATGAAATGTAATGTTTGGTTTTCCTGTTGAACCTGAAATATAATGTACTCATGTAATTTCTGTGATTTATGTGTTGAAATTTCTGTTGTGGAATTCTGTTGAAATGTTGTGGAATCTGTTGAGTCTAATTTCTGTTGTGACATAATTTATGTGATTTATGTGTTGGAATGTCTGTTGTTGAAATTTCTGTTCAAATGTTGTTGGAATTCCTGCAAATTTTGGCGCGCTTGGCAGCGGCATGGCGCCCAGACTGCCTGCGCGCGAAAGAATGGGCTTGGCGCGAGCGGGGAGGAGGGGACCAGGCGCCCTGGTCTTTTGGCGCGCAGGGAGGAGGGGACCAGCCGCTCAGGGGCAATAGGGTCTTTTGGTTTTGTTTAGCCATTCATTAGCACAGGAAGCCAAACACCCCCTTGGCTAAACTTTAGCACATGAAACAATAGCTTGCTAAAGTTTAGCAAGTGCTAAACTTTAGCAATGAGGAAACAAACAGGGTCTAATCCCTATAGCTTTTATTGTGTGGTTATTTACTTCACATTAACTGCTTTTCGTTGCATTTAAGTGTGGATATTTAATTTGCATTATTATCTATTTATTTATATTTTTAGGTAAAACGTATCCGCGTATCGAGTTTTTTGAAAAAATGACGTATCCGCGTATCCGTATCCTTCCGATACCGATACACGTATCCGTGCTGCTTAGGTGGCGGGTCGAGCGCCGGCGGCGACCGCGGAAGCCACGGTTCGCCTTGCGGGAGAAAGAGAGGGTTCGGCTTGGTGACAAGGCACGGCCTTGCGGCACTGGGCTCACGCGCATGCGCGGCAAGCCGTGAGGTTGCGCGCGGCACGGCCATGGCGGCGCTCGCGCGAGCCGGGCGCTCCCGGTGCACGGCGGCCATGGTGGCCTGGGACGGTGGGCTTGGCGACGGCGGGTAGCGGGAGGTTCGCGGTGAAGGGCACCTGCAAGAAGAGCACGGCGCGAAGGCCGGCGACACAGAGGGCTGGCGGCGGCGGCGGCAACAACGGCACGACGGCCTGGGCAGCGGAAGAAACAGAGGAAAGGGGGAAGCGGCGGCGGCGACTCACCGTGGCGTGGTGTAGTCGTACGTTGCAGCTCGGGGACGGCTCGTGGAACGGTGGCGGACGTCGGGCTCGCGGTACTCTTGGGCGGCGGCGCCTCCTTCTTCTCCACGCGCGGCGATGACGACTCTTCTCCTCCCGGGGCGGCTCGGCGACGACGACGGCGGTCGTGGTTCGTCCTCGGCTCCGGTGCCTCCTCCTCCTCCCCGGCTTCCTCTTCGGCTTCTCCTCCTCCTCTTCCCGCTTCTACTCCGAGCGGTGGTGGCGAGGGTGTGTGGAGAGCCCTGGCGGCGGGCGGCGGCTTGGTGAAGGAAGTGGCGGCCGGCGGGGGTATATGTAGGCGCCGGGCTAGGGTTGAGCGGGCGAGCGGATGGTCGTGGTCTCGGCGTCCGTGCCCTAAGCCACGCGGCAGCATCGCCGCGGTTGGCGGCCGCTGGCGTGGCGCACCGGAGTGGGGGCGCAGCGCGGCGTGAGCAGTGGGGGCGGCGTGACGCGAGGAAGGGGAAAGCCGACAGGCGGGGCCGCGTTGTTAGCGAGGGAGAGAGGGGCGCAGCGCAGGAAGCTGGGCCGGCGGGGTTGCTGGGCTGGCTCGGCTGGGGGAAAAGGGTTAGCGGGCCGCGGGGAAGAAAGGGGATGAGCGGCGGGAGTTGGGCCGGCTGGGAGAGTTGGGCCGCGGCGGTTTAGATAGACTAGCAGGCCAGCTGGGCTGGGTTAGCTGAGCTGGGTTAGCTGTTAGTTGGGTTTCGTCCCAAGGCTGGGTTAGGGGATTTCGCAATTAGTTTAGGGTTTAGTTAGCATTTGAATTCAAATTTGAATTAGATTCAAATTTGAATGCTTCAAATAATAAACACCAAGAAAACCAAATAAGACCCAAAAATCACGCTAAGGCAAAAATACACCTTAATTCCATTTAATGTTTTATTTAATCTAGGAATTTAGAGAGGAAAACAAGACATCCTTATGATTTTCTATCTAGCAACAATCCACGAAAAAGTTTTTGAAAATCCATATTTTTGCACATTACATCAAAATGTCATAACATGCATGGAGTATTAAACCTAGATGAAATCAAAAACTAAGTGCACAGTTTTGTTGTACTCTGCGAGACAAACATTTTGAGCCTAATTAATTAATTTTTGGACAATTTTTTACACAAACAAACGGAATGCTACAGTGATGCAATGATTACGACGGGACCCCAAACCCCTAATTCTCCACCCCCAATTCACCATCTAAACAAGCACGCGGTGTATATGCACGCGTGGCTCATTCCAGCATCATTTCAGAGCGAGCACGCGTGGCTCTGCTCCCATCTCTCTTCTTGTTTATCGATCTTGTTGTGGCTACCAGTGTATATGCAATATTTGTGACAAGCTAACTAGTTTAAAGATGAATAATCATTAGTTTATCTTAAATATCATCGTATATTTAAGAACGAAAATGGTATATATGTAACTGGTTCCTATACTCTACTTGGAAAATTATATATATGCTGGGATGATCAGTCTGGTTTGCTTGCGAGCCAACGTATATATTGCCCATTTTCTTAACCCGTATATACATGTACAATTAGCTAGTACCATGATGTCCATGAACTGTGTGGATTGAATTGTGCATCAGTACTGTGTATGAAGTATACTAGACAACATTTTCCAACGGTTGATTTCCTATCAAGAGGACAAAACGACAGTAATTTGGCAGCCATTCGACTTTGCGCTGCTTGGATGCATGGTTGGCCTGCTAACAATTAATTCCGGGCTCGCAAAATTGAAACGGGGAGGAGCTTGGCCAGTTTTCAGAGGGAAAAAAACAAAATGGTCCGCAAATGTTAACACCAAAAATTAGCACCAGGAAGAGGCTGACATATGGGCCGGATTTGGTGGAAGGATGCCATTCGGCTAAGGGGCTTTCTCTGAAGCATTCGGCAAAGACGCTCTGCGGTCGGGAACGCGTCGCCATTCGGCTAAGAGGTTTTCTCTGAAGCATTCGGCAAAAATACTCTGCGGTCGGGAATGCGTCATCATTCGGCAGAGGCATTGTTCCGCAGGCGAAAAGCGGTAGCATTCGGGAAGGCATGATGACGTGGATCAATATAAGGAAAAGGCCGGTTCGAACAAGAAACGCAATATGGACGAGAAGATTCATCGTTTATTTTTGGAGGCAAGTATTGTAGTCGTGTCCGACTAGGAGTTGTATCAAGACCTGGGTATAAATACAAACCCATGGCAATTGTAATAGACACGAACGAACAAATCAATCAACACAACAAACCGGCCATGCGCCACCTATCGAGTCCTTAGTCGAGTCGTCGAGTCCTTCGAGAGGAGCCATCGATCCGTCGACCTCCGTAAGTACCGGCAACCTTGTATCATGCTTAGTATCATGCGGTGGATTTAAGCTTTGATGCAAGTAGTCTTGTTACCATGCTTAGTATCATCCGGTGGATTTAAGTTGTGGTCTCAAGAAGGTTCCTCTGTTAGGTCATGAGCCATGCGGTGGGCTAAGATCTAGTATGGACCAAGTTATCGGCTCTGTTAGATTTCGGCAAGATCTAGCAGATTCATTAAGTTACCCCGTGTTGCTTCGTTTTTACCCTGTGCTTAATTCATGCAACACACCTTTGCCCAATCTAGATCGGCTAGAATCGGCTCTGCTTTACGGTGCGACGACTTATCCCCTCATAGCCGAATCCGAAACCGATCTAGGTTGCTACGTGTCGCGGGTTCAAGCCTGTCGGCATCGTGTAGATCTTGACAGAACTACATCAGTGCATCCAGATTCAAAGCTGAATTCACAGGGGAAGGTGAGGTTGTCATTGTCCAGATATGGAAACCAGAGAGGATGATCAAAGCCTTTGAAGAAGAGCTCAAATAATTCGCAGATATTTTTGTTGATGGATACAGTAGAAGCAGCTTCTCCATAAGTTTGACAACCTTTGGTCTTCTTGATTTCTCCCTCTGCATAGTTGATGGAAGGGAATTCTCTGCTGTTGAGATCAATGGCAATAATCTGATGCATGTACAGTTGTAGCCACATCTGGACAAACCACCAGGGACCATTCACACAAGGTATTTTCCTGTTGGTGTGCATCAATTGGGTAGTTTGATTAAGCATGTGATAGACGCTGCCCAGGAGGTATTTTCCCAATGGGATGAGTTTACCAGCAGCCAGTTCTTCAGCCATCACGATGTGGTTCAGAATGTTGTCTAACAAGTTTTTGTCAGCTTCTTGGGTTTTAGCCAGAGCCTTGAGCTTTGCCTTGAGTTGTTTATCCTTGTTCAGAGTGGCTGAAGCTTCTTTTCGTATTCTTTCTGATAACTTGGGAAGCTCAGCAATATTCTTCTCGTCAGCTTCAATTTCGGCCGATAAGAGTTGCAATATTGTTTTGAATATTATAAAGGATGTCAAGACTGTCAGAAATTTGGAAACATTCAGAGAGTTCCAGCATCGGCTTTGAATCCCATTATCAAGCCATGGCCATTCAGAGGATGGGGAATAGATTTGATTGGCCAAATAAATCCTCCATCTAGCAAGGGGCATAAGTGGGAATATCAAGGCATAGATTGTTTCTCAGGCAAAGACTGGGGAGAAGGCCCTGTTGCACCAGCCAGCAGTGATCAACAGCCGATCAAAGCAGTCGGCTCTCATAGTAATTTTCCATCAGTTCCATCAATTGGATTCTCCATCAAAAATTACTACGAGAGCCGACTGCTTCGATCGGCTGTTGATCACTGCTGGCTGGTGCAACAGGACCTTCTCCCCAGAGATAATCTCTGGGATGGATTCTCCAAATAATCGGCAATCTCTTTCCTCCAATCACCTTCTGCCAAACAACTCCCGAAAGCACAGTCATCAGTAGCAAATACCTCTTGATTTTCTCTGTAACCTGATGCACTTTGGGCCAATCTATTTGCCTCTCCATTATCCCCTCTAGGAATGTGTTGTAGAATTACTGACCGAAAGCTCTTCAATATTTCTTTGCATTCTTCATAGTAATTCCTCAAGGTATCACTTTTGCACTCATATTCACCATTCAATTGCTTTATGACCAATTCTGAATCTCCAAAAATTTCAACCGCAATGGCCTTTGCTTCTTTCAAATATTGGAGCCCTCTGAGTAATGCCTCATACTCAGCCTGATTGTTAGTAACAGTAGATTGAATGGGAATAGCAAACTCAAATGTTTCTCCTTTGGGTGAAATTAATAAAATACCTGCTCCACCACCTTTGTCGCATGAAGATCCATCAAAGAATAATACCCAAGGAATAATGTTAAGCAAATTTATTGATGTATCATGATGTTCAGTAATGAAGTCAGCAATAATCTGCCCCTTGACAGCTTTTGCCGATTCAAACCTTAATTCGAATTCAGATAAGGCCAAAATCCATTTGCCAATCCTTCCATTCAAAATTGGCATTGACAACATGTGCTTAATTACATCAAATTTTGAATATACAACGCATTCGGCATTCAATAAATAGTGCCGAAATTTTGTACATGAGTAATAAACACATAAGCAAAGCTTCTCTATAGCCGAATACCTTGTCTCCGGGTCTAGTAACTTTCGGCTAAGGTATGCAACTACTCTTTCCTTCCCTTCAAATTCTTGAATAAGGGCCGATCCAATAGTTTGGGCATCGGCCGCCACGTACAACTTGAAAGGCTTGTTCAATTGTGGAGGCACCAATACTGGTGGCTTCTTCATGTACTCTTTTATTTCATTAAAAGCCTTTTGTTGTTCGTCACCCCATACAAACTTTTGATCCTTTTTTATTTTCAATAGTGAGGAAAAGGGCAACACCTTCTGTGACAAGTTTGATATGAATCTTCTCACAAAATTTATCTTGCCAAGCAGTGATTGTAACTCTTTAAGATTAGTTGGAGGAACAATTTCATCAATTGCCTTCATGCTTTTCTTACCAACTCCTATTCCTCCTTCATGTATCAAAAATCCCAGAAACTCTCCAGCCGAAACTCCAAAAGCACACTTGTTCGGGTTCATCTTAAGCCCATGCTTCCTGGTGCATTCTAGAGTTTTCCTTATGTCAGCCAAATGGAACTCATGATCCAATGACTTGATCACTACATCATCAATATATATTTCCACAATCTTGCCGATCAACTCATGAAAAATATAATTCATAGCCCTTTGATAAGTTGCACCAGCATTTTTCAATCCAAAGGTCATGACAACCCACTCAAACAACCCTATGTGTCCAGGACACCTGAAAGCTGTCTTTACTATATCTTCTAATGCCATAAAAATCTGATTGTATCCTGCATTACCATCCATGAAACTGAGCACTTTATATCCAGCAGCAGCATCAACTAATGAATCAGCAATAGGCATTGGATATCCATCCATGGGTGTAGCCTTGTTTAGATCTCTAAAATCTATGCAAACCCTCATTTTTCCATTTTTCTTATAGACAGGAACAATATTAGAGATCCAATCCGCGTATTTACAGGGCCGAATGAAATTTGCATCTAGTAATCTTTCAATCTCCTTTTTCACATCGGCCAACACTTCTTCCTTGTAGATTTTTCGGGGTGGTTGCTTGTAAGGTCTGTATCCAGGTTTGATTGGCAACCGATGCTCAACAATAGAACGGTCTAGACCAGGCATCTCCGAATAATCCCAAGCAAAGCAGTCCTTGTATTCTTTTAACAATGTTACCAACTTTTCTTTGAAAACCGAATCCAAGTTAGCACTGATAAATGTCGGCCTTGGCTTGTCACCATCTCCAATGTCCACTTCTTCTAATTTATCGGCCGACACAAATCCACGCCCTAATTTTCCATCAGTTCCATCAATTGGATTCTCCATCAAAAATTACTATGAGAGCCGACTGCTTCGATCGGCTGTTGATCACTGCTGGCTGGTGCCACAGGACCTTCTCCCCAGTCTTTGCCTGAGAAACAATCTATGCCTTGATATTCCCAGAAAGCTGGTTCCATATTTGCCACGCTTATTGAATCATCTGCTTGGACAATCTCCACCTCATCATCTATCCACTGAACAAGCTGTTGATGCATAGTAGATGGAATACAACAATTTGCATGAATCCAATCTCTTCCAAGCAGCAAGCTATATGCCCCTTTGCCCTCAATGACAAAGAAAGTCGTAAGCAGAGTCTTGGACCCAATCATCAGATCAACATGTACGCATCCCTTGGTGTCCGAAGGATTTCCAGCAAAATCATTTAGAATTATGCTCGTTGGTGTCAAATCTCTAAGACCCATACCAAGCTTCCTGAATGTGGTATATGGCATTACATTGACAGCAGCTCCTCCATCGACAAACATCTTGGTCAATGGTTTGCCATTAACATATCCCTTCAAGTACAGTGGCTTCATGTGCCGATTCTGGGTTGGCTTCTCAAAAACAGCTTGTTTGTTCAACATCAATTGTGCCATTAACCCAAATTGTTCGGCGTCATCTATATCGGGCAATACCTCTTCCTGTACAATTTGGTTAGCTGGAGGCATGAATTCATTCGGCAGAAAACATACCATACACGTAGGAGCCGAATGACCATGTTCGTCAGGCCTGTCTTTTGGGAGCCATATTGATTTCACCCTAGGCCTTGCTTGCTTTAATTCTTGATTCCTCAGGCGTTGAACTCTTCTCTTCTGACTCCTTCTTAAACCAGGTGGACACCACTGTCCTTTTTGCCAAACATACTCACGGTCTTCTTCCTCATGATCAATCCATCTGCAATCAGCATGTCTCTTTCTTGGTTGATCATCAAAACGCCGATCATCACTAAGATGCACCCTACCAATTCTTTCATGGACAGATCGGCGATTGGCAACATTTTGCCTATGTTCGACATACCCATTATTGCACTCAGGACAGTTATTCTTTGTAGGCAGCTTTAAACCTTCGTTCCAACAGTGTCTGAAGAATGCACACCCCCAATGCGCACGTTCCTGCTCTCGAGCATACTCTTCTTGTTCTTCCTCAAACCTTTCTTCTTCGCGCCTTCTTTTCTCCTCCTCGTATTCACGCCTTTGAAAACGCTCTTTTTCTTGCTGACGCTGCCATTTGTTGAGGAGAATACGTGTAGTAACTCTAGGTCTAAAGGATTCGCCCACTTCAAATCGGCTATTCGGGAACCGAAGATTTTTCCGGCGAATTTGTTCCATTGTGATCTGCCGAGTAGGATCAACTGAACCATCCTGCCCTGCCTTCTTTGAGGTTAAAACTTTCAATCTTCCCTTTTCTCCAGATGGAACAGCATTTACCATATTAACCGAGAACCCGATCATATTCTGAGGGAAAGGGTTACTGTCCAGTTTCATCTTGTTGTCGAATTTCAGATGTCCTTCCTGGATAGCTTTCTGAATCTTCATCCTAAAGACTCTGCATTCATTAATGGAATGAGAATTTCTATCATGAAACCCACAGTACCTCTTATCTTTCACTCCATCGGGCCGAAGCATAGAATGCCCCTCTGGCAATTTGATTCGGCCTTCTTTCACCAGGAACTCAAACAATTTGTCTGCCTTAGTCACATCAAAATCATATGTTCCTTTCATCTGTTTGATCCATCTTTGAGTCATTGTAACTGGTTCTTTGCTCCACACTATCTCTGCTGCAGCTATTTCCTCGCTATCTTCATACTCATCTTCTTGATCTGCTCTTTCAAGGAATTGGTTATAGATGTCAGCTACATCATTATTTTTAGCAAATCTGACATCTTTCTTGAAACCATATGCCTGGTTACTCATCAAGGCCAATCTGTGCGACAACTGGCCCAAATCATCAAACTCCATCCCGAACAGCTTCTCCCGAATGGCAGGCAGCATGCCAGCTACAGCCATACCAGCCAGCTGGTCATCAGGTATGTTCAGAGAAAAGCACATACTCTTAGTTTCCCTAAACCTCCTGAGGAACTCTGTAGGTGTTTCATTATTCCTCTGCCTTAAGCTGGTCAAATCAACCAACTTTTTCTCGGTACTGCCAATGTAATAATGAGCATGGAATTTCTGTTCCAGGTCCTTCCAAGTACAGATCGACTGAGCAGGCAAAGAAGCAAACCACGTAAAAGCTGAACCCGTCAGTGACAAAGGAAAGTATCTAATTCTGAAAGCCTCATCTGCCGAAGCCTCTCCAAGCTGCATCAGATATCGAGCTATATGTTCCACAGTACTTGTATCATCTTGTCCTGAAAATTTAGTAAACTCTGTAGGCACCTTGACTCTATTCGGCAATGATACCCTTTGGTACCATTCAGGGAAAGGAGACGAGTACATGTATCCCTGATTTTTAGGCTTCAGACCGAATTGATTTTGCAATACATCGGTCATTTTTTGCACCATGAGGTCAATACTGGTGTCTTGATTCCCTGGTCTCCCAGCAAGCATGCCTGCAGTACCAACGTACCCAGGATTCGGGAGGGCGTCGACAGCATTGTAATCCATAAACTCTGAATATCCGTTTCCATATAAATCCCTCTGCAGTCTGTTGTTCAAGGGAGATATCTTGTAAGCAGAAGCAGGCGGATTCCCTGTGGTGCCGAATGCCATATCACCGTATGTGCGAGTTTTCGGCAGTGCAAGCTGAGGATCTTGCCGAATCGGTTGTCCATTTATATCTTTAACACCAGAACCTCCAGTTTCATCAGCATTTCCTTTACCATGTGGTTTCTGAACTGGTGCTTGAACATTGAAGTATGTCGGGCCACCCAATTGCCCATGTATCTGCTCAAAGGGTTTATCCACATGCTGACCAAAAATGCTTATCATTATATGCCGAAAACTGTTTAAGAACGCAGCATTGTGATTGGTCATTGTCTCTCCCAAAGCTTTGTATAACAAGCCCGAGAATCTCTCCCTCTCTTCTTCTTCAGTAAGATCAGATTGCCCAGGAAGGAGAACTCTTGGCAGATCGGACTTGAGAAAAGGTGCACCACTCCTGTTCTTGGCGAAAGACAGTAAACATTTGTTAATGAATTGGTTGGCAGCAACCTTTACCATCTGTTGATGTTCTTCAGACAACTCTTCCAAAGTGACATCCATGATGTCGCTCAACTCAGGCATCTTGAAAACTTGTGTGTGTCCCACCGGGCGTGCCAAAAAGTGTGTTGACGTAAAATCCGCACCTCACGCCAAGCACACAGCAAGCCGAACAAAGCTGGCTTCAAACGTGGCCCGGGCTTTCGAATCCGGAAGCGTGCCAGTCAGTTTGCCTGAAAACTAACAAAGGGATAAAAACGTTTAGATTAAAACCTGGAACGTGCCGGGTGAGACCAGACAGTTCCATGTTTGCGGCGTTGAAGCCAATCTTGAGAGACATATAGCTACAGGGAAGCTATCTGTCGGCAGTTAAAACCTCATTCGGCAATCGGCAAGGCACGCAAGGAGCGCACTGCCGAATGCGTGACGTAAGCATGACGAAAGATCGGCTTTCAACCGAATGAACACGTACTCATAGCCGATTAACGAGAAACAGAGCATGATAGATAAATAAAAGGGTGAAACATGATCATAAATTCGCAGTAAACAAAGAATGCATAGGCCGAAAGCAGCACCCGTCAAGCATGATAGCAAACAAGTTAATCCACCGCATGATACGACTTGTTTGTAACCACGCCACTAATCAGATTAGATTAATCCACCGCATGATACAATCTAATCATGAAAAGCTAAAAGCACTCAATGTTTAGTTACGAACCCACAACACAGTCACGAATTTACATTGAAAACAAGAATGCATAGGCCGAAAGCAGCACCCGTCAAGCATGATAGCAAACAAGTTAATCCACCGCATGATACGACTTGTTTGTAACCACGCCACTAATCAGATTAGATTAATCCACCGCATGATACAATCTAATCATGAAAAGCTAAAAGCACTCAATGTTTAGTTACGAACCCACAACACAGTCACGAATTTACATTGAAAACAAGAATGCATAGGCCGAAAGCAGCACCCGTCAAGCATGATAGCAAACAAGTTAATCCACCGCATGATACGACTTGTTTGTAACCACGCCACTAATCAGATTAGATTAATCCACCGCATGATACAATCTAATCATGAAAAGCTAAAAGCACTCAATGTTTAGTTACGAACCCACAACACAGTCACGAATTTACATTGAAAACAAGAATGCATAGGCCGAAAGCAGCACCCGTCAAGCATGATAGCAAACAAGTTAATCCACCGCATGATACGACTTGTTTGTAACCACGCCACTAATCAGATTAGATTAATCCACCGCATGATACAATCTAATCATGAAAAGCTAAAAGCACTCAATGTTTAGTTACGAACCCACAACACAGTCACGAATTTACATTGAAAACAAGAATGCATAGGCCGAAAGCAGCACCCGTCAAGCATGATAGCAAACAAGTTAATCCACCGCATGATACGACTTGTTTGTAACCACGCCACTAATCAGATTAGATTAATCCACCGCATGATACAATCTAATCATGAAAAGCTAAAAGCACTCAATGTTTAGTTACGAACCCACAACACAGTCACGAGGCCTAAATCCACCGCATGATACTAGGCATGGTACAAGGTTCCTCTGTTAGGTCATGAGCCATGCGGTGGGCTAAGATCTAGTATGGACCAAGTTATCTGCTCTGTTAGATTTCGGCAAGATCTAGCAGATTCATTAAGTTACCCCGTGTTGCTTCGTTTTTACTCTGCGCTTAATTCATGCAACACACCTTTGCCCAATCTAGACTGGTCGGGTTCGGCTCCAGACCGCAAAACAATGAAAGAACCGCGGCGTCCATATAGCCCAATCCGAAACAGTCTAGGTTGCCACGTGTCGCCTAAAAAGAATAGCAAATAATCATAAGGCATATCAGAACTTGTTGGATTTTATTAACAGTATGGAAAATTTTTGGAATAGAATGTACCAAAGAGGAAGTAATCCAAGCTTTTGTTGGGCATGTACTCGTAAACCAACAGCTTCTCATCTTGATGAATACAACAACCTAGAAGCTTAACTAGGTTCTTGTGCTGCAACTTTGCAATCAAGACTACTTCATTTCTGAACTCCTCATTGCCTTGCCCAGAACCCTTGCTAAGTCTCTTGACGGCAATTTCCTTGGTGCCTTCCAACATTCCCTACAATTTCATAATTCATAATTAGAAGTTTCATTTCCAGTAGTGTAATTTTCAAGGTAGAACTTTACACTAGTACCTTGTATACTTTGCCAAAACCTCCTAGCCCAAGCAAGTTGCAGTTTGAGAAATTGTCCGTTGCTGTCATAATTTTTTCAAAGCTAATAAATGGGAACTCTAGATTCTTGTCCCCAGCTTCATCCGTAGAACTCATGTATTCTAGCAACATCCTCTTCTGGACTTCCTTCTTTTGTCGTTTGCCTGGTAGTAAAACATGAATTTTCCTCATCAATTACACAGTTAAGTAGAATTTTCTTTTGAAATGTGGGTTGTTTCTTTATACCTCTACTTTTACATGTCCAGACAAGGGCTCCGAATGCAAATAGCATCAGACATGCTATAAGTGGGAGTAAAATCTTCAGCAAAATTCTCTTCTTTTGAACTGTACACGGAAATGCATCCTGTCAGAATTTACTGCAATCAAAAGCGTTTATTGCAATTGCGTGAGTTTACTTTGCACAGGGTTCAATAACTGTTCTGTTAACGGTTTACCTCTAAAAGGTGGGCCTGTGTACATTCAGGAACCTAATTACCTCCTAAAAACATTTACCCGGTGGACATTACTGATTCGGCTGTTGATATCACCGATTGCCGAATGATATTCTGAGTAACGACAGATAGCTTGTCTGTAGCTATATGTCTCTCGAGATTGGCTTCAATGCCGTAAATATGGAACTGTCTGGTCTCACCCGGCACGTTCCAGGTTTTGATCTAAACGTTTTTATCCCTTTGTTAGTTTTCAGGCAAACTGACTGGCACGCCTCCGGAATTCGAAAGCCAGGGCCACGTGTTGAAGCTAGCTGATTCGGCTTGCTGTGTGCTTGGCGCGAACTGCATATTTTGCGTCAACACACTTTTTGGCACGCCCGGTGGGACCACACAAGTTTTCAAGATGCCTGAGTTGAGAGATATCATGGACGTAACTCTAGAAGAATTGTCTGAAGAACATCAACAGATGGTAAAGGCTGCTGCTGACCAATTCATTAAAAAATGTTTACTGTCCTTTACCAAGAGCAGGAGTGGTGCGCCGTTTCTCAAGAAGATTCAGAATTGGTCATAAAACAATTGAATGGTGAATATGAATGCAAAAGTGATATCTTGAGGAATTACTATGAAGAATGCAAAGAAATATTGAAGAGCTTTCGGTCAGTAATTCTACAACACATTCCTAGAGGGGATAATGGAGAGGCAAATAGATTGGCCCAAAGTGCATCAGGTTATAAAGAGCTTCGAGAAGTTTTTGCTAGTGATGTATATGCATTCGGGAGTAATCTGGCAGAAGGTGATTGGAGAAAAGAGATTGCCGATTATCTGGAGAATCCGTCCCGAAAGGTTTCTAGAAAGCTCAGGTATAAAGCTTTAAAGTTTGTTCTTCTTGATGATAATTTGTATTATAAATCCCTGGATGGAGTGCTGTTACATTGCCTAAATCATGAAGAAGCAAAAAGGCTGATGGGTGAAGTACATGATGGGTTGTGTGGAGCACATCAATCGGCCTACCGAATGAAGTGGGTTATTAGAAGAACTGGATATTACTGGCCGACAATGTTGGAAGATTGTTTTGAATATTATAAAGGATGTCAAGACTGTCAGAAATTTGGAAACATTCAGAGAGTTCCGGCATCGGCTTTGAATCCCATTGTCAAGCCATGGCCATTCAGAGGATGGGGAATAGATTTGATTGGCCAAATAAATCCTCCATCTAGCAAGGGGCATAAGTTTGTGCTTTTGGCAACCGATTATTTTACCAAGTGGGTTGAGGCAATTCCATTAAAGAAGGTGACGTCGGAGAATATGGTTGAATTTGTTAAAGAACACATCATTTACAGATTTGGGATTCCTCAGACAATCACCACTGATCAAGGGACTCAATTTACATCTTCAGAATTCAGAGATTTTGCTGAAAGTATGGGCATCAAATTATTGAATTCTTCTCCTTATTATGCCCAAGCTAATGGTCAGGCAGAGGCTTCTAACAAGATTATGATTAAAATTATACAGAAGAAGATTGATCAGAAGCCGAGAAAGTGGCATTCGGTACTCAGTGAGGCTTTATGGGCTTACCGAATGGCTCCACATGGGGCTACACAGACGTCTCCCTATGAGTTGGTGTATGGGCATCATGCTATCTTGCCATGGGAAATACAATTAGACTCAAGGAGAATAAAGTTGCAAAAGGATTTAAGTTCTAAAGATTATAAAGATTTAATGATGGATGAATTAGAAGATTTGCATATGATTCGTCTCAGGGCTTTGGAGAATATTGAGAAGAACAAAATGCGAGTTGCTAAGTATTACAATAAGAAGGTGAAAGTTAAGCAATTTACAGAAGGTGATTTAGTCTGGAAAGCGATATTGCCGATTGGAACCAAATATGCAGTATTCGGCAAGTGGTCTCCAAATTGGGAAGGTCCTTTCAGAGTGGTTAGATGCGTGCCTGGAAATGCATATATTTTGAAGACATTATTGGGAGAAGAATTTGCTTCTGCTATAAATGGAAGATATTTGAAAAGGTATTATCCCAGTGTTGAAATCGATCGGTGATTGATATATTAATTTGATCAAGTCATTGGATCATGAGTCTCATTTGGCCGACATAAGGAAAACTCTAGAATGCACCAGGAAGCATGGGCTTAAGATGAACCCGAACAAGTGTGCTTTTGGAGTTTCGGCTGGAGAGTTTCTGGGTTTTTTGATACATGAAGGAGGAATAGGAGTTGGTAAGAAAAGCATGAAGGCAATTGATGAAATTGTTCCTCCAACTAATCTTAAAGAGTTACAGAGAAGACATGAAGAAGAAAGGCACAGGGAAGAACAAGAGGAATTTATCCGAGAACAAGAACGTGCTCATTGGGGATGTGCTTTCTTCAGGCACTGTTGGAACGAAGGCTTAAAGCTTCCCACGTGTGATAATTGTCCCGAATGCAATGATGAATATGTCGGGTATAGGCACAAGGATGTCAATCGCCGATCTGTTCATGAGAGGATCGGCAGGATGCATCCTAATAATGATCGGCGTTTTGATGATCAACCAAGAAAGAGGCATGCTGATTACAGGTGGATTGATCATGAAAAAGAGGAAGGTCATGCTTATGTTTGGCGAGAAGGACAATGATGCCCACCTGGTTTGAGGAGGAGCCAGAAGAGAAGAGTGCAGCGCCTGAGGAATCGGGAATTGGAGCAGGCAAGGCCTAAGGTGAAATCAATATGGCTCCCGAAAGACAAGCCTGACGAACATGGTCATTCGGCTCCTACGTGTATGGTATGTTTTCTGCCGAATGAATTCATGGCTCCAGCTAACCAAATTGTACAGGAGGAGATATTGCCCGATATAGATGATGCCGAACGGTTTGGGTTAATGGCACAATTGGTGCTGAACAAGCAAGCTGTTTTTGAGAAGCCAGCCCAGAATCGGCACATGAAGCCACTGTACTTGAGGGGATATGTTAATGGCAAACCGTTGACCAAGATGTTTGTCGACGGAACGAAGGTTTAAAGCTGCCTACAAAGAATAACTGTCCTGAGTGCAATAATGGGTATGTCGAACATAGGCAAAATGTTGCCAATCGCCGATCTGTCCATGAAAGAATTGGTAGGGTGCATCTTAGTGATGATCGGCGTTTTGATGATCAACCAAGAAAGAGACATGCTGATTGCAGATGGATTGATCATGAGGAAGAAGATCGTGAGTATGTTTGGCAAAAAGGACAGTGGTGTCCACCTGGTTTAAGAAGGAGTCAGAAGAGAAGAGTTCAACGCCTGAGGAATCAAGAATTAAAGCAAGCAAGGCCTAGGGTGAAATCAATATGGCTCCCAAAAGACAGGCCTGACGAACATGGTCATTCGGCTCCTACATGTATGGTATGTTTTCTGCCGAATGAATTTATGGCTCCAGCTGATCAAATTGTACAGGAAGAAATATTGCCCGATATAAATGATGCCGAACGATTTGGGCTAATGGCACAATTGATGTTGAACAAACAAGCTGTTTTTGAGAAGCCAACCCAGAATCGGCACATGAAGCCACTGTACTTGAAGGGATATGTTAATGGCAAACCATTGACCAAGATGTTTGTCGATGGAGGAGCTGCTGTCAATGTAATGCCATATACCACATTCAGGAAGCTTGGTATGGGTCTTAGAGATTTGACACCAACGAGCATAATTCTAAATGATTTTGCTGGAAATCCTTCGGACACCAAGGGATGCGTACATGTTGATCTGATGATTGGGTCCAAGACTCTGCTTACGACTTTCTTTGTCATTGAGGGCAAAGGGGCATATAGCTTGCTGCTTGGAAGAGATTGGATTCATGCAAATTGTTGTATTCCATCTACTATGCATCAACAGCTTATTCAGTGGATAGATGATGAGGTGGAGATTGTCCAAGCAGATGATTCAATAAGCGTGGCAAATATGGAACCAGCTTTCTGGGAATATCAAGGCATAGATTGTTTCTCAGGCAAAGACTGGGGAGAAGGTCCTGTGGCACCAGCCAGCAGTGATCAACAGCCGATCGAAGCAGTCGGCTCTCATAGTAATTTTTGATGGAAAATCCAATTGATGGAACTGATGGAAAATTAGGACGTGGATTTGTGTCGGCCGATAAATTAGAAGAAGTGGACATTGGAGATGGTGACAAGCCAAGGCCGACATTTATCAGTGCTAACTTGGATTCGGTTTTCAAAGAAAAGTTGGTAACATTGTTAAAGGAATACAAGGACTGCTTTGCTTGGGATTATTCGGAGATGCCTGGTCTAGACCGTTCTATTGTTGAGCATCGGTTGCCAATCAAACCTGGATACAGACCTTACAAGCAACCACCCCGAAAAATCTACAAGGAAGAAGTGTTGGCCGATGTGAAAAAGGAGATTGAAAGATTACTAGATGCAAATTTCATTCGGCCCTGTAAATACGCGGATTGGATCTCTAATATTGTTCCTGTCTATAAGAAAAATGGAAAGATGAGGGTTTGCATAGACTTTAGAGACTTAAACAAGGCTACACCCATGGATGGATATCCAATGCCTGTTGCTGATTCATTGGTTGATGCTGCTGCTGGATACAAAGTGCTCAGTTTCATGGACGGTAACGCAGGATACAATCAGATTTATATGGCATTGGAAGATATAGTAAAGACAGCTTTCAGGTGTCCTGGACACATAGGGTTGTTTGAGTGGGTTGTCATGACCTTTGGATTGAAAAATGCTGGTGCAACTTATCAAAGGGCTATGAATTATATTTTTCATGAGTTGATCGGCAAGATTGTGGAAATATATATTGATGATGTAGTGATCAAGTCACTGGATCATGAGTCTCATTTGGCCGACATAAGGAAAACTCTAGAATGCACCAGGAAGCATGGGCTTAAGATGAACCCGAACAAGTGTGCTTTTGGAGTTTCGGCTGGAGAGTTTCTGGGATTTTTGATACATGAAGGAGGAATAGGAGTTGGTAAGAAAAGCATGAAGGCAATTGATGAAATTGTTCCTCCAACTAATCTTAAAGAGCTACAATCACTGCTTGGCAAGATAAATTTTGTGAGAAGATTCATATCAAACTTGTCACAAAAGGTGTTGCCCTTTTCCTCACTATTGAAAATAAAGAAGGATCAAAAGTTTGTATGGGGTGACGAACAACAGAAGGCTTTTGATGAAATAAAGGAGTACATGAAGAAGCCACCAGTATTGGTGCCTCCACAATTGAACAAGCCTTTTAAGTTGTACGTGGCGGCCGATGCCCAAACTATTGGATCGGCCCTCATTCAAGAATTTGAAGGGAAGGAAAGAGTAGTTGCATACCTTAGCCGAAAGTTACTAGATCCAGAGACAAGGTATTCGGCTATAGAGAAGCTTTGCTTATGTGTTTACTACTCCTGTACAAAATTTCGGCACTACTTACTACATGCCGAATGCATTGTGTATTCAAGGTTTGATGTGATAAAACACATGTTGTCTATGCCAATTTTGAACGGAAGGATTGGCAAATGGATTTTAGCTTTGTCTGAATTTGAGTTAAGGTTTGAATCGGCAAAGGCTGTTAAGGGACAGATTATTGCCGATTTCATTACTGAACATCATGATACATCGATAAATTTGCTTAACATTGTTCCTTGGGTGTTATTCTTCGATGGATCTTCATGCAACAAAGGTGGTGGAGCAGGTATCTTATTAATTTCACCCAAAGGAGAAACATTTGAGTTTGCTGTTCCTATTCAATCTGCTGTTACTAACAATCAAGCTGAGTATGAGGCATTGCTCAAAGGGCTCCAATATTTGAAAGAAGCAAAGGCCATTGCGGTTGAAATTTTTGGAGATTCAGAATTGGTCATAAAGCAATTGAATGGTGAATATGAGTGCAAAAGTGATACCTTGAGGAATTACTATGAAGAATGCAAAGAAATATTGAAGAGCTTTCGGTCAGTAATTCTACAACACATTCCTAGAGGGGATAATGGAGAAGCAAATAGATTGGCCCAAAGTGCATCAGGTTATAAAGAGCTTCGAGAAGTTTTTGCTAGTGATGTATATGCATTCGGGAGTAATCTGGCAGAAGGTGATTGGAGAAAAGAGATTGCCGATTATCTGGAGAATCCGTCCCGAAAGGTTTCTAGAAAGCTCAGGTATAAAGCTTTAAAGTTTGTTCTTCTTGATGATAATTTGTATTATAAATCCCTGGATGGAGTGCTGTTACATTGCCTAAATCATGAAGAAGCAAAAAGGCTGATGGGTGAAGTACATGATGGGTTGTGTGGAGCACATCAATCGGCCTACCGAATGAAGTGGGTTATTAGAAGAACTGGATATTACTGGCCGACAATGTTGGAAGATTGTTTTGAATATTATAAAGGATGTCAAGACTGTCAGAAATTTGGAAATATTCAGAGAGTTCCGGCATCGGTTTTGAATCCCATTGTCAAGCCATGGCCATTCAGAGGATGGGGAATAGATTTGATTGGCCAAATAAATCCTCCATCTAGCAAGGGGCATAAGTTTGTGCTTTTGGCAACCGATTATTTTACCAAGTGGGTTGAGGCAATTCCATTAAAGAAGGTGACGTCGGAGAATATGGTTGAATTTGTTAAAGAACACATCATTTACAGATTTGGGATTCCTCAGACAAT
This sequence comes from Echinochloa crus-galli, assembly GCA_900205405.1. Lineage (NCBI taxonomy): Eukaryota > Viridiplantae > Streptophyta > Magnoliopsida > Poales > Poaceae > Echinochloa > Echinochloa crus-galli. The sequence continues at coordinate 119,947 of OAMR01000389.1, forward strand.
CACCACTGATCAAGGGACTCAATTTACATCTTCAGAATTCAGAGATTTTGCTGAAAGTATGGGCATCAGATTGTTAAATTCTTCTCCTTATTATGCCCAAGCTAATGGTCAGGCAGAGGCTTCTAACAAGATTATGATTAAAATTATACAGAAGAAGATTGATCAGAAGCCGAGAAAGTGGCATTCGGTACTCAGTGAGGCTTTATGGGCTTACCGAATGGCTCCACATGGGGCTACACAGACGTCTCCTTATGAGTTGGTGTATGGGCATCATGCTATCTTGCCATGGGAAATACAATTAGACTCAAGGAGAATAAAGTTGCAAAAGGATTTAAGTTCTAAAGATTATAAAGATTTAATGATGGATGAATTAGAAGATTTGCATATGATTCGTCTCAGGGCTTTGGAGAATATTGAGAAGAACAAAATGCGAGTTGCTAAGTATTACAATAAGAAGGTGAAAGTTAAGCAATTTACAGAAGGTGATTTAGTCTGGAAAGCGATATTGCCGATTGGAACCAAATATGCAGCATTCGGCAAATGGTCTCCAAATTGGGAAGGTCCTTTCAGAGTGGTTAGATGCGTGCCTGGAAATGCATATATTTTGAAGACATTATTGGGAGAAGAATTTGCTTCTGCTATAAATGGAAGATATTTGAAGAGGTATTATCCCAGTATTGAAATCGATCGGTGATTGATATGTTAAATTGCCAAACAGCCGATATTCGGGAAGAAGTCGTCTTTAGAAGGAAATTAACAGAGACATTGGAGGAAAAGGAAAATGGCCAATAGTGAATGTATTGCCCTTAGCGCAAAATATATACATCAATCACGGAGTGATTCCAGCAATTAAACAAAGGACTTCCATTGATTAGGCCATTTACAAGAAGGAGGGCACAAGATTACAATGGAGATCAGTTGATCCACCCACAATGAATGCTTTTAGCCTTTCACGATATCATGATTGAAAGAATCGGCCAGATCTGTCCCTGTTTCTTTCATGTCCTCCACAGAGTGTTCTACTTCACGCTCCAGGCCCCGCTCGCAAACGTCGAATCTACTGTAATCGACGCCGGAATGAATCCGCACGGCGTTGAAGGCGAGTGCTGCACCATAGCCCATACCGGCCCTGGAGATATCAGGAAGGATTTGGTTGATTTTGTTCACCCGATCCAAAGCCGTCCTACCTGTGGCATTGGCCGTAAGGGCAAGCCTGGCGACGGCTGCTTCTAGAGTCTGAAGCTGTTTTTCCAGAGCTAAAAGAAAGAGTAAGCAAAGGCGAAAAGGAAGCAGGGAGGGAAAGCGAGATCAAGAATAAGAAGATACTCACCAGCAGCTCGCTTCCGAGCAATGTCACGTTCTCTGGAAATTCGATCAATCTCTTGATTCTTATCTTCCAGGATAAGTTGAAAGTTGACGACTTGATGAATCAGGTTTTCTGGAAGATCATCATTGACTCTCCTGTGTGAAGGCAAACAAGATAAGAGTGATTGCATTATCATAAAATGGAATAAGGAGAAAAATAACCTCCTCTTAGAGGTGCTGGATGCACCAGGCTCGGAATTTTGCCTACTGCTCACAGAGGACATTTTCTAGGCTGGATTGGATGATGAATAAGAAGAGGAAAGGGTGTTCTTTGAGCTTTGAAATTAAAACAGGGCAGTCTGGAAAATGTTGGCCGAAACGGAGTGAGGAGGCAGCTTAAAAGGATCATCGAGGAGTGCATTGAAAGGTGAGTCGGTAGATGAAGCAATTATGACGCGCGTATGTTTCCAAAGTACTGAAGATGACAGGTGGACCCAGTAGGAAGACGAAAGGGCATTCGGCAAAATACGCAAAAGGCCGGTCAGTAATGAAGAATCGGTAAAGTGGTGATGCCGCTGGGTTTCGATCAAGAGAGAACATAATAGATGGAGCTGACTTGCAAAAGGGAGACACGTGATGACAAAAGAATGCCGAATGTATTTAGAAGGGATGAAATTCGTTCGGGGGATTTTAATCTTAGTCCATACTTTGGAGATCAAAACTTGAAAAGGTCGATAAATCTGAATGAAGCTTCAAAGATTTCGGAGAGGAAAAGCGGGGATTGAGCTAGAATAACCTGGAGACATTGAGTATCTATGGTCAATTCCGAGATAAAATATCTTTTATCCCGAAATTGAAGGGGCATGTGTTAACACCAAAAATTAGCACCAGGAAGAGGCTGACATATGGGCCGGATTTGGTGGAAGGATGCCATTCGGCTAAGGGAATTTCTCTAAAGCATTCGGCAAAGGCACTCTGCGGTCGGGAACGCGTCATCATTCGGCAGAGGCGTTATTCCGCAGGCCAAAAGAAGTAACATTCAAGAAGGCGTGATGACGTGGATCAATGCAAGGAAAAGGCCGGTTCGAACAAGAAACGCGATATGGACACGAAGATTCATCGTTTATTTTTGGAGGCAAGTATTGTAGTCGTGTCCGACTAGGAGTTGTATCAAGACCTGGGTATAAATACAAACCCATGCTATTGCCGATTGGAACCAAATATGCAGCATTCGGCAAATGGTCTCCAAATTGGGAAGGTCCTTTCAGAGTGGTTAGATGTGTGCCTGGAAATGCATATATTTTGAAGACATTATTGGGAGAAGAATTTGCTTCTGCTATAAATGGAAGATATTTGAAAAGGTATTATCCCAGTGTTGATGGAAATATATATTGATGATGTAGTGATCAAGTCATTGGATCATGAGTCCCATTTGGCTGACATAAGGAAAACTCTAGAATGCACAAGGAAGCATGGGCTTAAAATGAACCCGAACAAGGGTGCTTTTGGAGTTTCATCCCATTGTCAAGCCATGGCCATTCAGAGGATGGGGAATAGATTTGATTGGCCAAATAAATCCTCCATCTAGCAAGGGGCATAAGTTTGTGCTTTTGGCAACCGATTATTTTACCAAGTGGGTTGAGGCAATTCCATTAAAGAAGGTGACGTCGGAGAATATGGTTGAATTTGTTAAAGAACACATCATTTACAGATTTGGGATTCCTCAGACAATCACCACTGATCAAGGGACTCAATTTACATCTTCAGAATTCAGAGATTTTGCTGAAAGTATGGGCATCAGATTGTTAAATTCTTCTCCTTATTATGCCCAAGCTAATGGTCAGGCAGAGGCTTCTAACAAGATTATGATTAAAATTATACAGAAGAAGATTGATCAGAAGCCGAGAAAGTGGCATTCGGTACTCAGTGAGGCTTTATGGGCTTACCGAATGGCTCCACATGGGGCTACACAGACGTCTCCTATGAGTTGGTGTATGGGCATCATGCTATCTTGCCATGGGAAATACAATTAGACTCAAGGAGAATAAAGTTGCAAAAGGATTTAAGTTCTAAAGATTATAAAGATTTAATGATGGACGAATTAGAAGATTTGCATATGATTCGTCTCAGGGCTTGGAGAATATTGAGAAGAATAAAATGCGAGTTGCTAAGTATTACAATAAGAAGGTGAAAGTTAAGCAATTTACAGAAGGTGATTTAGTCTGGAAAGCGATATTGCCGATTGGAACCAAATATGCAGCATTCGGCAAGTGGTCTCCAAATTGGGAAGGTCCTTTCAGAGTGGTTAGATGTGTGCCTGGAAATGCTTATATTTTGAAGACATTGTTGGGAGAAGAATTTGCTTCTGCTATAAATGGAAGATATTTGAAGAAGTATTATCCCAGTATTGAGATCGATCGGTGATTGATATGTTGAATTACCAAACAGCCGATATTCGGGAAGTATCGTCTTTAGAAGGGAGTTAACAGAGACATTGGAGGAAAAGAAAGATGGCCAATACTGAATGTATTGCCCTTAGCACAAAATATATACATCAATCACGGAGTGATTCCAGCAATAAACAAAGGACTTCCATTGGTTAGGTCATTTACAAGAAGGAGGGCACAAGATTGCAATGGAGATTAGTTGATCCACCCAATCCTATGCCTAATCGGGATATCATGATTGAAAGAATCGGCCAGATCTGTCCCTGTTTCTTTCATGTCCTCCACAGAGTGTTCTACTTCACGCTCCAGGCCCCGCTCGCAAACGTCGAATCTACTGTAGTCGACGCCAGAATGAATCCGCACGGCGTTGAAGGCGAGTGCTGCACCATAGCCCATACCGGCCCTGGAGATATCAGGAAGGATGTGGTTGATTTTGTTCACCCGATCCAAAGCCGTCCTGCCTGTAGCATTGGCCGTAAGGGCAAGCCTGGCGACGGCTGCTTCTAGAGTCCGAAGCTGTTTTTCCAGAGCTGAAAGAAAGAGTAAGCTAAAGCAGGAAGGGAAAGCGAGATCAAGAATAAGAAGATACTCACCAGCAGCTCGCTTCCGAGCAATGTCACGTTCTCTGGAAATTCGATCAATCTCTTGATTCTTATCTTCCAGGATAAGTTGAAAGTTGACAACTTGATGAATCAGGTCTCTGGAAGATCATCATCGACTCTCCTGTGTAAGGGCAAACCAGATAAGAATGATTGCATTATCATAAAATGGAGTAAAGAAGAAGATAACCTCCTCTTAGAGGTGCTAGATGCACCAGGCTCGGAATTTTGCCTGCTGCTCACAGAAGACATTTTCTAGGCTGGATTAGATGATGAATGAGAAGAGGAAAGGGTGTTCTTTGAACTCTAAGATTAAACAGGGCAGTCTGGAAAACGTTGGCCGAAACGGAGTGGAAAGGCAGTTTAAAAGGGCCATCGAGGAGTGCGTTGAAAGGTGAGTCGGCAGATGAAGCAATTATGACGCGCGTATGTTTCCAAAGTACTGAAGATGACAGGTGGACCCGATAAGAAGACGAAAGGGCATTCGGCAAAATAAGCAGGAAGCTGGTCAGTAATGAAGAATCGGTAAAGTGGTGATCCGCTGGACTTCGATTGAGAGAGAACATGATAGATGGAGCTGACTTGCAAAAGGAGACACGTGATAACAAAGGATGCCGAATGTGCTTGAGGGATTGAAGTTTACCTGGAGAGCAAGATCTTGGTTCGCCATTTGAAGATTGGATCTTGAAGACGATGACTTAGGGTTCGGATTGGATGAGAGCGTCTGAAGATTCGGAAGGAAAGCGTAGCAGAACCAGCTTGGAATGTGTTTTGGTCAATTCCGAGATAAAAGTACCTTTATCCCGAAATTGAAGGGGCATGTGTTAACACCAAAAATTGGCACCAGGAAGAGGCTGACATGTGGGCCGGATTTGGTGAAGGATGCCATTCGGCTAAGGGTTTTCTCTGAAGCATTCGGCAAAGAGCTCTGCGGTCGGGAACGCGTCGCCATTCGGCTAAATTTCAAGCATTCGGCAAAGACACTCTGCGGTCGGGAAGCGTCATCATTCGGCAGAGGCATTATTCCGCAGGCGAAGAGTACATTCGGAGGACATGATGACGTGGATCAAATAAGGAAAAGGCCGGTTCGAACAAGGAAAGCAATGGGCACGAAGATTCGTCATTTATTTTTAGAAACAAGTGTTGTAGTCGTGTCCGACTAGGAGTTGTATCAAGACCTGGGTATAAATACAAACCCATGGCATTGTAAAAGGACAATCAATCGTACAACAAACCGGCCCGTGCCAACATCGAGTCCTTTAGTCGAGTCGTCGAGTCCTTCGAGAGGAGTCATCGATCCGTCGACCTCCGTAAGTACCGGCAACCTTGTATCATGCTTAGTATCATGCGGTGGATTTAAGCTTTGATGCAAGTAGTCTTGTTACCATGCTTAGTATCATCCGGTGGATTTAAGTTGTGGTTTCAAGAAGGTTCCTCTGTTAGGTCATGAGCCATGCGGTGGGCTAAGATCTAGTATGGACCAAGTTATCGGCTCTGTTAGATTTCGGCAAGATCTGACAGATTCATTAAGTTACCCCGTGTTGCTCCTTTTTTACTATGTGCTTAATTCATGCAACACACCCCACTTTCCCTTTTGTAAACACAAAACTCCAACAACAACGGGTACCGACCGAACAACTATGGCAATCAAGGCTGGAATCCGCGCCCAAACCTCCCGGTTGAGAGGCCACAACAAGGTCTTTGCCCAATCTAGATCGGCTAGAGTCGGCTTTGCTTTACGATGCGGCGATTTATCCTCTCATAGCCGAAACCGAAACCGATCTAGGTTGCCACGTGTCGCGGGTTCGAGCTTGTCGGTATCGTGTAGATCTTGACAGAACCGGGTATCATGCGGTAGATGCAGGTTTTTGGGTCGTCTTAGAGCTAATCATCCGGTGGATTAGATTTCGATTCGACCTGATAGATCTATCTTTACCGATCAGGCTTGTTCCTTCGCCACGTACCCCGATTCGGCTAAATAGCCGCATTCGGTAGTGCTCTCACGAGTGAACGTGTGTTCGTGGGTTTGCATTGGGCAATGAATGCTTTTAGCCTTTCACGATTAGATTGTATCATGCGGTGGATTGATCTAGTCTGATTGGTGGCGTGGCCTCAAACGAGTCAGGTGCTGCTTTCGGCCTAACTCGCTTGTTGCCATGCTTGACGGGTGCTGCTTTCGGCCTATGCATTCTTTGCTTTACTGCGAATTTATGATCATGTTTCACCCTTTTTATCATGCCTGTCTTCGTTAATCGGTCAAGGATATACCTGGCTTTCTTTGTTTACATAAAGACCGATCTTACGTCACGCTGATGCTGTGCGTTCGGCAGTGTGATTCTTACATGCTTCTACCGATTGCCGAATGATATTCTGAGTAACGACAGATAGCTTGTCCGTAGCTATATGTCTTTCAAGATTGGCTTCAATGCCGTAAATATGGAACTGTCTGGTCTCACCCGGCACGTTCCAGGTTTTAATCTAAACGTTTTTATCCCTTTGTTAGTTTTCAGGCAAACTGACTGGCACGCTTCCGGATTCGAAAGCCAGGGCCACGTGTTGAAGCCAGCTGATTCGGCTTGCTGTGTGCTTGGCGCGAGCTGCAGATTTTGCGTCAACAGCAAATTCCAAGTAGCAGTACCATTACTAATTGGAGGATTAATCTGTTAGAAATTTAGGCATTTTTCAGTACATTTTAATTCCAAAAACTATCAACAAATTCATGACTATTGTGAGAGATCCAGTGAGAGCAAAGCATGTGCTAGTGTTCAGGTTAAATCTCAAATAAAACATGAACAACAAGCATAACCAGAGGAGGTTTAGTATGTACCCAGGGACGGAACCGGAACCGGAGGCACCCGGAATCGCCGTTACCAGTCATTGTGACTAGCCTGCTTGAAGTAGTCGATCTGATTTGGTGCAGTGACGAGTTGATGCAGTGGCGTCCCTCGGCCGGCCTTCTGGAAGTAGTCGTTCGGCTCGAGGAAGAAGGTCGTAGTCGTTCAGCGGGGACGTAGTCGTACGAGGTTGCTGGAGATGGCCGCCGGGAAGTAGTCGTTCACAGCTTGAGCAGGCGCGTACGAGTACGCTCCCCAAAAACCTTATTGCCCGCCTATCCCGTGCAGGATCTCTAGGCAGACAGGGTTCGGAGGCAACTGCTCACGCAAGCGATGTGCGCGCAAGGCTTGCGTTGGGAATGTAGGTAAGCAGCAGAACAACAGAGGGAGAGAGGGAGAGGTCTCCTGGAAGGAGTACCAGATGGGATAGCCTGTCGTGTGTGTTGCCTGGGAGGAGACACCTCCTTATATAGGCGCCAGAGGAGAAGGTAGGATGAACCTGGACGCTCTGACCAGCCATGAATTCCTTGATTGTCAGTTACTAGTAACGGCCATTTCATTGCAGTAACGGCCATCAGTTATAGGTTCAACGTTCGTCTCGTCTCGTCTCGACACGGCCACGGCCCGGCGAGGCGAGCGAGCGCGCGTGCGTGTGGCACGCCCTTCTCCCTTTACTAACTTCACAAGTGGTCCACTGTTGGTCCACCTTTAATTCTCTTGATTAATTGAGACTAAATGGCCAAAGGCCCAATTAATCCAACAATCCCCACCAAGAATTTCAAGGTACACAAGGAAATGCTCTCGTCTCAACTGTTGTTTTGATATACCGGCTTTATGGCGGAGACTGTTAAGTTGAACTTCCACCTGAGGCAAAAGCCACACTCATTCACAACTGACCAATGGACTATGCCTTGAATTGACAGTTTTGTGCAAGCAAGCTTGACTAGAGCCTCTTGCCAGTACTAGGCTGCTATAAGCATCCCCTCGGGTTGGAGCGTATAAGTCATACTCCGTGCCTTTCATGGGTATCTAAAGATCACCCTATCTCATAGATTGTGACTAGCAATCGAACCCATATAGGTGTAACCCTTTAAGATGTCCTGTAGGCCAACATCTTTGCTCCTCATGAGCCACTCGGGTCACATTAAGGTTTTCACCAACCTGCCACACAGATTTAGAAGAGAAATCCACCTCTACTAGAATGAGCCTTTTACAAAGGTTCTCTTCTCTTAGTTAAACAGTAGCTTGTTTCACCATCCTAATTCACGGGATCTCCGATCACATAGGATAGGTTACCACTGCTGAGTAACATTCATTGGTCTCAAGCCCAATTCCCTGGATGCATTGTCTATCACATTACGTTAAAGACCCTTTGTAAATTGATCTGCGAGGTTCTTAGCCGTTTGGATATAATCCAAAGCTATCACTCCGGAGTTTCTCATTTTCCTGACAGATTTCAGCCGCCTCTTTACATGCCTAGATGACTTCATGTTGTCCTTTGAACTGTTCACCTTGACAATCACCGTTTGATTGTCGCAGTTTATGAGGATAGCCGGTATCGGTTTTTCAACTACCGGCAGATCCATAAGGAGTTCACGAAGCCATTCGGCCTCAACAGTGGCGGTGTCTAATGCAGTGAGTTCTGCCTCCATAGTTGGCCTCGTTAAGATGGTCTGCTTGCAAGACTTCCAGGAGACAGCGCCACCTCCAAGTGTAAACACATATCCACTTGTGGCTTTAATCTCATATGCATCAGATATCCAGTTTGAATCACTATAACCCTCTAGTAACCTAGGGTACCCAGTATAGTGAATCTCGTAGTCCACAGTACCTTTCAGGAAATGCATCACCCGTTCGAGAGCTTCCCAATGAGCCTCTCCCGGGTTAGACACAAACCGACTCAGTTTGCTCATAGCATACGCGATGTCGGGTCTAGTGGCGCTGGCTAGGTACATCAGTGAACCAATGATCTGGGAGTATCTCAGCTGATCTCTCATTATTCTCTTATTTTTCCGCAACACTTTACTAGCATCATAAGGTGTTAGAGCTGGCTTGCAGTCATTATAACCGAAACGACTCAAGATCTTCTCCACATAGTGAGATTGTGTAAGGACAACCCCACCATCACCTTCTCTCACCGGTTTAATGTTCAGAATCACATCAGCCTCTCCCAAATCCCTCATCTCAAAATTTTGGGACAAGAATTCTTTGACTTCCTTAATCACATTAAGGCTTGTCCCAAATATCAATATGTCATCCACATAGACAGAGGATCACTCCTTCGCCGCCACCATAGCGATAGTACACACATTTGTCAGCTTCGTTCACAACAAATCCAACTGATGTTAAAGATCTATCGAACTTTTCATGCCATTGCTTAGGAGCTTGCTTAAGGCCATACAAGGACTTGACTAACCTATACACCATTCCTTCTTGACCTTCTACTACAAATCCGTCTGGCTGATCCATATAGATCTCCTCCACCAACTCTCCATTTAGGAAAGCTGTCTTAACGTCCATCTGGTGAACAATAAGACCATGAGAGGCTGCCAAGGAAAGTAGTACTCGAATAGTGGTCAATCGGGCAACTGATTTTTGGAGCGACGGTCTCATCCACAGCGGTTTGTTGACGCGTCTCCATCCAACATCCGGACCAGCAACACAATAGGATTCGTAATACACTAATACATACATACTCTTCCAATTGTTACTTGCATCCAACAGGTTTGCACCCATAAGGACACTCCATAACCTCCCAATTACCATTAGACATAATGGAATCCATCTCACTCCGAACTGCTTCCTTCCAATAGTCAGCATCCGGAGAGGAATATGCCTCTTCAATGGTTCTAGGAGTGTCATCCACGAGGTACACTATGAAGTCATCACCAAAGGACTTTGCAATCCTCTGTCTCTTGCTCTTTCTCAGAGCTGCTTCATTGTCATCCTCCTCAGGATTCTCCACATGTGGTTGTTCATTGTGTTCTATCAGTAGTGGGTTCTTTAGGTTCATTGTTAACAGATAATTCATGACTAGATGTGCTAACTACCTCTTTCATAGGAAAAATGTCCTCAAAAAATGTAGCGTCTCTGGACTATATGATAGTGCCAACATGCATGTTAGGTACTCCAGACTTCACTATTAAAAATCTATAACCCACACTGTGGAAAGTATAACCAAGAAAGACACAATCTACAGTTTTAGGTCCTAACTTACGTTTCTTGGTTATAGGCACATTCACTTTGGCCAAGCATCCCAAGTCCGTAAATATGAGAGAGTTAGCCTTTTCTTTTCCCACTCCTCGAATGGTGTTATCTCTTTGTTCTTCATGGAAACACGATTCAGGACATGACATGCAGTCAATATAGCCTCACCCCACCATTCCTTGAAAAGTCCTGTAATTAATCCAACAATCACCACTACCTTCGATTTCCTTCTTTTAATGTCTGTTCTTTGTAACTTGATTGCCTGATCCTGGAGACGATTCCGGGTAAGACCTGTTTAAAATTCATCCCCAACAAGTTTTGTAATCAGTCTTTTAGTTCTAAAAAATAAAAATAGCATAAAACAATACAAGCAGTATATGAAATATGCTATTTTCCCAATAAAACTATAGTTCGAATTATAGTGTGCCTGGAGCAATATATGGATATTGCAACGCTTCATCTTTAGACTTTAACAAATAAATATAGCAAAATCTAGTGCAATCATCTATTAGAGTCATGAAGTACTTTTTACCACTTTTCGTTAACACGCCATTCATTTCGCACAGATCGGAATGAATTAATTCTAGAGGTGCCAAGTCTCTCGCCTCAGCCGCAAAATGAGGCTTGCGAGGTTGTTTTGATTCAACACACACATGGCACTTGGAGTTTTTGACTAAGGTAAGTTTTGGAATTAAACTCAAGTTTGCAAGATGCATCATACAACCAAAATTAACATGACAGAGTCGTGAATGCCAAATATAAGACTCATCATTAATCACTTGAAATATGGTTCACAATTTTATTACAATCATCTGACAAAGAAAAGCGGAACAAGCCTCCGCTATCATAGCCCTTTCCAATAAAACTTCCAAACTTAGAAATTACACATTTATTGGATTCAAAGACTAATTTAAACCCGTCTCTACACAGAAGAGACCCGCTGACTAAGTTCTTCTTGATGGTGGGGACATGTTGCACGTTCTTCAGTCGAACGATCTTTCCCGAAGTAAGCTTCAGATCGACCGAACCAGCACAAAGAACACGCGCATGCGTTCCGTTCCCCATCAACAAGGAGGAAGTCCCGCCTGCCTGGTAAGAAGAAAACAAGGAAATATCAGCACAAACATGAATATTAGCACCAGTGTCAATCCACCAATCAGGTGAATGACATACTGAAAGAACTGTAGGTAAAAGAATACCGTACCCCGAAGTTCCACCAGTCTCACTAACAACCATGTTGGCACTATTGCCATCTTTCTTATCCTTGCGATCCGGACACTTTGCAGCACAGTGTTCGGTGCTACCACAGCAGTAGCACTTCCCAGTTGGCGGCTTCCTCGGCTTGAACTGAGTCGTCTGTTTAGCCTTTTTTTGGTTCCGATGCGGCTTGTTCTTCCTTTTGTTGGACGCATTGTGGTTCTTCTTCTGCACCAAATTGGCACTAGAAGCCCCAACAATCCCTTTACCACGTTGGTCCTTTGCCCTCGCCTTCTCTTCAACATTAAGAGTGCCGATAAGATCGACAACAGTAAACTCCTGTCTCTTGTGTCTCAGAGAGGTTGCAAAGTCCTTCCAAGAAGGTGGTAACTTGGATATAATACCTCCAGCCACAAACTTGTCAGGCAACTTACATGGTGCATCCTCGCTGTAGTTCTCAAGATCTCTAGCCAGCGCCTGAATCTCATGGGCCTGCTCTATCACAGGACGGTCTTCAACCATCTTGTAGTCAAAGAGCTGTTCCATGACATACAGCTCGCCACCGGCATCAGAGACCCCAAACTTAGCCTCAAGCGCATCCCAAACTTCTTTGCCACTCGGCAGCAAGAGGTACGTGTCCACAAGGCTTTCAGCGAGAACACTCACAATGGAGCCACGAAACAGGTTATCGGACGTCTCAAAAGCCCTCCTCCTTTGGAGAGAGCTGTTCGGGCTTCCCCTGCGCGACATGCATGATGTTCATCGCTGTCAACCACAGCGTAACCCTCTGCCGCCAACGTTTGTAATTCGAGCCATCAAATACATTTGGTTTGATTGATGCAGCAAAACCAGTTACCGAAAGCCTATTAATAACATAAGGTTTTTGGATTGTTAGAAATTTAGGTATTTTTCGGTACATTTCAATTCTAGAAACTATCAACAAATTCATGACTATTGTGAGTGATCCAGTGAGAGCAAAGCATGTGCTAGTATTCAGGTTAAATCTCAAATAAAACATGAACAACAAGCATAACCAGAGGAGGTTTAGTATGTACCCAGGGACGGAACCGGAACCGGAGGCACCGGAATCGCCGTTACCAGTCATTGTGACTAGCCTGCTTGAAGTAGTCGATCTGATTTGGTGCAGTGACGAGTTGATGCAGTGGCGTCCCTCGAACGGCCTTCTGGAAGTAGTCGTTCGGCTCGAGGAAGAAGGTCGTAGTCGTTCAGCGGGGACGTAGTCGTACGAGGTTGCTGGAGATGGCCGCCGGGAAGTAGTCGTTCACAGCTTGAGCAGGCGCGTACGAGTACGCTCCCCAAAAACCTTATCGCCCGCCTATCCCGTGCAGGATCTCTAGGCAGACAGGGTTCGGAGGCAACTGCTCACGCAAGCGATGTGCGCACAAGGCTTGCGTTGGGAATGCAGGAAAGCAGCAGAACAACAGAGGGAGAGAGGGAGAGGTCTCCTGGAAGGAGTACCAGATGGGAGAGCCTGTCGTGTGTGTTGCCTGGGAGGAGACACCTCCATATATAGGCGCCAGAGGAGAAGGGAGGATGAACCTGGACGCTCTGACCAGCCATGAATTCCTTGATTGTCAGTTACCAGTAACGGTTGTCAGTTACCAGTAACGGCCATCAGTTACAGGTTCAACATTCAGGAATTATGAATTGCCAGCATCGCAGAGTGGTTCGGTCACGTCTCGTCTCGTTGAGTCGCCCACGGCCTGGCGAGGTGAGCGAGCGCGCGCGCGTGTGGCACGCTCTTCTCCCTTTACCTACTTCACAAGTGGTCCACCGTTGGTCCACCTTTTAAGTTGGTTAGGATTCTCGTTGACTCTCAATCCGGGATTTAACTCCCTAGTATTTATTAGTAGACATTTAATTCTCTTGATTAATTGAGACTAAATGGCCCAAGGCCCAATTAGTCCAACATAATCCTCACGACAAGCGCTAAAAAAAAGATAAATTCTAGAAATTATCAGAAAAATAAGAAACATCTAGTCATTAACCTTGTATATGTATAATCATCCTAATCATTGGATCTACTCTACTTTAAAAAAAATTACACACCTATGCCATTATGAAACAATAGCCTAAAATAACCCCCTGTATATACATATAAATTTCCCACCACTACCATTGGAAAAGATTTGCATAGCTCGAATAAACGAAAAAATATACTGCCGGTTCATGAAGCCTAACTATTCTTTGCATGCCTCCTTTTCGGTTTCAGAAAAAATAATATTAAATAACCAAACGATCTCCATGGTTTCTTAAATGCTCTCTTATTGAATCTATATATA
>OAMR01000389.1:133938-144207 GCA_900205405.1 Echinochloa crus-galli
CTCATGTAGCCACGTCATCACCCACTAACATCCCACTCAAGAATTCTCTCAAACCTCATGTAGCCACGTCATCACCCACTAACATCCCACTCAAGAATTCTCTCAAACCTCATGTAGCCCCGTCATCACCTAAACTTCCCTTCTTTACTATGCCTTCTTTACTATGACCAGTATAGCAGCACACGTGCAGATCAAGCGGCTCCACAATCACTAATAGTTTTACAGTTAATTGTTGTGTACACATTCTTATTTTGAATAATATATCAAATAGTAATAATATAAATTTATATAAAATATCCCGCAGCAACGCGCGGGGAATTCACCTAGTAGAGAATCTAGCCAATATCTCTATCCTAACGTAACTACTAATATCTTCTTAGCCTCTCTCCATCCTTCGGTAGAAAATCTTTTGCAAAGGGTCAATCCAACTAACAAACCTAAATATGCATGGCTGTGTATATATAAAGCCAACCTTCTCGCAGAACTATTTTGGTTGCACTGAGATGACGACAATAGTGTTTATGCCTAAGACAATTCAACGTTAATGAGGATAGGATGGATGCAACCGAAGTGACATGCGCTGGCATGTAGCAGTAGCTGTACATATTCAATCGGCAGCCGTGGCAAACTAAAAGTTCCTACTGCCTCTCGATCCGTACGTAATTCTCTACTCATGCTATGTCCTTTCTATTCACGTTTTATTACTTATTATTAAATTGCATGGGAGCAAACTATTATATTGTGTATAAACGATTCTTGTGTGATCGATTGATTCTTATTTCTTAATTAGAGTTATTAACAAGACAGCAAAGGCTAAATACTTATCTAATTTCTTGCATCGGGGAAAAGTGATGAAACAATTGTAATAAACTATAAGGATTTACATGCAGGTATGGTTTAAGAGGCTAGATGTATGCATTCATCTTCGAGGCATATGCGTGAATAGAAAGGAGAACTAAGAACAAGTCCAAAGAGCTAAATATGGGTGTACTTGAATAAATAACTATGTATATAGAGCTCTGTATAGCCTAAGATAAACTTAATTTACTCCATCCCCTCGGAATATAGCTACGTTTAATTTTATTCTAAGTCAAACCCTTTTTACTTTAACTATGAATAGCAAAAAAGCTATAAAGTTTGACAACATAAAAATGACAGTAGTAGATTTTTCTATTGGAAATAAATTATTTTTTAGAAATATTGTTGGTCAAAATTCGGCATCTGCACCATGAATTGATCTCACTGAGTCTGAATATGTCTAATAGTATATTTATTTGGTATTGTAGATGGTTATTAATTTTTTTATAAGCTTTATCAAAGTTACCCAGGAGAAAGCTAAAATGACCAGTAATTTAGAGTAGAGTACACAACAAGGACATGAGCATAATTAAACGATATGAAACAGACTACAATATATCTATACTATAAAGAGAATTAGAATTGAAACTTTTCTCACCAACAAAAGGCCCACCCCCCACCTATACCCCCCTCACAGAGGACCCACCTGTCAGGAAAGTAGGACGACGAAATTAGACGAAAACCAAACAAAGGAGGGGGGAGGGACATTCCCAAGTGTTTTTTCCACCATAACCACAAAACTTTTTTCACCTAAAAAAGGGCCCACCTAAATATACCTACATTTATACCCACGTCTATACACAATTACCCCGTATCGCTAATAGACAATAAATTGGAGAGCTTTCTCCATATAAATAAATGCCAACTATCTCTCTATATACATGAAAGAGCGAATATAAAGTATTTTTAAAGGCACTTCGTACGGTTTGCCATGGCCCACTAAAGTGATAATATTTTAGTACTTACATGTCATCAATAAACGTACGTGCTTCAGAATTGAGACACATACGTAGAAGAAAGTTTAGCACGTGCGTGCCGCGCGGGCATTGCAACTAGTGTAAACACTGGAATAGAGTTGGGCGATATGACATACAAACCTTAAATGCTACATGAGATTTGCTTGTATTCTTTATCCTAATTGCACTTTTGACCTGCTTTCCTGGTTCATCTATACAAGGCAAGATGGAATGTCATTAGCTTCTCTTCACAAAATAGCAAATGTTGAACAGTTACGAGATTGAATGTAATCCTCTTTTGAGCCCGCTGCTGCTGTTACTCATTAGAACATAAGAGCACTTGATTATGCAACGTATTCAGCTGAAATTCAATCAAGCCTGGGAGTGATTTATCCAATCTAGCATTTTTTTTTGTCCACTCAAGGCCCACCCCCGCCTATACCCCTCTCACAGAGGACCCACCTGTCAATAAACTAGGACGACGAATTAGACTAAAACCAATTAAAGGGGGGAACCCAAGTTGATTTCCCCCTCTAAACCCAAAACTTTTTTCACCAAAAAAGGGCCCACCTAAATATACCCACATTTGTACCCACGTCTATACATAATTATCCCGTATTGCTAAAAGACAATAAATTAGAGAGTTTTCTTCATATAAATAAATACCAACTATCATGAGTTTTGAAAATACCTAAAGCTCTCCATAAATGAGAGAGCGAATATAAAGTATTTTAAAAGCGCTTTGTACTAAAATGAAGTGATATTGTTTTAGTACCTACATGTCATCAATAAACGTGCATGCCGCACGTGCGTTCTTGCTAGTAATAAATAAAAGCCTCCTTAAAAGTGTTACCATTATTTACCATGATCTACTAAAAATAAGGATTACACGCAACATACATGCTGATGCTGGAGAAGATAGTGTTTTTTTATGACAATTTGACAATAGAATTTGCCTTTTGTTTACAAGAAGATTTAAACCCGTACATCTGCACGGGTTCATGGACTAGTAGTGTAAAGGAAGGGTGCCCGTGGTCTGAAAAAAGCCCTTTGCACAGGAGGGGTTGTCCCGCGACCGGTCGCGCGTTACCGCACCGCGCGACCCCCTCCCCCGGTCGTCTTCCTCCTCCAGCACCCGCCTCCTCCACCGGCGCCCGTCGCCCCCACCGAGCCAACCGCCGCCCCCGAACTCCTCTTCTAGAGCCGCCGGCGTCGGATCTCCCCCGATAACCCCGGGCCCCTAACCCCCGGACGCTAACCCGACGGCGCCAGCGCCGGAGAAGGAGGGCGTGCGGCAGCGCGCGCGGGTCGCGCGCTTCGGCGCCAGCGCGACCATCGCGCGATAAACTTAACCCTTTGCACAGGTGGTTGAGCTAGCTGCCGGCCTGTTTCTGAATGCAATCATGCGGCGCACCAAGCCACATGTCGTCAGATAGACGTGTCGGGTGACGTAACCGCTCGCGGTTTAATTTGCCTGGCCTGAGACCGCGCTGATCGAGGTGCCTGCTGGAAGCTTTGCTCATTGTCTTTCTTGCTCTCACTCTCTAGCTAGCTAGTAGTATCTGTTAGTGCACCACCATTTGGTTCCATCTCTGAACATTATGGTATGATGAGTGCTCCACCTGTTATTAATTTACTCGATCTGTTCGTTGATTGCAACCATATATGATATATCCCATTGGAGTATTGGACGCTCTCACACTCATATGCAGGAGTATATTTATAAGAAGCATCACACCCGGGTCAGCACAAACCAAGTGCCCTGTGTCTTAGGCCAGTGGAAGCAAACCAAACCGGCCGCGATGCCTGGCGGCAGCTACTACCTGCCCCTCGCCGTCGTCGTCACCGCCGCCGCCCTTCTCGTCGCCACGTCCGCCGTTACGGTGGCCGCCGCCGCCGCCGAGTACAGCGGCAGGATGGTCATCATCCGCGCCCCCGGGGCAAGACTCGTCGTCGATGATGGTAACAGCGGCGGCGCTCTTAGCAAGTGGCAGCGGCGGCGCCGCCTTGTGGAGGACGAGGTGGCGCCGGAGTTCGTCGGCGGCCTGCTAGGGGCGGGAGACGTCCACCACATCTCCGCCGATGCCCTCAACAGGGAGAGGGCGATTTGCCTGCAGAACAGCCAGTGCGCCGCCAAGGGCCCCATATATATATATATGGAGTATATATGCTATGTACACACGGGCGTGAATAAACGTGTGGAGGTAACCACTACATGCTATCTGGTTTATCAATCTTTTTTTAGCAAGTGATTTATTGATCTTGTTGGCTGCTACAGCATTTTCCAACGCTTTCTTTTCGAGAGGGCAATAGTTTTTTGTAGGGCCTTTATTGAAAATTGAAACATCTACAACTAAAAGAGTAAATCTTATTATGGAGGGCAACGTATCAGGTGAAAACCAATTTTTTCGTGCAAATTTTGAAAACTACAATCTGATCCACACGATGTTAATCCAATGTGTCTCTTGCCTCCCATGCACGTTGGTTTGCATTGGATATGTTCCCATTACGGAGGGGCTAAATCCAATATGTGACAAATGAAAGAGCAAATTAATCTTATATATTATGGCATAAGCCAGATCCAACAATTTGTGATGGACTGGCTAAAGGCTAAAAATAATCTTCATGTCGTTACCAAAAAAAGGTATACTAGTCTCAAGATAATATTCTATAATTATTTGATTCCTCAGGTTCACGACACGTCCCGGTTCATGGAAAGTCGATCTTGAACCCATGCATTTTTTTTTTTGAGAATTGAACCCATGCATTTAGCAGCTGCTCTATGTCTCCAATTACCCTCATTCCAAATCTTTGAGCATTTCAAGTCAATGGAAATATATTGGATCATGAATGGTCCTGGCAAATTAGAAATTTTTTATGTGGAAGGTGCTTAGACTTGTAAAATTCACGGCATGTGCATTATTACACCTACAATTAAGGTGATTTTTTTTGTTTTCTTATTATATATGCTCTAGTTGGTTTATACTCCGTATATCATTAATTAGGCACTTAAAAATTCATGGTTACATTAACCCGCAAAAAAAAGTTGTAGTTGCATTTGCTAGTAGTCTTCCATGCATTATATTCTAACATGTCATAGGCCCAAAGCTCATCTGGCCTGAACCCGTGCTCAGTGTCTTCGAGCTGCCTGACAGAGTAACAGCAGGCAGACACTGATATCGCAACAGTTCCCTTGGATTTATCCGCCGATGCAAAATGGTTGCAATAATTCATCAGCTACGTCCAAACCGGTTGCAATAATTCAAGCTAGGTGCTTGTTCCGGCTTCTCAATCGTCCCAAACCGCATACACCCCAGCTTGTGCATATAAACAAGCTCAATACTGTTCGTCGGTGCCGGCCCGAGCGAGCAATCAAGCAAACCAATTAAGCCAGTGCTTAGCTTAGCTAGTTCACAAATGACAATGCTGGCCAGCAGCAGGCGGCGCCTCGCCGCCATCGCCCTTCTGATGATCCTCTCCCTCTCCTGCCTGCCCCTAGCAGCAGCAAGTGGCAGCGGCGCCTGGAGGAGGAGGTGGCGCCGGAGTTTGGCAGCCTGGCGGGGGCGGGCCAGCAGTACATCTCCTACGATACGCTGAAACAGAGCAGGCAGACGTGCGGCGGCGCCTGCGCCGCCAGGGGACAGCCATACACGAACAAGCTGTGCCTTTACGTCAACGGGTGCCGCGGGTGACGGCCGTGGTGCGCATGCCACGATCAGCGGCGGCGGCCGTCGCTGCCGTTGCCGTCGGAGGGGAGGATGGCTGATGTCATCAGGCTGTCAGAGTGAGTGAGTGCGTGTGTATGTGTGTTGCAATTGCAGGAATAAACGAGTGTGTTTGTTTTGTTCCCGCGTCGAGCTCATACGTTTGTGAGCCCACAGGATGTTCATCACACTGCTATAGGCTTTTGTTTCTTTTTTTATGCGCGTTTGTGAGCTGAATATCATTCATACTGATTTGCTCGAGTCCATCTTTCGTGTTCTTCAGCAAAAGTTTTGATGCAGCGGAGATGCAATTTTTGACCGATCTTCGTTCCTCTGTATCCAGAGTGACACTCTGTTCAAGCTTTGTTATCGGGCGTTCCTTGTTCCAGTTTCCCTTTTCAAGTCGGTGTCATTGGGCCTGTTCAGCTTCTAATTTCCAATTGGACTTGAGCCTATTCTGTTGAGGCTATGAACAAGGCTCTTGCTCAATTTATGGGCTGGATCCGCCCTTGCCATGCCATGTCGTCAGATAGACGTGGTGCCTGACGAAGCATGCAGCGATGCAGCATGTTCAGAAAATTCAGGTACTATATGCTGCTCCCGTTCGCGACCGCACTGCTAATACGGAGAGATCGTGCCAAGGTGCATGAAAGCAACATAGTGCTCGTTCCATATAGTTGATATGTATGTTAGGTGTGGACGCATGGTGCTCAAATGGAGCACCCACTGTGCCTGTCGCCCCGTTTTCTGAACCTGCATGTCCAGTCCTAGCAGGTGCACTATATAAGATATGCGTGTGCCCGGTCTTAATCACCAATCAGAGTAGCACACCGTTGAATCGGAGGCACAATGCCGGCCAGCCCGGCGCTCGCGGTGCTACTCCTCGCCACCGCCGCCGTCGTCGTCCTGCTCGCCGCGTCGGCCAGTCCGGCCGCCGCCGCCGCTGTCCACCACGGCGGTGGCAGGATGGTCATCATCCGCGCCGCCGGGACAAGGGGCGTCGTCTCTGCTCCCGGCGCTCGCCTTAGCACGCGACACGACAGGCGCCTGGTGGAGGACGAGGTAGCGCCGGAGTTCGTCGGCGGCCTGCTCGGGGCGGGAAACGACGGCCACATCTCCTACGATTCGCTGAAAAAGGACAGTCCGGCGTGCGGCGGCAGCTGCGGCGGCAAGGGAGGGCCCTACACCCGGCCGTGCACGTACCAGAATCAGTGCCGCGGGTGACGAGCGGCGGCGGCGCGCCGTGCTGAGGTGACTGTCAGAGTGGAGGATGCGTGCGTGTACGTGTGCGTTGCCGAGCTGCAGACAGCTGCGCGTTCCAATGTACTACTGTATTTTTCCCAGTCAAGATATACAGGTACAGACTAGAGAACAGGAATAAATCACGAGAACCTCAAGATTAGGAATCCGGATCGACATCCGGTTTGGTATGATTTGTGAATGAAGGAGGTAATTGCCAATGTTACCGGAGTTTAAGATGGGGATCTGACTACAACGTCTTTATTTGTGTTCTTTGTTATATAATTTTTATGGGCCTGTATGTAATATGGGATGCATTTGTTTGAAGTGTAGGTAAACTAGGAGTGCTTGAACTGTCCTTGGTCTTTACATTATCAACTACTCCCTCCATCCCACAAAAACTGTCCATTTGAGTTTGTCCTAAGTCAAACAATCTTATATTTGACTAAATTTATATAAAATTATATCAATACTTTTGATGTGTATCAATTTTCATTAGATTCATTATAAAGTATATTTTCATACTATACCTATTTAGTGTTATAAATATTGATAATTTTCGTTGTAAATACTTGGTCAAACATAAGATGGTTTGACTTAGAACAAACCCAAATGAACAGTCTTTGTGGGACGGAGGGAGTAGACGTCTAGACCCCAAAATTTCCATGCATATATGCATCATGGAGACATGCATGACTTGATGCCCAGAATGGTCGAAGTAAAGTCCGAATGCCCAACTACTGGCCTGTCAGCTATTAACTTTTTTTTGAACGAACAACACTAGATGAGTACGTTTCTATTAATATAGCAGAAAAAAATATAAGACTACAGCCCTGATAAGCCGTAGGCAGGAAAACAGAAAAGAAAAAGAAACAAACAACAAACTCGTCCGGTTGGATTGGGACATCAACACGGGTTACCGCTCGATTATACACCATGACCGGTTGGATTGGGACATCAACGCGGCCACACACAACTCACAGCAACAAAGGGACAAACACAGCCGCAGCTTCCACCTACACCCGCACACCTGCGAGTATCAAACCACTGAAGCAAACCGGCGTCGATAAAGGAGCCGGAGGGGCAGACACCACCACACCTAGAGGGTCACCGTTATGCAGGACCGACCGCCGCCGTGTTGCTGCACCCAACCAACCACCCGACGGCATGAAACTACCAAGTCCGAAGCAACTCAACAGGCGGGGGCCTCGCCACTTCCGCCGTCTCTCGCGTGCGCGGGGACCTCAAACCCGCCACTCAGCACGCCTCGCTCTCGTGTGCGGGGGCCTCAACCCCGCCACACGGCACCACGCTCTGGACTCGTCTCAAGAATTGCCGTCGAGGAAGCAAGAAGAGGCGCCCCGCTCCCCCGGGAACTGTCTCAGACCTCCAGACCACTATCGTGGTTCGAATCATCACGTTGCTTTCCCCCTCGTACAAAACACCACCATCAGGTCAGAAAACCGAAGATGTCGCCCGCGCCGTCTTCGACTTTGTTTCACACCAGGAGAGTTCAGCTGTGCTGAACACCCCGCCGCGAGCCGCTGCAGGCCAAGTCCTCATCAGTTGTCGTTGCCGCAAGCGCCGCCTTTCAACGCTGTCCCGCACCACACTGGGGGTTGCCAAGCAACCCCAGGCGC
The DNA here is from genome assembly GCA_900205405.1 of Echinochloa crus-galli. Lineage (NCBI taxonomy): Eukaryota > Viridiplantae > Streptophyta > Magnoliopsida > Poales > Poaceae > Echinochloa > Echinochloa crus-galli. The sequence goes on from OAMR01000389.1 coordinate 142,336, forward strand.
CGCTGAACGCTGCAAGCAGCCAACCACATCCGAATGAAGACAGTCGGCCCCCAACCGTAGAGCGGGCGTCTTGACATGAGGTAGACAATCCCCATGCTCGCATGCCCTCCGACAGATTTGTCACCACCGACCGGAACGATCGCAGTAGTAGGCCGGCCGTGCCGCGGGGCGACCGGGTCTCTAGAGACGACGCCTCTAGGGAGGTAACGACGCCCACAGGCGCCGCCGTCGCTCGTCCAAAAGCGGACCGGGTTTTCACCCAGAGACTCGTGCAGCAGGGTTCTAGCTCCCGAATGGCGCCCTCAACAGGGAAAGCGACGCCCAAAGGCGCCGCCGCCAAAAGCTTTCGCCCGGAGTGTCAAGTCCTGCTGCACGCGTTCGCCATAGCTGACCCAGCCAATACCACTGCTGCGGCCGTCCCAGCCGGAGGACGTCACTGTCATACCAAGCTGCCGTCGAGCTCCGTCCCCAATCCGCTGTCTCCACGCCGGCGCCAAAACGCCGCCACCACCCTCTGACACGCGTCGGCCCGCGCGTCCCCGCACCGTACGGCCGCTCGACAACCGCGTCGTCTCGGCCGGGAGCTGCGCCGCCCGCCGTGGCCGCCAACGGCCTCCCGCCGCGGTCCGTCACGTCGACCACCGCTCCGCCCGGCCGTAGGGAGCTGCGCCGCCCGCATGAGCTGTGCTGTCCGCCAAGGCCGCCGACCGCCTCACGTCGCCGACCGCCTCACGCCGCGCCGTCGTCGCAGCCGCCGAAAAAAGCGCCGCCACCGCAGATCCACCCCGGGCGCCATGGATCCGGCGTGGGGCGCCACGGCCGGTCCCCAGAGCAGCGATGCGGCCTGCCTTCGCCGGGGAAGGAGGCGGCGCCCGCACAGGTTGCCCCCTCCGGTGGATGGAACGCCTCGCCGTCGCCTTCCCTGCGGGCGCCGACTTCCGGCCGGCTCGGGCGACGGCGAGGAGGGAGCAGGGAGGAGAGGGGCTGGCGGCGGGCGGCGTGGGACCCCGTTCCTTGCTACTTGTAACGTGGCGTGGGGCACGGAAAAAGCTCCCCGATGATTTACATGCGTGCATTGAAGCAGCTCAAGTGTCTGCAGCATGTCTCAATTATATGCAGCGGTGGTGCCATGCCAGAAGTACTCGTTCAAAAAAAAAACCATGCTAGCAGTACTAGGTACTGCTAGTGAAAGACTAATCATCTGTCTTTTTTTTTTAACCAACCAGCACGAGATTGTGCTAATTTCATTAAAAAAGAAGGAGTTTGTACAACCGACGAGCCGGCAAACTTATATACAAGTAATTATTCTCGCTCTATTAGGGACGCTAGGTCCTTCGCTCCTGCCAATGACCAGGTGCGTGCCTCCTCCTTAATCTTTGCCACAAGGCCATCGCTGACGTTTCGCGTCGATCAAAAGTCCTATTGTTTCGCTCTTTCCACAGCTCCCAGATAATCAGTAGCACAAGGCTACGGGCTGCCTTTCGGAGACCCCCTGAAGTGATGTGATGTTCGTCCACCACTCAACTGTGCTGTTGCCAGGGCGCCAGTTGGTTGGCTCCAGCTCAGGTTGGCCTAGCCAGATCGCGATTTGGCTCCAAATGTTCCTGGTGAAGCGGCATTGCTGGAGTAGATGCGCCGCCGACTCCTGTGTTTGGCGGCAAAGTTGGCAGGAGGCGGAGTGTGGCCATCCCCTGCGTGCAAGACTAATCATCTGTCTTCATTCTGTCGTTCTATTATAGGCCCCCTATGGTCATATGATGGAGGTTATATTAGTTTCTCCGATTACAAAAAATATGCTAGTAAACCCATGTAGCTAGATTTCTTTTAGATGATGAGTAAACCCATCGAGATATTTTGCAAAAAAAAACATCT
>OAMR01000389.1:161160-184006 GCA_900205405.1 Echinochloa crus-galli
CGTCATATCAGTATCCACTAAAATCCATGTCATCCTCCACTAGACCATCTATTTATTCTTCAACCGATTTTCTGTGACCACATTTTTGTGTGTAGCAATTACAAATTATAGGAGTAGAAATTACATGTATGATCAGTCATACTTCCATGTATAATCTTTACTAAAGAACGTTGCAATGCAATCACTTTGGTGTTTATACTTTCACATTTCACTTTAAAATTTTGTTGAACAAATTCCCGCAGCAACGCGCGGGGTATCACCTAGTATATCTTAGCTACTCTGCACTTCTACATTAGTATCTTTAGGGCGTCTGCAACAAAACTCCGCTAGTAAGCTATAGCTCCGTAAATGTTACTATATGCATGGAGGAAAAGGAATAAAGAGAGCAAAGGTTGCTAGCTACATATACTAAAGTACAATACTAATGGGAAACTTAACAAGAATACCACATGTGCAATAGAGCAGTTAATTGATTTGAAATAGTGCCTCCAATTCATTGTTTCACTTCTTTTCTTTTCATAGTCGTCTAAAAGCAAAGGTACGGGAATGCCTTCAGAGGATTGGAAGGATTGACAAAGTAGTTTTTTCATGCATATGAAATACCTTTCCTTCACCTTTTTCATATGGTGTATTTATAGATAAGACTACGTTGTTGGACGTGTTATAGATGGCGTGGGACGATGGTGTGTGTGTGGTGGTGGGGGAAAGGTCAGGGGGGCCATGCCCCCTATGCACTATGTAATTTATCGATAAAATTATAAATTTAACTCGGGTCTAGAGTGGATGATCTTATTGGTCCCTCCTATAGCACTATATAACTTATTGATAAAATTATAAATTTGACACGTGTCTACAGTGGATGATTTGTGTCGGTTAACCCGCTACTATATGTTTTATACTCTATAGTCTATAGGATATCGACACATGCTTTAGAGTTGTTGGTTTTGAGGGATTGCTATGTCTCTTCAACATCTAATCACTTCCATCAAATTTCTATATTTGGCATAAGTACCAACTTAGCAAAGATGAATTTTCTGAGAGTATTTGGCGAGACATAGCCACGTCGAAATGTAAGCACTACACATTAAACACGGCCGGCTTCTACCTTGGTCTCTGGACTCCTCCTTCGTACGCCTAAGAATCCAGGAAGGAGGGTGTATCTCATATGTTGCTTGGCTCATGCTCCCATGCAAAACAACACTAACCAAATATGTATTAATTATCATACATAAAGCAAAATAAACAACTCATTATTGTAGAGTTATCTACTAGTTATCTGTATCTGTTAAATGCAGCTATCTAAACAATTGTACATGCCACTACCAGAATCGATGACATCTGCACCGGGTGGGAAAGGACTTTAGCACCGGGTTTCCCACCCGGTGCCACTAATCCGAGGCTAAAGGGGTAACCCTTTAGCACCGGGTTCAATAACCGGTGCTAAAGGGTCCCTTTAGCACCGGTTGCAGCCAGCAACCGGTGCTAAAGGGCCTGCCCCCGCAGCGTCTTTAGTAGGGCCTTTAGCACCGGTTGCTGTCCACAACCGGTGCTAAAGGACCCAGATTTCTTTTTTTTTGCTTTTTTCAGTAGCCATACATGCACGTTTATATATACGTATATATTCTAATACATGTATTCTAATGCGTATTCGGCCGACTCTATATTTATATTAGCTGTATATCAAATATAAGACATATATTTACAAATATAAGACATATATATTACAAAATTTATATCGCACTCGAGTTATTGTTTAAACTGTTTGATTTTTTTGCTAAAAGATGCTCATGATATTCTGAGTTTTCTCTTTAACATTAAGTTATTCTTGTTTATTATGATCTCCTTTACTATTTGAAACCCAACTTGAAATGAGCTAAACGAGCCAGGTCAAACTTTCATTTAATTAAAAAATCATCTGATTTTATTTTTTTTAAAAAACAATGAGTGTAATCGTGCCCCCGTTGTTGCCACATGCATGTCCACCTCTCCCTGCCATAGTCATTGCTCACCATGCCCGCCCCCTTACCACGCTCGCCACTAGGTATGCATGTCACTTTGAAAGATTTAGCCAAAAAAACATGAACAAATTTTAGCCAAAAAAACATGAGCAACTTTTAGCCAAAAAATGAAATCATGGTCATAAAAAATTTAAATAACTTATTAGTAAGCACACATCTACAAAAATATGGAAGTAATTTTATAATTTTTTTAGCTAAAACAAATTTTCTAAGAGCAAGTTGGATATTAAAATTTTTAATTACTCTTACAACCACCTTTTAAAACTGTTTAGGTAGGAAAAATGACTGGAATTGTGAGATGAGAGAGGTGCCATGTCTAGTTTTGGTGATGAAGGAGGCAAAGCAATCAAACACGATAGTTGAGGGAGGTAGAATGGACTTTTTTCTATTGAAAATTAGTCTGTGGGCCCAATTTTGTATGTAGGCCTGAGCGTTCAGCGGACAACAAGGCTATTAATTCTATTATTTGGTAAGCCGAATATACTCAGCAATAGAAGAACAATAAATGATTGTTTGATGGGCCAACTATGCATCCATGATCCATTGCCTCGACCTTTCCCCGTTCTACTCAGCTTGCGGCTCACGGGCACAAATATCGCCTCCGCTTGCTGCTTACATGGCAGAATGCAGCAAGCAGCACTGCCCGCGCTACGGCTGCAACGACATCATCAAAGTTAACTCCAATTGCGAGGCGTACAACTAAATAACTTTAGGGGTTTGATCATGAATAATAGAGACTACCAAATGTGCCCGTGCGTTGCTACGGATAAAGACTAATATATCTTCTATTGTATATATTTTTATACTAAAAAATCATCCTCGTATGCATTTTTTTTGACGTCACAAGCTTATGCGCGCAAAATAGCTCGCCATCTCGCTAATAACCGAACCTCATGCGCACAACTATGCTCGCCGGTACAACTCGTACATGATGGAGCTCAATAATATTGCGTGTAACGGCGGTGCTTCATGGTGACGGAAGCACGGTAAAGTTGAGTATGTAGGAGTAGATCCTAAACATCGTATGGTTGAGATTCACCATTGCTTTACTATTGAATACATATAGGTATATATATTCATCCTTTTTTGTTGCGAAAAACCGATTCATCGATTCGCTAAGGGGTTCGGGTGGCCGGTGGAGGCTTTAGTGCGGCGCTGCCTCTTCGGCGGAGGGGACGGAGACCTCCGCGGCGGAGGGGACGGGCTTTGAAAGGATCAACACTTGGCCTAGAGGGGGGGTGAATAGGCGTTCCTGAAAATTATCACAAATAACTCCATGAAATGTCAAATAACCGTAAATTTACGGTAGCCACCGGAAATTTACGGTAGCACCGTAAATTTCCGCCTACTACCGTAGATTTACGGTAAACCTCGCCCAACACAAATCAAGCTAGATTCTCGTAATGCAACAACAATTTATATGAAACAAATGGTTGTATATGATGAACTAAAATATCTAAAAGTTCAAGCACCACTAGCAACCTCACAAATGGATAGATCGAGACAATATAAGCAAGGGAGAGCTAGAACAATATGAGCACTATGAACAAGAAGAACAACAACGAGAGACACAAGATTTATCCCGAAGTTCACTCCACAAAGGAGCTACGTCTCCGTTGAGGGCCTACGAAAGGCGGGCTTATCAACACCAAGCCACTTTCCTCGTCTTAGTCACCACGAAGGAGCTAAAAGCACTTACTATGAAATCCACGAAGGATTGGGCAATACAAACTTCCAAGGCGAATCCACAAACTTACTCGGATGCTCTTGGTGACGCCTAACCGTCTAGGGAATGAATTCCCAAGAGTAACAAACAAGAATCCGAGAACCACGAACTTGATGCTCAAGAGAGGGAATGAATGAGGCTTGGATTACTTAGCTCAAGTCCCTCAACCAACACACCACCACAACTTGGAAATCGAAGCAAGGGGTGTTGGGAGAGCTCTTGGAGGCTTGGAAAGTGTTAGGGTTCCTCAATGTGGCCAAGAGAACCGGTATGAGTGAAGTGGGTGGGTATATATAGCTCTCTCATAAATGTGACCGTTGGGGATGAGGTACACCGTAAATTTACGGTAAACATACCGTAAATGTACGTCGCATTAGGCGTAGTTTTGCACAGTGCACCGTAGATTTACGGCGTAGATCTGGGTGTATCGGGTATAACGATGTCTGCCTTGCTCCATAGAATGATGCAGTGAGAACACTGACCGAGTTTTGTTTCTCCGTCACCTCCGGGGATGTCAAGTTCCAAGTCTTCCCAGCTGGTGACGACTTGCTCCACCTCAACAGGTACGTAACCATGTGGAATGTCATTGCAGTGCCATTTTTGCCCTTCTTCCACACGTTTGGTCATACCGTATGCGACCTGATAAGTTAGTAGTCACAAAGAAAGTTAGTAAATGAATGGTATTTACGGTGAAATGTATGCAGTATGAACTAAGGTCGCATACGTACCACCACAGCTAAGTTCTTCTGCCTGACGACAAGCTCGCACGCGGTCCGTTGAGTTATTTCATCCACGGTGTAACGGACCGCTTCGGCGGCCTGTGTGGAAGCGTGACTGCTTTGATATTGCTGTGGAGGGCTAATAAGGGCCGCATCTTGGAGAGGTGCATGCTCTGTGGAACCGGTCCCGCCTGGTGCATGCTCTGTGGAACCGGTCCCGCCTGGTGCATGCTCTGTGGAACCGGTCCCGCCTGGTGCATGCTCTGTGGAACCGGTCCCGCCTGGTGCATGCTCTGTGGAACCGGTCCCGCCTGGTGCATGCTCTGTGGAACCGGTCCCGCCTGGTGCATGCTCTGTGGAACCGGTCCCGCCTGGTGCATGCTCTGTGGAACCGGTCCCGCCTGGTGCATGCTCTGTGGAACCGGTCCCGCCTGTGGCTTGTTGTATCTGCAGCCATGCTACCTTCATCCGTCGCTCCATCTCTGACTCCATTTCTTGGAGCTTTGAGGCCTGGGCGGCAACCGTTTGCTCTAGGTCCCTTACCCTCTGCTCATATCCGGCCTTCTTCCTCGAACGGCTTCTATAGGTGGCGGCGTGCTCTTGGAAACCTTTCTTCCATGAGATGCTTGTGCCTACGCCGCGCGTCCGTCCAGGATGCTCCTTGTTCCCTAAGGCATAGGTTAGCTCATCTCTGTCTCTATCGGCAACAAATTCTCCCCTATCAGATGCCCTGATGATATCGAGGAGACGCTGAGCTAGTTCTCGCAAGTCCTCGGGAAAAACTAAGGAGCCGTCGATTGGGCTTAGGGTGCCTCCATGACCATAGTACCAATGCTTGGTCCTTGTGGGCCAGTCATGTGTCGCTGGAGTGATGCCTCTAGCATATAGATCTTCTTCCATCTTCTCCCATTTAGCGATGCTTGCCTTGTAACCTCCCGAACCCATCTTATGGGAGTACTTCTTATTTGCGGCGTTTCCAGCGTTTCTAGCGCTAGCCGTTGCACCCTCTTCGGAGGTTTTGTACTCAATGAATGCTTCCCACTCGTCATTGGTGATCTTCTTATACTTCTCAGGATCCGGGGCCTCTCCGGTTTTGAGCCAATGCGAGTACAACTTCTTCTTAAAATCCTGGAACAGAACTGCCATCTTCTTCATTGTCCAATCCCTCAGTTCTGCTTCACGAGTGCTAGGCCAGTCGAATATTTCCTTTAATTCCGTCCATAGCATCTCTTTCTCTGTATCGGGGAGCACGTACTCCTCAGTGGGGTCCGTGGACTTCCATTTTCTGATACTAATGGGCACATTGTCCCGTACAATTACCCCGCACTGAGATACAAATTTCTTGGCCACTTTTGGGGGCTCAACTGGCTCCCCGTCATCCTCCACTCGAGTGATGTGAAACTTGACATCCTTCAGCTTCTTCGTGGTCGATCGTTTTGATTTCTTAGCTCGACTTGTACAAGCAGAGGCGGCCTACACAAAATACATATATACGAGATGATATTGAGATGGTATACATAATTGACACGTATAGTACAAATTTATGTTATATATATACACACCTGACTAGACGAGGGCTCGTTACCGGCCCCTTCATTAGTGCCTTGGACATTGGCGGCCCCTTCAACATTTTCGGGCCTTGCAACATTGTCGTCCTGGATATTGTCGTCCCTTCCAATGATCCCCAACACTTCTTCCATGGACATTGGTTGGGGTACAATATCAAAAAGGTGATTCGTAAAGAACGTGTCGTTGTCCTCTTGCATGGCTGGGACAGGGTTGTTGTTGTCCTCTTGCATGGGTGGGACAGGGTTGTTGTTGTCCGCCATCTATAGAATTAAAAATAATTGATAAGAAATATACTAAGCATACAAATTCGCTAAGGGTTCGGGTACGCGACGCGAAATGGTTTGTTAAGGGTTCGGGTGCGTGACGAAAGGGTTCGCTAAGGGGTTCGGGTGCGTGACGAACGGGTTCGCTAAGGGGTTGCACGACACGAAGTGGTTCGCTAAGGGATTCGGTTCGCAATAGAATTTCCGATATTGAACATTTTCGATATTATACATTATACAAACATATAACATTTCCAATATACATTTAAGTGTAAATATCTCCAATACATTTAAATGAAGCATTTTCCAATATACATTTCAAACATATAACATTTCCAATATACATTTCAATGTAAATATCTCCAATACATTTAAATGAAGCATTTTCCAATATACATTTCAAACATATAACATTTCCAATATACATTTCAATGTAAATATCTCCAATACATTTAAATGAAGCATTTTCCAATATACATTTCAAACATATAACATTTCCAATATACATTTCAATGTAAATATCTCCAATACATTTAAATGAAGCATTTTCCAATATACATTTCAAACATATAACATTTCCAATATACATTTCAATGTAAATATCTCCAATACATTTAAATGAAGCATTTTCCAATATACATTTCAAACATATAACATTTCCAATATACATTTCAATGTAAATATCTCCAATACATTTAAATGAAGCATTTTCCAATATACATTTCAAACATATAACATTTCCAATATACATTTCAATGTAAATATCTCCAATACATTTAAATGAAGCATTTTCCAATATACATTTCAAACATATAACATTTCCAATATACATTTCAATGTAAATATCTCCAATACATTTAAATGAAGCATTTTCCAATATACATTTCAAACATATAACATTTCCAATATACATTTCAATGTAAATATCTCCAATACATTTAAATGAAGCATTTTCCAATATACATTTCAAACATATAACATTTCCAATATACATTTCAATGTAAATATCTCCAATACATTTAAATGAAGCATTTTCCAATATACATTTCAAACATATAACATTTCCAATATACATTTCAATGTAAATATCTCCAATACATTTAAATGAAGCATTTTCCAATATACATTTCAAACATATAACATTTCCAATATACATTTCAATGTAAATATCTCCAATACATTTAAATGAAGCATTTTCCAATATACATTTCAAACATATAACATTTCCAATATACATTTCAATGTAAATATCTCCAATACATTTAAATGAAGCATTTTCCAATATACATTTCAAACATATAACATTTCCAATATACATTTCAATGTAAATATCTCCAATACATTTAAATGAAGCATTTTCCAATATACATTTCAAACATATAACATTTCCAATATACATTTCAATGTAAATATCTCCAATACATTTAAATGAAGCATTTTCCAATATACATTTCAAACATATAACATTTCCAATATACATTTCAATGTAAATATCTCCAATACATTTAAATGAAGCATTTTCCAATATACATTTCAAACATATAACATTTCCAATATACATTTCAATGTAAATATCTCCAATACATTTAAATGAAGCATTTTCCAATATACATTTCAAACATATAACATTTCCAATATACATTTCAATGTAAATATCTCCAATACATTTAAATGAAGCATTTTCCAATATACATTTCAAACATATAACATTTCCAATATACATTTCAATGTAAATATCTCCAATACATTTAAATGAAGCATTTTCCAATATACATTTCAAACATATAACATTTCCAATATACATTTCAATGTAAATATCTCCAATACATTTAAATGAAGCATTTTCCAATATACATTTCAAACATATAACATTTCCAATATACATTTCAATGTAAATATCTCCAATACATTTAAATGAAGCATTTTCCAATATACATTTCAAACATATAACATTTCCAATATACATTTCAATGTAAATATCTCCAATACATTTAAATGAAGCATTTTCCAATATACATTTCAAACATATAACATTTCCAATATACATTTCAATGTAAATATCTCGACCCGGTGCTAAAGGACCTTTAGCACCGGGTCTTTCCACCACCCGGTGCTAAAGGCCACCACTTTAGCACCGGGTCTTCCCAAGACCCGGTGCTAAATGACCTTTAGCACCGGGTCTCTACCACCCGGTGCTAAAGGCCACCACTTTAGCACCGGGTCTTCCCAAGACCCGGTGCTAAATGACCTTTAGCACCGGGTCCGGTGCTAAAGGCCCAACAAGCACCAAACGAAATTTTCGGGACCTTTAGCACCGGAGTTTTGATCTACCCGGTGCTAAAGGCCACCATTTTCGTTTGGCGCCAGTTTCCAAACCGGCCTTTAAGCTCCGGTGGCTACTATTTGGCATATAAATTAATAGAAAATCATATAAATTAATAGAAAATCATATAAATCAATAGAAAATCATATAAATTAATAGAAAATCATATAAATTAATAGAAAATCATATAAATTAATAGAAAATCATATAAATTAATAGAAAATCATATAAATTAATAGAAAATCATATAAATTAATAGAAAATCATATAAATTAATAGAAAATCATATAAATTAATAGAAAATCATATAAATTAATAGAAAATCATATAAATTAATAGAAAATCATATAAATTAATAGAAAATCATATAAATTAATAGAAAATCATATAAATTAATAGAAAATCATATAAATTAATAGAAAATCATATAAATTAATAGAAAATCATATAAATTAATAGAAAATCATATAAATTAATAGAAAATCATATAAATTAATAGAAAATCATATAAATTAATAGAAAATCATATAAATTAATAGAAAATCATATAAATTAATAGAAAATCATATAAATTAATAGAAAATCATATAAATTAATAGAAAATCATATAAATTAATAGAAAATCATATAAATTAATAGAAAATCATATAAATTAATAGAAAATCATATAAATTAATAGAAAATCATATAAATTAATAGAAAATCATATAAATTAATAGAAAATCATATAAATTAATAGAAAATCATATAAATTAATAGAAAATCATATAAATTAATAGAAAATCATATAAATTAATAGAAAATCATATAAATTAATAGAAAATCATATAAATTAATAGAAAATCATATAAATTAATAGAAAATCATATAAATTAATAGAAAATCATATAAATTAATAGAAAATCATATAAATTAATAGAAAATCATATAAATTAATAGAAAATCATATAAATTAATAGAAAATCATATAAATTAATAGAAAATCATATAAATTAATAGAAAATCATATAAATTAATAGAAAATCATATAAATTAATAGAAAATCATATAAATTAATAGAAAATCATATAAATTAATAGAAAATCATATAAATTAATAGAAAATCATATAAATTAATAGAAAATCATATAAATTAATAGAAAATCATATAAATTAATAGAAAATCATATAAATTAATAGAAAATCATATAAATTAATAGAAAATCATATAAATTAATAGAAAATCATATAAATTAATAGAAAATCATATAAATTAATAGAAAATCATATAAATTAATAGAAAATCATATAAATTAATAGAAAATCATATAAATTAATAGAAAATCATATAAATTAATAGAAAATCATATAAATTAATAGAAAATCATATAAATTAATAGAAAATCATATAAATTAATAGAAAATCATATAAATTAATAGAAAATCATATAAATTAATAGAAAATCATATAAATTAATAGAAAATCATATAAATTAATAGAAAATCATATAAATTAATAGAAAATCATATAAATTAATAGAAAATCATATAAATTAATAGAAAATCATATAAATTAATAGAAAATCATATAAATTAATAGAAAATCATATAAATTAATAGAAAATCATATAAATTAATAGAAAATCATATAAATTAATAGAAAATCATATAAATTAATAGAAAATCATATAAATTAATAGAAAATCATATAAATTAATAGAAAATCATATAAATTAATAGAAAATCATATAAATTAATAGAAAATCATATAAATTAATAGAAAATCATATAAATTAATAGAAAATCATATAAATTAATAGAAAATCATATAAATTAATAGAAAATCATATAAATTAATAGAAAATCATATAAATTAATAGAAAATCATATAAATTAATAGAAAATCATATAAATTAATAGAAAATCATATAAATTAATAGAAAATCATATAAATTAATAGAAAATCATATAAATTAATAGAAAATCATATAAATTAATAGAAAATCATATAAATTAATAGAAAATCATATAAATTAATAGAAAATCATATAAATTAATAGAAAATCATATAAATTAATAGAAAATCATATAAATTAATAGAAAATCATATAAATTAATAGAAAATCATATAAATTAATAGAAAATCATATAAATTAATAGAAAATCATATAAATTAATAGAAAATCATATAAATTAATAGAAAATCATATAAATTAATAGAAAATCATATAAATTAATAGAAAATCATATAAATTAATAGAAAATCATATAAATTAATAGAAAATCATATAAATTAATAGAAAATCATATAAATTAATAGAAAATCATATAAATTAATAGAAAATCATATAAATTAATAGAAAATCATATAAATTAATAGAAAATCATATAAATTAATAGAAAATCATATAAATTAATAGAAAATCATATAAATTAATAGAAAATCATATAAATTAATAGAAAATCATATAAATTAATAGAAAATCATATAAATTAATAGAAAATCATATAAATTAATAGAAAATCATATAAATTAATAGAAAATCATATAAATTAATAGAAAATCATATAAATTAATAGAAAATCATATAAATTAATAGAAAATCATATAAATTAATAGAAAATCATATAAATTAATAGAAAATCATATAAATTAATAGAAAATCATATAAATTAATAGAAAATCATATAAATTAATAGAAAATCATATAAATTAATAGAAAATCATATAAATTAATAGAAAATCATATAAATTAATAGAAAATCATATAAATTAATAGAAAATCATATAAATTAATAGAAAATCATATAAATTAATAGAAAATCATATAAATTAATAGAAAATCATATAAATTAATAGAAAATCATATAAATTAATAGAAAATCATATAAATTAATAGAAAATCATATAAATTAATAGAAAATCATATAAATTAATAGAAAATCATATAAATTAATAGAAAATCATATAAATTAATAGAAAATCATATAAATTAATAGAAAATCATATAAATTAATAGAAAATCATATAAATTAATAGAAAATCATATAAATTAATAGAAAATCATATAAATTAATAGAAAATCATATAAATTAATAGAAAATCATATAAATTAATAGAAAATCATATAAATTAATAGAAAATCATATAAATTAATAGAAAATCATATAAATTAATAGAAAATCATATAAATTAATAGAAAATCATATAAATTAATAGAAAATCATATAAATTAATAGAAAATCATATAAATTAATAGAAAATCATATAAATTAATAGAAAATCATATAAATTAATAGAAAATCATATAAATTAATAGAAAATCATATAAATTAATAGAAAATCATATAAATTAATAGAAAATCATATAAATTAATAGAAAATCATATAAATTAATAGAAAATCATATAAATTAATAGAAAATCATATAAATTAATAGAAAATCATATAAATTAATAGAAAATCATATAAATTAATAGAAAATCATATAAATTAATAGAAAATCATATAAATTAATAGAAAATCATATAAATTAATAGAAAATCATATAAATTAATAGAAAATCATATAAATTAATAGAAAATCATATAAATTAATAGAAAATCATATAAATTAATAGAAAATCATATAAATTAATAGAAAATCATATAAATTAATAGAAAATCATATAAATTAATAGAAAATCATATAAATTAATAGAAAATCATATAAATTAATAGAAAATCATATAAATTAATAGAAAATCATATAAATTAATAGAAAATCATATAAATTAATAGAAAATCATATAAATTAATAGAAAATCATATAAATTAATAGAAAATCATATAAATTAATAGAAAATCATATAAATTAATAGAAAATCATATAAATTAATAGAAAATCATATAAATTAATAGAAAATCATATAAATTAATAGAAAATCATATAAATTAATAGAAAATCATATAAATTAATAGAAAATCATATAAATTAATAGAAAATCATATAAATTAATAGAAAATCATATAAATTAATAGAAAATCATATAAATTAATAGAAAATCATATAAATTAATAGAAAATCATATAAATTAATAGAAAATCATATAAATTAATAGAAAATCATATAAATTAATAGAAAATCATATAAATTAATAGAAAATCATATAAATTAATAGAAAATCATATAAATTAATAGAAAATCATATAAATTAATAGAAAATCATATAAATTAATAGAAAATCATATAAATTAATAGAAAATCATATAAATTAATAGAAAATCATATAAATTAATAGAAAATCATATAAATTAATAGAAAATCATATAAATTAATAGAAAATCATATAAATTAATAGAAAATCATATAAATTAATAGAAAATCATATAAATTAATAGAAAATCATATAAATTAATAGAAAATCATATAAATTAATAGAAAATCATATAAATTAATAGAAAATCATATAAATTAATAGAAAATCATATAAATTAATAGAAAATCATATAAATTAATAGAAAATCATATAAATTAATAGAAAATCATATAAATTAATAGAAAATCATATAAATTAATAGAAAATCATATAAATTAATATTAAAAAATCTATGATCATGCTTTCACCCTTTATTTATTCGTCGCGTTACGATAATCGGTTATGGTTACATGCTACAACATGTCGCTTAGTTAAAATACCGATCTTTCGCACGCTGACGTCACGCGTTCGCATTGCGTTTCTTGCATGCTTTGCTGATTACCGAATGATGCGTTAACTGCTGACAGATAGCTTGTTCGTAGCTATTCATTCAAGATGGCTTTGTAAGCCGTAGATACGGAACTGTCTGGTATCACCCGGCATGTTCCAGGTTTTTATCTAGACTTTTTCCTCCTTTGTCAGTTTGCAGGGAAAATTGACTGGCACGCTTTCGGATTCAAACGATCGGGCCACGTGTGAAGCTAGCTAATTCGGCTTGCTGTGTGCTTGGCGTGAACTGCAGATTTGCGTCAACACTAAGTAACCTATCAGGACAATCAAACAAAGGATATAAAGCATGCACTCACTGTTTAGAGGAAACCGAAAGCATGTATTTGAAACATTGTCGTAAAGTTGTGTACATGGGTCACCGTCGATTCCTTCCGGCGAAGCATGAGCTACGAAAGGAATGTGCGCATTTTGGCGGGAATGCTGACCGCCGTACAAAGCCGAGACACCGGAGTGGGAAGAGCTATTTGATATGGAAGGACCTACACGCGGTGTTTGGCAAGGGAGACGGAAGCCAGGCTGCTCCGACGGGCGAGGATGGCCGTGCCGCGATGTGGAAGAAGAAGTCTATCTTTTGAGAGCTATGTAGATTTAATTGCACTATGTTCCACCCAATTTGTAATGACTATATTTTGTATTAATTTTCTTGCATTTTATATTAATTTTCTAGCATTTTATAAGTTTTCTATTATCCGGTGCTAAAGGGTGCGCATTAGCACCGTGTCTTGCCACGACCCGGTGCTAATGTGCTGCCCCCGCCGCCCCCGTGCGCCGCCCCCGCTCCTAGCCGTTGGACCCGGTGCTGAAGCCACATCAGCACCGGGTCAAAAAATGGCCGAGGCGGAGGGGGCGGGCGGATGTTGAAGTTTCTGGTAGTGTGCCCTATTGTACAGTCTTTGGAGACACTCATTGGCTAGATCAGTACACCGCACCTCTGCTGCTTTGGGGATATCCGGGAGCTACACAATCTCTCGGACTCACGAACAGACCATGCAGGATACGTTCAGCATCATCGCATTGGAATATCTGGAAAGAACCTAACAACCTTGCCCTTTGGTCTGATCGATGAATAGAACCACTAGAGGCCTTTAGTATCCAATGATGTGTAGTGGTCGATTCTGTTAGACCCTATTAGAGTCTGTTTGGTAGAGCTTCATATGATTATTCTCTATGGACCAATTCTCTAATAAAAGTGATTCTAAGACTGAAAGTGATTATCTTTGATCATATAGCATAAACTCTCAAAATCAGGAGGGCGAATCCCTTCGTAAAATTAGAATAAGCTACTTTTTTCAGCTTCCAGTATTTTAGTTCATTTCAGAGAATCGCTCGACAAAATCAGAAGAGAATCACTTTCTCTGTGAAAAAACTGTTTGGCAGAGTTTCTTCTGAATTCACTCTCAAAGTTCTGCCGAACGAGGCTTTAGTGCATCATTCCTCTCCAATCTCCTCACCATCGCAAATCATGCCTGCAAAAAACTTCCCGTGATCAATATAACGATGGGGCTGTCATCTTGCCCGCCGTAGCCCCCCTCAAAAGAAAAAAATAATAAAATCATTGTTTTCTTCTTCTTTTTTTGTTTTGCCGTAGCTTCTACAGTATGTTAAAATTAATCGAATCAAAATGCATCAATGATCAAGAATTAACTTGGTTGCCGTGTTTTCGAACGACGCTTTGCAGATCACTAGGATCTGATTGGTTTACTACCCCTAGTAGCCTGACTAGTACCCTGGAGTACGTGTACTCCTTGAACAG
Organism: Echinochloa crus-galli; assembly: GCA_900205405.1. Lineage (NCBI taxonomy): Eukaryota > Viridiplantae > Streptophyta > Magnoliopsida > Poales > Poaceae > Echinochloa > Echinochloa crus-galli. The sequence goes on from OAMR01000389.1 coordinate 176,259, forward strand.
GGACTGACGCGCAGGACGCTGGTAGGGCCGTCGTCGATCGCCTCCCTCCCCCTGCTGGTGCTGCGGTGCGGCTGGTAGCTCGCGCGCTACTGACACCGGGCGCGTGGGCGTGAAGGCTTTGAGCAGCCGCACCACCACCCACCCGGGGAGGGAGGAGATGCGAAATTGCGAATCGAATGTGAATGCGATGCACAGCTAGAGTAGAGGCTCAGGTTCAGGTTCGTATCGTATCATTCATAAGAAAGTGTACTGCAGCTAGAGTAGATCGTGCAGTGTTTGTCGTAGAGTAGAGTAGAGAGGGAACAGAGCACAGTGAGATGATATATAGAGAGAGAGAGGAAGGCCCTGTTCAGTTCCCTTCAACTTCTAAAATTCTCTCTCCAAACTTCACTATTCACCTATCATATCAAATCTCTCTCCTCATGCATGGAGTACTAAACGTAGATAAAAAAAACTAGTTACATAGTTTTGATGTACACGACGAGACGAATCTTTTAAGCCTAGTTAGGTCATGGTAGGATAATGTTTACCACAAACAAACGAAAAGTGCTACAGTGTCCGATATGACTTTTTCCCTTCACTTTTTAACTTTTTCCATTAACAAACACCCCCGAAATCGAAAAGCAGGGGGATCAACCGGGGAAAGCTAGTGTCCCCGTCGCGTCGCATGCACCATGCAGCAGGGGCAGGGGTCGACTGAGCAGCGCAGAGCACCCCATGCATGAGCAAGAGCTGAGCTGATGGGCAGCAGCTAGGTGCCACATCGTGCCGCGAAACACGGACTACTCCCCCGCGCCAGTGTCCACCATGCATGCAGTGCTGCGCGGTCTGCGGAGGGCCTCCAGGCTCCAGCTGATGGGTGGGCCCCAGGCCAGGCCCGTCGTCGTGCTACTTCGCTCGCTCGGCGCGGCGGGCCCCGCCAGCAACTATCTAGCTAGCCATAGCTAGCTATAGCCGCGTGGGTGGGCCGCGGCGGCACACGGGGTTCAGGATCCTCCACCGTGATTGATACGTAGAGGGCTAGCTGCTGGCCCACCTATGCACACCGGGCCCCGCCGGAATCGACGATCGTCTGGATCTGGATGGATGGGATTCATCGATCCTTCGCATGCGGGACTGCGCGAGGCGCGGGGGCTTTGCACTTGCAGAAAGCACAGTCGTGCTGACCAGAGAGCGCGCTAGGTCGATCAGGTCTGCGCGCGCGCGCTCTGTCTCTTGCAAGTCCGTTGTGACTAGTGAAAACCAGTGTTACTCGCCGTACCAGTAAGCGGCCTATTTCAATGGTTGAACTAGCACACCAGCTCTAAACATTTTAAGAGATAACTTCTCTAGTGATTTATTAGCTCTTTGCACGTACTCCTTCTGTATCGAAATATTTGCCGACGTTGACTTTCTTCTACAATTTTGACCATTTGTCTTATTCAAAAAATTATTTGTGATAAATATTGCTCCTTTTCTCCTCCATCTAAAAAAGAATGCAACTCTCATGTTCTAAGTAGTTAAAGATTCTAAGTTTGACCAAAATTTGTAAAAAAAATTGCAAACATTATTATTTATGTATCTATATAAATTCATTATGGAAATATATTTCACAAATAATCTAATTATATATGATATTTAGTATAATAAATAGAAGTACTATTTTTGTATTGATTTTTCTAATTTTAAATTATTTTACTCTTCAAAAAATAAAGATTATATTTTTTGGACGCAGATCTATGATTTTTTGCATTATTTTATTCGATCCGAATATATTTTGGTGAGGTACACGGATAAGTCAACGGATACTAAACAGTAGAGGCGCTGCTTGTGCTTCACTGCACAATTGCGCATGCAGCATGGCAATGTCAAATCAAGTCCAATCCAACGCCCTGCCAAGGGAAGCTACGCCCAGTCCTAGCTGCTCTGCTCCTAGCCCTAGCATAAATGGCTAGGCCTGCCTCTCTCTCTCCGGTCTCCATGCTACTGTAGTACGTAGGTCTGTAGCTGACTTGAAATTTCGGTTGCTTCGCTTCCGTAGTTCCATGCATGTACGACCCATATGGATCAAACGGTGGTGCCGACTTTGAAGATCAATCAGGTCCAACAGACGATTCAATTCTCTCATGGCACTGTCTAGTTCCAAAAACTCTCTCTCCAAAATTCACTATTCACCTATCACATCAAATCTCTCTCCTCATGCATGGAGCACTAAATATAGGTAAATAAAAAAACTAATTGTATAGTTTTGATGTACACGACGAGACGAATCTTTTGAGCCTAGTTAAATCATGATAGAACATTATTTACCAAATAACAAAAAGTGCTACCGTGATTTTTTTCACCCTTTTCATCGGAGCTGAACACAGCCTCTGAATCGAAAACGAAATCGTCCGAACCCGGCCCCTGCCGTCCCGCGAGACCGATCAGAGAGAGGTTCAGAGGCTTCAGAGCAGAGGAAGCTACGATGCATCAGACCGGGGTACTCAGCGGCAGGGGCTATCACGTCTTGCTTCACGGTGCCGGGCCGGCGAAGAGACGAAGGGCGTGATTGGTTCATGTAGCTGCCCGGCGTGGCCCGTATTTTAGAGCCAGGCTCCCCAGGGACACAAGACCTCCATGTTTGGTTGCCTGACTCAATCTAGCCGGGTTTACTGAAGTAAATGGTGAGTGATTTCGACGGGAAGAGCGTGAATCAAATGATGACCAACAGAGGTAGCAAGGGAATCCACCTGCCTTTGAGCATGGGGAGAACGGAGAAATCACCACTGCAAAAAGAAAAAAAAACAGCACAGAGGAGAGGTTGGGCATGGTGGTAAATCGATCCTGGGGAGGGTCAGCAAGAGAGGAAAAGAAGAGAGCAGAAGGGAGATGCGAAGAGAACAACCTCAGAGAGGAGAAGAGAGCAGACGGGATAGACAGAAGAAGAGAGAAGACAGGTCCTCATCTGGGCGAGGGAGGCAAGAATGGCGACCGCCGAGAGAACGAGGCTGGCGGCGGCGGTGACGGAATACAATGGTGATGGCGCGAAGTAGCCAGCTGCTCCGCTCGTGCACCCGTTGATTTTTTCGCATCTCAATCGCACGCACGCGCTGCATCCCCGGAGCCTGGCTCCGAAGAAACGCCCAATTTTTGCGTATCTCCGGATGCAGGCTCGGCGGACGAATTTGCACCCCACGGACCAGGCTCCACCCTACGTACAGGCAACCAAACTAACCCAACTTGCACCCGACGGGCCTGGCCAGGCCATATACAGGGAACCAATCGGACCCGAAACGTCCCTCCGAATCTCCGATCCGATCCATCGCGCGTGCCGGCCGCTCGCCGGCGTGCTCCACTGTGTGGCCGGGCCGCTCATGCCGGCCGCACAGTGACCGTGCACGTATACCAGCTAATCTTACGACGTTGGAAAGAGACGGTATGGCCGGGTCTCTCGAGCAGCGTGCCCACCCCACAGTGTGGCCGGTGCTCGGCGTGCCGGCTGGGCGGGCGGTGGCCACGCGCGCATGGGCGCGGTTGCGTGCGCCGCGCGCGGGACGACCCTTGCCTTGCCGTTCTCACGTCTCCCTCGCGCTCTGGGGCTCTGGGCGCGTCGTGCGACCACGCCCTAAATGCTGCCATGCAACGCCAACGCCCTGCTGATCGAGTTGATATATCGAGTTGCTTCGCCTGCAGGGCTTTTGCTTTGGTGGTCTGATCGAGGGCGGAAATGGCCGAAAGCACTGGGGTGGGCGTGGGCCGGCCGGGGGTGGAGCCTGGAGGAGATCGATATCTTCCTCGACGGGCAGGGGAGGCGGATGCTGGACAGGCGCAGGGGAGACGAAGGCCGGGCCGCGGTCTTGCCATCATGGTCATGGCCAGTCACCCCAGCTCGTGGAGACTACTGCATGCGGGGCGGGGTAGGCCTGGCGGCCGGCACCACAAATGCTGGCTGGCTGCCCAGTTATTATAGCTAAGCTGGATGCCTGGATGGCTTCGATGGAAATGGCTACTACACCTCCACTGGATACTAGGGCCACACCAAAGTAGCCCTTTTCGTGCTACTAGACCAAACAAGCAGCTTGTGTGGCCATGACCATGATGGCCAGAAGACAGCCATCACTACGGGAAACAAGGCCTTTGCCGTGCGCCGGGGCGCCACGGCAAAGCCCCAAATCGATCCGCACGGCAAACCCTTTGCCGTGCGCTTTTTGCCCATGCGCACGGCAAAGGGGGCACGGCATATAACTGCACGTCAAACAAGCCTTTGCCGTGCGTCAAATATCAGGTGCACGGTAAAGACTGTTTACCGTGCGTCCCGGTGCACGGCAAACAAAGCCGTCACTGCCGTTTTCCGGTAGTGCATGATCCTTACCTAGGATGGCTTCGTTGTGGAGGATGCGCTGCAGCTTGTGTGCCTTTGCCATTTTTATTTTTTGACGAGCGTGTCCTAGGTAAGGCACCTCAAGTCCCAAATTATATACTATCATTTATTTTTTTGGAAAATGGAAGCAGGAGCCCTGCTATATCATATAAGAAGGGAGGAAGCAAAGTTTACAGCGATTACATGATCGATATTACATGAATAAAATGGAGACTCAAAACACACAGAAACACTAACATGAATAACTATTGATTTCCCCCTGGAGGCAGGAACTCTTCCCCAAAGGCCACACTACCAAGCTTGATTTCTTCCTGCATCAAAGCAAGTACTCTAGACGGTGTCACTGTCTTTTGATCGAAAAATCTTCTATTCCTTTCTTTCCAGATATTCCACGCCGTATAGATCATCACCGAGGCTAGCCGACGTTTATCTTCCTTTGCTACACCTTGTATTGACAGGTTCAACCATTGCACCACATCAGTGTCAGCATGCGGAATAGGGATGAGGCCATTGGTCCATGTTTGTACACGGTGCCATATCCCATATGGACATACGCTATATCGAAATATATAGTAACAACAAACTATAATTTAGAAAGAAAGTAACACAATTTTACATATCAGTCACTCTCTGCTAACCATCTGATTTTATTTTTGGTGGTCGAATATGTTGCCCAAAATAAGGAACACACAGCCCCACGCGAATCAACGGGAACAAACTTTCCCTTGGCGACTGAGATTGTGCTTGTTAGCTCTTAGTCAACGCACCTAGATCGCTGGATCTTGGTCGAGCGGCCCCGGATATATGCTCATCCATTTTGAATAGACTATTTTCTCCAAAACAATAAACTTTCACACATACTATACTTACCTCTATGAATATAAGTTTGCGAATCATATTATTATGGACTATATATATGAGCATCTTTGAGACACTACCACCAGATCCGATTTTAATAAGATAGATAAAGCTACCACATGCTTCTGGGCGTGAATAGATACACCTCTACTGCTAGAAGAATTATGCTCGATAAATATTGAAACAATTGTCGGAAATTGCAATCAGTAATGCTGAGTCATTCGAGGACACAGATTCAGATAGGCAAATTGGGTAAAAAAGTCGTTCAAAAAATGGGTAAAAAAAACTTGATAGCTGAGTTAGGTTCAGCCGCCCTTCTCCTCGCCGCCGCCGGAGGGCGCTGCCGGAAGCCCGGCGGGCCCCGGGACGGAGGCGGCGGGGCGTTCCCCCGGCGGCGCCTCGCGGATCTGGCGCCGGTACCTCCGTGGCGTGGGCGGCGGCGCCGCCGGCGGCGCGCAGGGGCCGCCGGCCAGGCGAGCAGGCGGCTGCCGGCGCGCGGGCGTGGCCGGCCGGGACGGCGCCGGCGGTGGCTAGACGGGGCGCGTCCGCGCGTCGGCTGGCGGCCTCGCGTCCGGCGCGTTGGGTCGAGGAGCACACGGCCGGCGGCCGGCGCGCGGCCGGCACGGGGCCGGGCGCGGTGGCGGCGTGGGCTGGGCGCTTCTGCCCTGCCCCCCTCCCCCCACCCGCTTGTGCTTCCCCGGGTGCTAGATTTTGGGGCTCGAACCCTAGGTCTGCGTACCAGGCCAAGCCCGTGCTGACTGGTGCGGCTAGCTTCGGTGAAGGGCGGCGGCTGCGGGCGCCGCCGTGGTGGCGGTCCGGTGTCCCTACCTTCGCTGACGCTCGTGGCTCCGGTCGGGATCGGGGCTGTTTTCGACGTCTCTTCGATGGTGGCAGCGTTGGGGAGGCGGCGACCCTAGCTCTGGTTCCTCCCTGCGGCTTCTCCATGGCCGGAGGTACCGTCTCCGTCTTCGCATCGTCTACGAAGCTGTCTTCGTAGCGCTGTCAAGCTTCGCAGCTGGGTTCATGCCTTCTATCTCACTTTGTGAAGCACGATGTCGTTCTATTGAGGGGACGACAGAAGAGTTGGGGACATAGAGGTCCCCAAACATTCCCGAGGTGTCGGGTGTTGCCAACAGGTGCATATGGAACCTAGTTGGCGAGCTTCGGCGGCTGCGATGGTGGACGGTGGATGGAAGCGAGTGGGATCGGTCCAGGTGCTCTCGGCTCGTCGGGCGGTGGCCCTCAAGCGAAAGCTTCGACCCGATGTCGGGTTGGGCAACGGCGTTGGCTTTTCCTCTCGAGGGCGTTGTCAGCAGGATCTCGCTCGACGGCGGTTCGTAGAAGCTCTCCATGGTGAAAACCAAATGCTGGCGCAGTCGCGCTTTTGCCTTCCTGAAGGCGTTGTTTGGAGACTTTCCTGTAGCCGTTGGTGGTGGAGTCGTAGGATCCGCTGAAGGTCGGGTCCGGTCGATTTGTAATGGTTTCATGGCCCTTTAGTTTGTTCGTCGAGAGTAGTGCCTTGCTGTCTCTGGCGCGCGGTCTAGAGAGTTCCGTTACGGGTTTGTTGGATGTTGCTCTTCGAGCGGTTTGGGCTTTATTGTAAACTGGTAATCCCAGTATCCTTTATGGGATGCTTTATATATAAAGCTGGCTACGGCCTTTGGGTGTAAAAAAAAATAGGCCATTGATGACTCAGTGCCCGGACCCGAAATTGAAGCATCGAGCTCAGCGTGGCTGAAGTATGCCTCTTGAGTTCGTGACTCGTTAGCGGCACGCCACCAAGCGATCCAGTTTGCTGTACTACACATACACAGTAGTACCAAGCAAGTACCAACCAGTGAGGCGTGACGCAGGCTTCTTTATTTTTTCAAAAAAAGAAAAAAATGTAAAGCACACGCACACGCGCACGCCTACGCGCGCGTACAGGCCGGTCCTGACCAGACCAGACCAGAGGTACGTAGGCAGTAGGCTGGTGGAGTGGAGACGGATGGGAGTGCCTGCCGGAAACGTGCAAACCGCGGCGGGTTGACCCTCCCGGCGTCCATCTCCCTCCCTCTGGATTCACGGGCGGGGCAGCTGGGTCTGGGTACGCACGCACGCTAGCTGGTGCTGGTGGTCCGTGGTGGCCGGGTCGACAGCACCGTACAAAACAGGTCGCCAGCTCACCCGCCCCGCCCGGCACGGCGCCACCTTCCCATGTCGCCCGCCCGCGCCCGCCGTGACCACACCTGGGCCTGCCTCCGTCGTCGTCCTGCTGCACTGCTGGGTCGTCAACCTGTAAACATGAGCTGAGACTGCTAGCACTGGTCTCTGTAAAACGAGACGCCAACGGCCACGTCGGAGAGATACCGTTTCGTTCCCCGATTCGACGGCTGCAGCGGCGCCCTGTTAACCAAACTGTACGCGCTAAAGGAGCTCTGACACCGGTAAATAGAGAGAGAATAGGGAACGGCAAACGGCCACGTCGGCGCGGGGCCCTCCGCTGGCCCGCTCGCCGCCGCACGAGCCGCGCCGAGCTCGCCGCGCTGGCCAGCTCGCCGCCGCGCCC
>OAMR01000389.1:184409-211552 GCA_900205405.1 Echinochloa crus-galli
GCCGTGCCGAGCTCGCCGCGCTGCCCTGCCCGCCGCCGCGCCCTCCGCTGGCCAACCCGCCACCGGAGAGAGGGTGGGGCCCGCGACGGAGGAAGGCGCCGTCGAGACGACCGGCGGGCGACGGCTCCGTGCGCTCGGCCCCGCGTCCCCGCCCGCCGTCGCACGCTCCGGCGGTCGTCTTCCTCGTGCTCCGCCCGCCAGGGTCGCCCGCCGTCGCCGCACCGACCTGCCCCGCCACGGTTCCCGCCGTCGCTGCGGGAGGAGGAAGAGCAGCCGACGGAGGAGGACGAGGAGCTCGAGATCGATCCGGCCGCGGGAGTGGAGGTGGAGGCGGCCATGGCGCGGCGGGGGAGAGAAGGTGGAGGCGGCCATGGTGCGGCGGTCGGTGCGAATCGAGCGCGGGGGAGGGACAGGAGGGGGCGCGCCGGGGGAAGAGGAGGGGGCGGCGGCCGTCGTTCGAGCGAGCCGAGGAGGGCGCCGGCGGTGGAGAGCGGCGGAGGGGGCCGGCGGAGAGAAGGGAGGGGGCGCGACGGGGAGGGGCGGAGTGGTCGGGTGCGGGAGGAAGGAGGGAGGGAGAGAGAAGGGGAATTAAAAAGTATATAATATGTGGGTCCCATGAGTGATAGTTGGTATAGAGAGTGGGATAGAGAGTCAACAAGTGCAGAAGAAAGTGATATAGAGAGAGGAGTCTTGATGACCAGGACAGAATATTCTCTTTTAAAAGGTAGAGTAAAGTTTCACCAGTGCGAACAGGCTGAGCCGGCCCCGGGCCCCGGGATAAACGAGCCCGATCAAATCAAAGTACGAGTATCTTAGGCTAAACAACCCGTACGTACTTGCTAATAATGATAAGCCTACATGCAGGAGATCGATCGAATGATCGATCGATGAGGTCCCCCGGTCGGCCTGGCCTGGCCTGCAGGGGCTTGGCTTGGGTTTGGCCGGGTTCGTTCAATCATGCAGCAACTAGCAAGGGGCCTATGCATGCTAGTGTTGCCAACAGTGGTGCTGTCAAGGGATCACATCATGGTTTTGTCACCATTTGCATGCATGCCGATGGCCGATGCGATGCGATGCATTGCAATTGCAACGCACCGGCACCGGCCAGGCAGGGACCATACTATGCTATGATTCTATGGCACGGCGCCACTAGTTGTGCGTGTGTCCAAGCTAAGCTAGCCTATGCTCGATCTGCCTCTGCGTGTGCAGTGTGCACCGGCCGCATATGCATGCATGCCCACACACACGCGCACGGGCCACTGGCCTCAATCAAATGCGGGAGGCCGGGGCCTGCAGCCTCCTCCTCCTCCTCCTCTTCCCACGGGCTCACTCATCACTTATGACGATGTGCGCCTGCATGCATGCGTGTATGTGTACGCACATGACTACAGGAGTATAGTACACACTACAGCACTGAATGGTAAGGGGTAAACATATGTGGGGTTATGCATGCTTACCGATAAGCACAGCCGTCAAGGTTGTTGCAAGAGTTCACCCAATGCTCAAAACTACCCAAAAGGCCCGTTTCGCGGACGGCTTAACCAACACCTCTATCCCAAAAGGAATACAATCGTAGGTTTGATTAGAGTCAATCTATCTCAACTTTGACTAGATTTACAATAAATAGTAACAATATTTATCATTTCAAATAGGTATGTACCATCACGATGATCTAATGATACAATCATAAACGTTAGTAACTTTTTTATAAACTTGATTAAATTTACGAGAGTTAGATTGAATACTATGTTCGAATTCTTTTTATTTTTGGAAAAGTGATTAGTATCCTACCACAACGGCCTTTTTCTTTTTTTTTCTATTCATCAAGTGCATGGATCATCCTGCCCTATCTTCAATACAAAGTGAACTAATCTTTAACAACCTACCAGCATATAAGTATGTTGAAACTACACTGGCTGTGTTTAGTTTCCCATCAAATCACTAAACTTTTCGAAATTCTCTCTCCAAACTTCACCATTCACCTATCACATCAAATCTCTCTCCTTTTGCATGGAACACTAAATGTGAGTAAATAAAAAAACTAAATACATGATTTTGATGTACACAACGAGACGAATCTTTTTAGCATAGTTAGGTCATGGTAAGACAACGTTTACCACAAACAAACGAAAAGTACTTACAATACGCTACAGTGTCATCGGATGTGACATTTTTACCAAATTTTTTTCTACCATTTTTTGAACTAAACACACCCACTGTCTAATTTCGAAAAACAACTACTACTTTTGACACTGTGGCACGTAAACCACAACCTTTTCTGACGGCAACCTGTTGCAGGCAGACACATTGGGCCCACTCGTATGCTTGTTAAACCATAGTGGTATGCATGGAAGCTAAAGAAACGGGAGTCATATACGGTTGATAGTTGGGCCCATGGTTGCATCAACTGGTTTCGATGAAAATAGTAGGTTTAGGTTCCTCACATGCAAGATCCTTGTCCCTTCAGAAATCAGAACCGATCGACCGGCTGGGAAGGAGAAACCTCCAATCAACGGCCAGTAATCAGTAGAACAAACAAGAAGGCCTGCATTTTCCTTTGATAGCAGGCGAAGGGCCCGGGCCGGTCCCATGCATATATTGTTGCCCCGTGAATGGAGATGATGACATGATGTGTTGGCCAAATTAGGGTTACAAATGAAGGAGATGAGCCAATTAGTAGGCTACGAGGATCCCTCACCTAATTAATCTCTGTCCCGGCCATGCATGCTGTTCTGATTGGACTCGTGGAAGCCTCTTTTCCCTCTCCATCTTTTCATCGCTTTCCACGCGCGCTCCTGCTCTGCTGCCGCCCGCGATCGACAAGACGCGACGCCGACGACGTACGGCGCCCTTTTCCCATTCCCATCCACCGCCGGCCCCAGTCCCCCCTCTCTCTCGCCATTGATTGATGAATTGATTCCTGTGATTCCCCTCCGCCTCCGATTCGAACGTTCTCATCGCTCCCCACGTTTGGCCATTTGTGATGAATGGAAATCTATAAACAGTAGTACGCGAATCATCAAGCAAGGTCCAGATCCTGCCCGTCCAAGGAATCTCTCGGATCGATCCACGCTCACTTTTATGCCAAAAGCATGGGGTTTGCATGAATTTTACCACACATGGATTTCGAAACAACAAGATGGGTTTGAGATGCCCACACTACCCAGCTAGCTGCGCCCAAACGCGACCTCCTTCCACCATCCCTTGCTTGTTCTTTGCATTGTTCCATCCGTCTCTCTCTCTCTCTCTCTACACTACTGCGTCTGCGTGCAGCCGGAGCCAGTACTGTGAAGTCAGCTCGGCGCAGAGAAAGCGTCCCCGCCCCACCCCCACAACCACGTAGTACTGCACTGCACCCTGCACCCTGCACGCTCCCTCTCTTCCTCCTCCAGCCTCCAGCCACCTCTCCATCCATGTGCATGCTGCTCCTGCTAGCTGCTACTGCATGTGTAGCCGTGTGGGTGTGGCTCTCGCCGCTGCCACTCCTGCCATGGTGGTGCCTGCTACTGTTGCCGCGCTGCACCTGCCACTGCTCCACTCCAGCCTACTCTCTCACTCTGCCGCGGCGCCTCAGCCCTGTCTATATATACACGCGCGCTCCCTTTCCGGCCACCTCCTTTCCGCCCTCCCCTCTACCCCCGTCTTTTCCTTTCCGCGTGCCCTAATTTCTCGCTGCGCCTTGTCCCCCACTCTCCCCTCCCCAACCCAACCTTCTATACATACACGCATACACACCCACCCACACACACACTGGTTGAGAGAGAGCGAGCCGGCCGGCCGCGGAAAGGAATCTTTCAGCTCACACCTCCCTTTCCCTGCCTCCCCCCTCACTCACAGCTCGCTTCTCTTGCTTGTACTAGACTACTAGAGCTTGGTCCGTCCTTGGTCGTCTCGTCTTCGCCTCTGCAATTATTTGGGCTCCTTCACCAGTCTCCTACTCCTTTTCCAGCTGCTCGAGCCTCGACCAAGGAGATCGAGAAGGGAGGCCAAGAACCGAGCGAGGATGGTGTAGCCGTGCCTCTGTAAGAATCTCGATCCCTGCTCAGAGCTCACTAGTTTTGCTTGACACAGTGATACCATTTGCTGCGCTCTCGGAAGCTTGCTTAGTGATCTCTCCTTTCTTACGCTTGCTCATTCATTAGCAGTCTAGTTCAGTTCGTTCATGCTTGGGTTGGTTATTCAGAGGTGAAAGCGAGCGAATGGCTTGCTCTCGAATCTGCTTGTTGTGCTGTGGAGTCGCCTGATCTGCTATTTCGCTTCTTGACCTGCTCATACATACAGCAGGTGCTTAGTGCTACTGTGGTAGATGCTGATTTCGTGATAAGGATTGCTCCTTGGTTCCTGGGTCGTGCTTAACTAGGTTGTGTGGAAAATGATAGCAGATATATGCTTCACACTGCTGTGTGGTTACAGCCTTTCGTATGTGTGTGTATTTCTTCTTTGGTGCGAGTAAAAAATTCTGTTCTTAATTCACTGCCTGTGTTAGGTGTCTCGGTAATCCTTTTTGGTTATAAGCTCCTGCATACGCAAAGTGTCGAATATTGCTGCTAAATTTCCGCGTCGGGTTCTTGGTGCCTCCCTTGTCCCTTGTCGTTACTTTGATTTTTGTTTTTAGTGAACGCAATGTTTTTTCACTGTCTTTCTCGGCCAAGCTTAGAAATTCAAAAGTAAATCATGTCCACTCATGTTCCCATGTTCTAGAGAGTTTTTCCTCCTCAGAAATGCCTTGTTGATTTCCCCATCATTTCTGATTTGATTGTTTCATGATTGTTTCAACTACTTGCTCCTCTCTAGTCGCTAGCATCCTAGCTTTGGAGTGTATATTCCCTGGTGTTTGCAAAAAGTAGGACCAAACAAAACCTGGATGCAGAATGAAGAGGAAACTGAAAAAAAGGAGCTTGATGTATGGTTTACCTGAACTGAAACATTTGTACTACGTGTACAAAGCACCACAGATCCAAGTCCCATCCTAACTGTACCGTACCCTCACCGCCTTCAATTTGTCAGCGCCATAGCCGCTAGAAATACGGTACCACGTCGATTTTGGCTTTGTTACATTGCTTTCAACATCGATTAATGGTCTTTTCCCCAGGATTATGCTTGATAATAAAACGGTATATTCCACTAGCACAAACAATACTTGAACTCCTCTAGCGTAGCCTTAGCTCTGTTTGCTGATAATACCATGTTCATCTTCTAGGCCTCCCTAGTTTCGCGTAAATTAACCAACTCTCTACAAAATTTCGTTTTACCTAGGATGCTCGTTTTACAGTTTTACAATAAGGTGAAAAAAAATTAGTCCCCAGTTTTACAGTTGACAAATCCACCACAAGCCCCAACAAAGCTTTCACCATCCAAGTTGACATCACATTCTCCTAACCCCTGCATTAGAACTGCGCGAAAGTGGGGATTAGCGGCTGGTCCTGGCGTTATCAAACCTGCATTATTGTCTGGGATTTGCTCGATATCCCCCTGCGTTGGTTTTTAGCTTTCCCTGAGGTACGAACGAGCATTAGGTTGGCTCATTTAATCTGGCGGATTGAGCTCGCGTCCTCGATGAGCGCCACGTTAATGGCGGATGGCGACCCGGCTCCAGAAACAAGACAAGCGCGCGAGAAAACAGCGCGTGCTTGCTCCATGGCCGTGCCCACACCTTTGTCTCCATGTGTGAGCTGATTGATGGCTGCGTCGCCATGGATGGATGGATGGATGGGTTCATGGATGGGATGGATGCCTATGCTGATTGCTTCCTTTGCTTGAGGCCCCGTTTAGTTCCCAAAAAGTTACTCCCAAATACACTATGTAAAAAGAAGATTCCCCGTCACATCAAAATGTCATAACATGCATGGAGTACTAAATATAGATGAAATCAAAAATTAATTGCACAGTTTTATTGTACTTTGTGAGACGAACATTTTGAGTCTAATTAATCAATTTCTAAACACCACCTGAGCTTCACTTGTTCAGTATATATGCAGCTCTGTCTGTGTGTTGGTGGGTTGGTTAATCTTGGTCAGGGTTCATGGTTGATGCAGCTTTTAGTTTAATTTTACCTTGCTTGGCTGTCAAAGATTGTAGTACTACGTACTATATAAGGTTAAACCTTTTACCTTTGACGGTTACCATTTGTCATAGGTGAGTGTCAAGTTCTGGTCTTGGGTCGTGCTGAGCAGTGTAAATGTTGCCTGGAGAAGTTGCAGATGATCCTGTCACTTGAGTAATTACGGGCGTGGGAATCGTTAGAGCTGCAGTAATGTTTCTGGGGTGTTGCATTGGCTGCCCCTGCAGTAGGCCTGCCGCAGTGGCGAGTAGCAAGTAGCGAGCTTTTCAGGCCACAGTTACTCCTCTCCGCTTTCTCTTCACTTGCCGCCCCAGCCTGAAACCTGCAGTTATGAATGCTGCGATGCAATGAATTAGAGCAGCTAACCACCACTGAGAACACAAGCATCTACTACACCTGTGCTGGTCATGTTCCCCATCTGATGTTGCAACCACTGTTCTTCATGTAGCAAGACGCTGACTGAAAACCTGAACCATGCCTCTGCGTGGTCTATGCCATTAAGTATCATCAGTAGCATAGTTAGTTATCCATGCCTGTTTGTTGCTTTATCTTTCTTTCTCAATGTCCATGAGTTAAAGATTCTTTCAAACAGCTGTTCCATTCCATTCCAACAAGTATTGTTGCAAGCAATGATCATGAGCTAAAGAAAGATTTGATCTTTTTTTTTGTTTGTGCATGCATGGGTTGTTGTAAGCAGGCCGCCAGAGCTGGTCCAACGCCGGCGGCGCGACGGTCTTCACGCAGCAGCAGCCGCCGCCGCCGCCCAGGCCGCCGTCCCCGTCCGTGACGCTCAGCCTCGCTTCCGCAGCGGTGGCGCCGCCGCCCCCCGCGCCGGCGCCGTGGATGCCTGAGCACGCCGCGGCCGCCGCGTACGGGTTCCCGAGCCCTCAGCAACACGGCAACACCCCGCCGCCACCGCCCGGGATGGCGGTGGTGAAGGGTCAAGCGCTGGCGGAGCTAGCAGAGTGTTGCCGGGAGCTGGAGGAGGGGCAGCGCGCGTGGGCGGCGCACCGGCGGGAGGCGGCGTGGCGGCTGAAGCGCGTGGAGCAGCAGCTGCTGATGGAGCGCGAGATGCGGCGGCGCGAGGTGTGGGAGGAGTACGACGCCAAGATGCGCAAGGTCCGGATGGAGCAGGCCGCCGCCGAGGAGCGCGTCGAGCGGGAGCACCGGGAGAAGGTGGCGGAGCTCCGCCGCGACGCGCAGCTCAAGGAGGAGAAGATGGCCGAGCAGTGGGCCGCCAAGCACGCCCGCGTCGCCAAGTTCCTCGAGCAGGTCGGGTGCTCCCGGCCATGGTCCTCCGCCACCGACATGAACTGCAGCTGAGCTCGACACACGCTGACCGCCGCCATTGCCGCCGTCGCCCGACGTGCTACTCCGTTTGACACTTTCTTGTTGCCTTCTTTGGACGCGACATGTAAAACCAACAGCAATCAGACGAGACGACGACGCCATGAATCACTCTCTTTCTGTTTGTTCTCTCTTTCGTTCACAACTGTTGTTAAGGTTCAGTCTAGTAGTTGTTCGATCGATCAGAATCGGGAAATGCATGTAATGCTGCTGCTACTTTGTACCGTCCTTGTTTCTTCTCTCAGCTTACATCCTGTCAGTAATGGATCATGCCAAGCTTCTTACTTAGCACTGAATAAGCGATAAACCCAAACAAAGTTTCAAGTCATATGCAGTTTTTGTTGAGGATAAAGTCGTATGCAGTTGGTTTGCCTGAGAAGCATCAATAGTTTATTTACATCACTTCGTCTTCTGCAGTTCTGCTTGTGTATTTTTGGCTCCTGAGTGAGCTTAGAAAAGCTCACAAATGTTGGACTGGATTCTGCAACCCATGGACGCGTTTGAGATCCATGGGCTGAATTGCCTGGGCCTCCAGTTATTTTGTTTTGCCGGACCGAGACCGGGAGGCCCAGTCATGACAGCAGTACTACTGGATGATGCACAACAAGGCTTCACTGTACGCAGAATAATCATTTTAGCCCTTTAACTTTGTTTCGCTAAAAAAAAGCCCTTTAACTTTGTCTCAAAGATCAAGATTAAGTTTGTCTCTCAATTTTTAAATGACCAATTTAGTCTCTCAAAATTTTTTTGGGTCAACCTCGTTACTCGGCCAATCTAATCCGTCAATTTTCATTTTTTGCTTGAAAATATTAAATGTGATTATCTTAATTATCTCCGTACACTTTTATGTGTATGTTTCCTACAAAAATCATACACTACTCTTTTGAGCTAGATGGTATCTGTGTACAAATATTCAACTGAAGTTTGGGAAGAATAATTTGCCTATATCTATAAGCATTTAGATTACCTCCATACTTGGTTAGAAGCATATTTTCTAAAATTAGTTGTCTAAACAAATGAGTATAGTTGATAGTTTGGTAAAATCTAATAACTCACCAGTACCTCCTATGCATAATAAGATTGAATTAAACACAAAATTCATAATACATACGATTGATATAAGCATTGATTATGATCAAAATTCATGATAGACATGATGGATATAAGCATTAATTATGATAAAAAATCACAATATATACGATGGACATAAGCATTTATTATGATAAAAATTCACAATAGATACGGTGGATATAAGCATTGATTATGATAATGATGGTTAAATTTGAGTTAGTGAACTATATATTTGAATACTAGATGCATGCGGAAAAGTGGTGCTAAGAATAAAACTTGAGGATGAATTTGAAAAAAAAACAAGATTTGGAGGACTAGATTGGCCAATTCGAAAGATAAGTGATGAGTTTGACCTAAAATGGAAACTTGATGGTCTAGATTAGCCAATTTAGAAGTTGAGGGACGAAATTGACCCTTGGGCAAAGTTAAGTGACGAAGACACCTATTTTGCCATTAATAAACTAGCGCGGCTCATGTTTTGGAAGTGAGAGTCCAACTAATATGTAGTAGCCTACTAGCCTTAATAAAGAAAAGTTTACTGCACGATACTTTTCCGTATAAATTACAATCAGTGGTGCTTATAAGTAACAATATACTTGAGTGTCCACACCAATGGATCTCGTAATAAGTAGTGAATTGGTAAGAAAAAAGACGATGATAAATAGCCATGTTTCATTGTGTTCATCGGGCCAGTTAGGGTTTATTTGGTTTTCTAGGCCACACATGATGGTGCTAAAGCGACCTTTTCCCTGACTTCATGAGAATGACTAGATGTTTAACATTAGGTAGGCTCCGTTCTTGGGGACATATGCGCACCTTCTCGCTCCCATAAGGCCATAATGTAGGCTCTGGCCTGCTAGCCACTAGACCCCACAACCGTTGAGTTAGGGTTATCTCCCACTCATTTGTACTGCACTATTCGCAACCTCATTTTCCTACATGTCCACTCCTACCCCACCATCACTAGAGGTTGCTGGGTCGCTTGACGGCGGATGTAGTGCTCTATTGGTAGGATGGGTGGTGAATCGGCAGGTTGCCATCCCTCCACTCCCCCTTTTGTGATGCTTTCTCAATTTCTTCACTTTCTTTGGTATGCTCCACATGTTTGCAGACTTAGATGCATTAGCTTGTTGCACATTTTTTGTGGTATTATGTGGTTGTAGATCTAGATGTATTTGATTGGCGCACATGTTTTTCCCTTAGGTCTTGCTTGTGGTTGGGCACTTGCACTGGATTTGTATGCTCCTTCCTTTTTGTTGGTATGCTGCATCATATGTGGCACAAGTGGGTCCACCTACATGTTGTTGCCTTATTTTATTGGTTGAGGTTAGTCTAAAAAACTATTATTCTGTGCATTCCTTATGGATTCATTTGAGTGGTGCTATAAGTAATAATATACTTTGTGTCCACACCACATGGATCTCAATATACTTTATGTGTCCACACCACATGGATCTTGTATGATCGCTTAGTGCAAGTAGTGAATTGGTAAGAAGAATAAAAGAGGATGATAGGAGGACGCTAGCCATGTCCCATTGGGCTGATCGGGCCACTTAGGGTATGTTTGGTTTCCTGGGCCATGCTAGGACGATGCAAAAGCAGACTTTGTGTTGACTTCATAGGAATAATTGGACGTCTAACATTAGCTGGGCTCCACTCTCTAGGCGGAATACACACCTCCCGTCTCCTACAAGGTCACAATGTAGTCCTCAACCTTTTGGCATCAAAAGAGGAGATTTCACAAAAGAATAGTGACCTGGAGTTTCTTAAGAAAAAGCTTCAGGAGAGTGAAGCCAGGAACAATCAAGTTGAGCAACAGTGTGGAAGTGTTATGGAGCTTATATAGTCAGGAGGGGTATCTATGATAACCTGTTGTCTTTTCCCTCAATAATCTAATAAGATATCTTAAAGCCATTGGTCAGTCACATTCTGCCGCGCAGCCTAACATGTTGTGGTTCTTTATATCTGGAACTTCTGTTTTTTTTTCCATATTATGCTATGCTTTGTTGGGTTTTATCAATCCTCATAACTTCATTTATGTTTAATATTTTCTCGTATTGGATTAAATACTGATTGTGAACATAGGTGCAGACAGGATCAATGCAAAAGAGGAAAAATCATCCGAAGGACGTTTGGACTATGGTGCTGACGAAAATGAGCATACTAGCCAATTGGGTGGTCCATATCTATCTCCTTCCGAATCATTGGAAAATCGTAATGTAAAAAACCTTTGCAAAGTACATGGGTTTTATCCAATTTTTTTAATTTCAGTCTGTGACTACCAAATTCTAATAATTGTATTTGTCCCTATCATTTTCATTTCTGTTCCCCATTTTTGAGCTATCTCTTGCCTTGCCAAGTGAAGTGTTAATGTAGATTATAGAAAGCTTCATGGTATCTCAAAGGTCGCTTTTGATCCATTACCAAGGATAATAGTCTTCGTGTTGCTTACATTATCAGGAGATTGTGAACGTTGATGATAATACGCTGCAAGAGCTGAAGAGGGCATGGGGTTCTGGTGGCCATGATGCTGTGGTTAAGGCGCTGGTGGAGATGAAAGAGTATGGCCGTCTAAGCGACCGATACATCGCCTATGAGCTCTGGAAGGCTACCATGCCCAATCAGGTGAAGATATGGTGGCGAAGCGCAGGAGAATTCGCAGGTAATTTGACAATGCCCTCAACTGATTTTCTATTTGTGAAATTGCTATTGGGAGCAGATAAAGTTGTGGGTTGCAGCATTTTAACAATTTTTATTATAGCATCGGAGTAGTGTCTTAGATGGCAGTTACACGTGACACTTCTTCTGGCTGAAGCATTTTTCTTATATTCAGTCATATGCTGAAACTCGAAATTCTTATTGCTTGCTAATTTGATCAAAATCCTGCTGCACAAACACCGCATGGTTTATATGAAATATAATATAAGCCACATATATGAGTATTATTCAGTGAGCTAGTAGCGTAACAAACATGGAAGTTTTGCGATAAAGAAATTGTCGTTGGTATGCTGCATCATATGTGGCACAAGTGGGTCCACCTACATGTTGTTGCCTTATTTTATTGGTTGAGGTTAGTCTAAAAAACTATTATTCTGTGCATTCCTTATGGATTCATTTGAGTGGTGCTATAAGTAATAATATACTTTGTGTCCACACCACATGGATCTCAATATACTTTATGTGTCCACACCACATGGATCTTGTATGATCGCTTAGTGCAAGTAGTGAATTGGTAAGAAGAATAAAAGAGGATGATAGGAGGACGCTAGCCATGTCCCATTGGGCTGATCGGGCCACTTAGGGTATGTTTGGTTTCCTGGGCCATGCTAGGACGATGCAAAAGCAGACTTTGTGTTGACTTCATAGGAATAATTGGACGTCTAACATTAGCTGGGCTCCACTCTCTAGGCTAAATGCTCGTCTCCCGGCTCCTACAAGGCCACAATGTTGTCTCCTAGCCCACTAGACAACCAACGCTACCCTCGAGTTAGGGTTGTTTCCCACTCATCCGCACTACTCCCACTCATCATGCTCCCCCCTCTAGCTCAGGTAAATACTTGTGTGGTGTTAGCTCACCTCATGGAGCTCAGAATGCCATGTTCATAAAATTTTACTTCATTTACATGAGCTATTTACCTGGGCTCCCACATCTATTAAATGGTAATGTTATTGTACCGAACGAGCAGAGTATCTATGATCTAGCATTTTTTTGTGATATGACTAGTTGGAGCTAGTAGGTGACCCCATTGAGCTTTCTTTCTTTTTTTTTTGACACCCACCCAACCTCTACATCACTACATGAATCTAGTTCTCCTCCACTTATGACAATTGGGGCCAGTGGTCATGTGGCATGGTGAACTGACCCTTCACATCCCTCTTCCACTATTATCTTGTGGGCCCAACCGTATACTATCCCTTTATTACTTCATTATGATTTTTTTGTTGCATTTTGTAAGTTGAAACCACATGGATCCTGGTTGGATTTCTTGCTGCTTTCAACTATAAACTGTTTTATGTGATGCTAATTTCCCTCCCCAAATGTTTCCTCTTCGCTTTGATTTGAGGGTTACAGATATAGTTGGCTAGGAATATATGCAATGAATTGGTGCTGGTTCTTTTGTTCCCTTGTGCATTTTGATTTCCATGCCATGCCAGATTGGTTGGAATTTTCGTTTAGTTGTGTTAGGTTGTGTCAGATTCTTGGTGCTGATTGATATTGAGATTACTAGTTAAACACATATTTAGAAATGATTTTTATGAACACATGTTTAGAAAATAGTCTCAGAGATCCACTTCATTCTGCACCATGCATACATTGAATGCCATTTTTGTTGAATTTCATTACACACAAGATTAGAAAGTAGTCTCGGGGACCCACTTCATCCTACACTTGTGTAACACCCCGCCCTCCAAAGCCGCACCATATACCCTTCCGAGAGACGTGCACGCTTACACTTAGCACCATACTTACACTTTTGTTCTCGCTTCTTGTAAAAGAGTGGTTAGATGATGAGGGCTTATAAGTTGTCCCCACTCTTGTTCAACTAGAAAGGTGGAACTAAAATGTGCATAGCACACTCGTGGACCATTACTGAATCTGACATCTTGTGGGTATCTTGAACTTCTGTTTTTTTCATATTATGATATGCTTTGTTGGGTTTTATAAATCCTCATAACTTCATTTATGTTTAATCTTTTCTCGTATTGAATTAAATACTAATTGTGAATATAGGTGCAAACAGGATCAATGCAAAAGAGGAAAAGACCATCCGAAGGAAGTTTGGACTATGGTGCTGACGAAAATGAGCATACTAGCCAATTGGGTGGTCCATATCTATCTCCTCCCGAATCATTGGAAAATCTTAATGTATGAAACCTTTGCAAAGTACATGGGTTTTATCCAATTTTTTAAATTTCAGTCTGTGACTACCAAATTCTAATAATTGTATTCGTCCTTATCATTTTCATTTATGTTCCCATTTTGATCTATCTCTTGCCTTGCCAAGTGAAGTGTTAATGTGGATTATAGAAAGATTCATGGTATCTCAAAGGTCGTTTTTGATCCATTACCAAGGATAATAGTCTTCGTGTTGCTTACATTATCAGGAGATTGTGAACGTTGATCATAATAAGCTGCAAGAGCTGAAAAGGGTATGGGGTTCTGGTGCCCATATGATGTTGTGGTTAACGCGCTGGTGGAGATGAAAGAGTATGGCCGTCTAAGTGACCCGATAGATCGCCTATGAGCTTTGGAACTATACAAGGATGGGGAGGAAGGCTATCATATATGAGGGAGTGTATCAACCACATGCCCAATCAGGTGAAGCTATGGTGGCGAAGTGCACGAGAATTCGCAGGTAATGTGACAATGCCCTCAACTGATTTCCTATTTGTGAAATTGCTATTGGGAGCACGGAGCAGATAAAAGTTGTGGGTTGCAGCAATTTTGCAGTTTTATTATAGCATCAGAGTAGCGGCTTATATATATAAATGGCAGTTACACGTGACACTTCTTCTGGCTGAAGCATTTTTCTTATATTCAGTCATATGCTGAAACTCGAAATTCTTATTGCTTGCTAATTTGATCAAAATCCTGCTGCACAAACACCGCATGGTTTATATGAAATATAATATAAGCCACATATATGAGTATTATTCAGTGAGCTAGTAGCGTAACAAACATGGAAGTTTTGCGATAAAGAAATTGTCATTAAGCCAAACTATTTTTCTACGGCGAACTCATTGTGCAGGACCATTTGAATCTGGGTCACAGGTGCGCGATCGGACGGCTCCCAGTGACCCAGGGGTGGTCGGTGAATGAAATACCGATCACCCCAAGCCTGGCCATGGGCGCCGCCTCTGCTTCGTTCCTCGGCTCGCCGGTGCACGGCCGCGTTCCACGAGCTGCTCGCCAGATCATACTGCGTCGGCGCCGCGCCACGCCACGTTATCTGTCCCGCTCGGCATGCAGCCGGCCTCCACAAGACCGAGGCCGCCGCCGCGGCCTGCGTCGAGCACGATGTGTTCGTTCCGCGGGCCGAGGCCGGCGGCTCCCTCGACCATGTCCCACCTGGCCGGGTAACGGCGGCATAGTATCTGCTGGCTGAGAGAGAACGCATGCGGCCGAGCGCGCCGTGAGCATGTCCTGCTACTAGCCTAGCCGGTGATCTCTTAGCATCGACAGCAGGGATCTCGCTCCCGTATTCCCCGGTCACCGGTACCATACTCGTTCTGATCTCTCAAAAAACAACTTGCAGCTCATTCAAGCTCATTTCATCACACACCATACTCGTTTTGATCGCTTCGATTCTTTGGTTGCACTAGTGACTTGGGAGATTTGGAAACAAAGGAACGCAAGGTTATTCAGAGGTGATCAAATGCCGGTCCAAGGATTGATAGGAATCATCAAGATGCAAGGAGAGCAATGGATTTCGGCTGGCAATAAGGATTTGGATTGTTTAGTTAGTGAGTAATCGTTTTACAGCATTCTTAACCAGCTCCCCGTCGGTAGTGGAATTGGGGAGACCTAGGCGACGCGTGCATCGTTGTAAAATTCTCTTTCTCTCTCAATGCAAAGATGCGTAATCTTCTTACATATTCGATAAATAAAAATCACACACCATATCTTGCTGTGTCTAAACATGTTTGTCTTGCAAGAAGATATTGTTGCCTCTGGATTACAACTTACCAAGTGGTGTGCTGCGAATTATCCGTCTTTTTCATTCCAGCAGGCAGCAGCTGCCATGCGCGAGTTGACTTCCTGCGGGCTTCTCCTCCAATCAAGTCGTCGTCCTGGTCTTCCAGTGTCCCACCCAACTCATCCCTTTCGCCTCTTCTTCCTCGATCCCCAGCAGAACACAATAGGCAGAGGCCACTATCCCTTGCTCCTGCTCAACCCTTCTCACCGACGCCCTCAGCTCAGCTCCTCCACTCTTTCTCTTCCCCTTCCCCATAGCCTGATCGATTCAAGGCACCTCCTCTCCTGCCTGATCGAGCTGCGGTCGGTTTCCACAAGCTCCTGGTGGTCATATCTTGGCTGCCGGTGGCGACATCCAGGCCTCTCCCTCGGCCGTCCCTTGTGGAGACAATCCACAGCCGGAGGATCATCATCATCATCATCTCTACACATGGCTGCTGCTATAGTGAGTGCTTCAACTGGTGTGATAAGCACCCTGCTTCCCAAGCTCTCCCGGTTGATAGAAGAGGACTACAACCTTCAGATAGCTGCCCAGCGCAATATCACATTTCTAAAGGATGAGTTGAGCAGCATACAAACTGTTCTTATCAAGCTGAGCAACAACGAGGAGAGGCTGGATCCGCAGGTGAAGGATTGGAGGAACAAGGTCCGTGAGCTGAGCTATGACATTGAAGACTGCATCGACCTCTTCATGCACAAGATGAACATAGATGATCCTGAAGCCAACCTTGTTGTGAAAACAATAGGTAAGATTAAAAAGATATGGTCACGCCACAATTTTGCTAGTATAATTGAAGAACTGAAGGCTCGTGTTGAGGAAGAATGTCATCGCCGCAAGAGGTACAAGTTTGATGAACCTGCTAGCGAGGTTGTTCAAATTGATCCTCGACTGCCAGCACTGTATGTCGAAGCAAAGAGACTTGTTGGGGTTGATGGTCCAATGGAGGAAATCATCAAGAGGATGAAAGAAGATGGCTATGGACAGCAACTTAAAGTTGTATCCATTGTGGGTTATGGAGGTCTCGGAAAGACAACTCTTGCAAACCAAGTTTATGAGAAAATCAAAGGTCAATTTATTTGCTCCTGTTTTGTGCCAGTTTCAAGGAATCCAAATGTAGCAAAGATACTAGCTGGCATGCTCAGAGAACTAGGGGGTTGTGTCGACCCATCAGATGATGAAAGACAACTTATAGACAAGCTTAGGGCATTCTTACTACATAAGAGGTACGTATAAAAATGGTATTTATATTGTGTTTTTGTATTTTGTCCATATTTTTTGTTTATCTATATGCTTTAGTTACTAAGAATTTTTTCCTAGTATTCATTACTTTTAAGATAGTAGAAACGATATAGTGTTGACCTCTTGTGGAATTTAGTTCATGTTTTATTTGCTTGTATTTGAACTGGGTTCATGGGTCTCCAGGAAAAGCCAAACATGGACTAATCATTTATCTCTTTTTTGTGTGAGGTCACAATCAGGAATGTCTTTCCAATGTTTACAACTTTAGAATCAATTTTTGGGTAAGCTAGGTAGGGAGGGTGGTCCTGGTCATTCGGTTACGGGGGTATCTATGTCAGCATGGTATATGATGCACATCTACATTTGAAACTAGAATATGCTTAGTGATCTTAGTGCTAACATTCAGTATTACAAATTTATATGTGCACAGGTACTTTATCATTGTTGATGATATTTGGAGCGTACAAGCATGGGAAATTGTCAAGTCTGCTCTACCTGAGAACAATTTAAACAGCAGAATAATTACAACCACAAGAATTACCAATGTAGCTGAATCATGCTGCTCCAGTTTAGCAGGATATCTACACAAGATTCAACCTCTAAGCGACAAGCAATCCCAGCAACTATTTTTTAAGAGGGTTTTTGGTGATATCTCTGCATGCCCTCCATACTTGGAACAAAATTCTCATGGAATCCTTGAAAAGTGCCATGGTCTCCCACTAGCTATTATCACTATAGCGAGCATGCTTGCTGGGAAGTCCAACACGGATCAATGGGAGCAAGTGTACAATTCTATCAATTCTGCTTTTAGTCACAAAGGAATGAGAGACATACTTCTCCTTAGCTATTATGATCTCCCATATCATCTAAAGACTTGCTTGCTATATCTTAGCATGTATCCAGAGGATTATTGGATTGATAAAGAGCAGCTAATATGGAGGTGGATAGCAGAAGAGTTCGTTGAAGAAGTGAGGGGGCAAACAATGTATCAAGTTGCTGAGAATTACTTCAATGAGCTTGTAAACAGAAGCTTGATCCAACCAATGAACATCCAGTATGATGGCCGGGCAGAAGCTTGTCAAGTGCATGATATGGTGCTTGAGCTTATTGTATCGTTGTCAGTCGAGGAGAATTTTGCCAGCATTGTAGAAGGGCAAAGCTACAATGGTGGCGTTCAAAAGATTCGTAGGCTCTTTGTACAGTCAAAACAACTGGGAGATGAAATGTTGCAAGAGATTATGGATAAGTGGTCGCAGGTTCGTTCGATTGGCTTTTATGGATTGAAAGAGCCGGGAATTCGTCCACGTCTGCAAGAGCTGAATTCTTTGAGAGTACTGGTTTTTCATGATGGTGATTATCTTCGTAACCAATGCATTAAATATATAGGAAGCTCTTTCCACCTAACACATTTGAGCATCCATTCTGGAGGTATCACTGAGCTTCCAGGGGACATTGGAGACCTGCGGTATCTACAAACATTAGATTTACGTGGCAGTGACATTAAAATATTGCCACCGTCTATAGGCCGTTTGCAGAAGTTGGTGCGCCTTATTGTGGACGAATATGTAGAATTGCCCAATGAGATTGGAGACCTACAAGCCTTGCAGGAGTTATCGCCTACAGAGAATTTCTCCATAAAATTTGTGGAATCGCTTAGTCGTTTGACCAGGTTGAAGACGTTAGGCATTGTTGTGCCCAACAGAGGACGATTTGATTTTGACACGCGAAGTTACAAGGAAGCTTTGAAGTCATCTCTCGCTGCGATGGGTAAACATGGGCTTCAATTGCTGTACATTTCCAATGGTGATATCATGGAAGAGGAACTGATGGATGTATTGTGTTGCACTGTTCCATGTATCCGAAAGCTTGTCCAAGAGGGATGTAATATCACTCGCCTTCCGGAACAGCTGGCTTCTCTTGTTAATCTCACCCATCTTTCTCTAAAGCTTGACAGGATTAAACAAGAAGATCTCTGCATCGTCGGGGTCTTACCTGCTCTGCTCTTCTTCGGTTTATACATAGCGCATGCCCCTGATGAACGGCTTACCATCAGCAGCCAACAATTCGAGTGCCTCAAGGAGTTTAGGTTCTTGAATGATTTTCTCACTAGCGGAGGTGGTCTGGAGATGCTGTTCTTACAGGAAGCGATGACAGAGCTCCGAAGGTTGAAGATTTCTCTTAGAGTGGAGGAAACAGAGTCCAAGATGGGTTTTGTATTCAGCTTCGAGCACCTTGCGAGCCTGGAGCACATTAGCGTCACAATCTTTCGTGCCGGTGCCAGCAGGAGCAGGGTGGAGGCTGCAGAAGCAGCCATCAGGAACGCAGTAAGCATCCACCCTGGACGTCCCACACTTGATCTGAAGTTTGCAGGCTTCACGTGAGAAGATGTCATGTTTGTGCTATTTTGAAATAATAGGTGTTTTGGCTTTTAAGGAAGATAGTATAATATTTGTGCAATTTCCAGAGTTGTATAGTACATCACAATTTCCAGCCTCCCTCAATCCTATGATGTTTGTGCTATTTTGAAATTAGGTGCTTTGGCTTTTAAGAAGATATACTATTTGTGCATTTTGCGTGTCTAGGTCGCAAACCTGAGCTGCCTCGAGTTATTATTGAGTCGCGCCGAGCTAACTATTTTGCAAATTTCCTAACGAGTTAGATTGAGGCGAGCCGACTAACCTCTTATATGAGCCTGCTATAGGTCTGGGGAATCTTGGTTTTAAAAAATCATTTTCGAGTCGTGGTAGTAGATAGAATGATGCAAACCTTTTCAGAAATTTCAATGTTTGGGCCTGTTCGGTTGGTTGGTGGATGGTAATGATTTTTGCTAAGAGAAAAACACTGCTGGCTGGTTGGTGGCTGGTGACTGGTGCTGGTTTTTGCTGAGAGAAAAACACTGCTGGTTGGTGGCTGATAAGCCAAGGGAACAGTGATATTTGCATTCTTTGTTAGCCATTCGACTCAGTCATCTATATCCATAATGTGTTGTTATCCTATATAACCTAGATCCGCATGAGATGGAAATATATGTTTAATAACCTGATACTAAGATGCTTAACACATATCGGTCATCGACTCAACATTGTAGTTATATTTTTCTGGATTTATTTCAGAATTTAACCGGCGCTATTGTTTTAGTGGTGAGTGACATGTCTATCAACAACAAGACGCCAGTGGTGACTGGTCTTAAAGAAAAAACTTATTACATATTTTTTTAGTTTTACTTTTGCCCCATTTGAATCGCTCTTTATGAGTCGCTCCTTGGCATATTTGATAATGTTCCTATCCTACACTTTTGCTAATCATAACCATTCATGAGCTCACATTGAGCACCAAATATTCCTTCCGTAGGGAAGAGTAGTGATACAACATTTGAATGTTCACGTCATTGGGTCTTTCGAAGCTGAAATGTAACTAGTGAATGAACATTTGAAGTGCAACCAGCCTATTACCACTTCACTGTTTTTTTATGTGACCAGTTTATGGTTACCTAGATTAGAAACTAGATAACTGTATTAAAGGAGTGTCATGATGATGAAACTCCTCTTAGGCCAGTCTCAGTGCAGGATTTCATCACACGGTTAGCTAGACCAGAAACTACGTAACTGTGTCATATGAGTTTCATAGTGACGAAACTCCTCTCACATCTTATGGAACTCTTCACTCTCTCTCCTCTGCCACATCAGCACATTTAATGCCATGAAACTCTCATGAAACTCCCACTGAGACTGGCCTTACATCCCATTAAACTATTGCTTCTCTCTCCATGCCACATCAACCCATTTAATATCATGAAACCCTCCATAAAACCCTCACTGAGATTGGCCTTACTGGTGGATAATTTAATCAGAATGTAGGTTGTAGGCTTGTAGCAAATAACTAGTGTCCCAGTAGGCAATCACTGACCCAATATAGCCCAATCTTGATATTTTATCTCTTCTTCAACCTCCAGTCAAGGCAGTCCCAACCCTCTAGCTCAGCTGGTGGCCATAGAATTAATTATACTGTCAGCTAAGAAAAATCTAATGTAACATGCGAATTAAATAGGAGAGAGAAGAAAAACAGTGGAAACCGGGTACGAGCAGATTCGGCGTTGAGGAACTCATCGTTTCTTCCGCACCGGAATTTCTTCAGCCTGCCGATCCGCTGCGCGTTCTGCCCACTTGTCCACCCAGCGCACCAGCTCCTCTCGCGGCGAACTTCTCCCGCGTGGCGCATACTCGTGGATCCCCCTCTGCTATCTACTCGGAAATCACCCGCATGGCGCATGCTCCTGGATCCCCCTCTGCTGTCTAATTTTTTTTCCCCAATCACTCATCATCTCAAATTATGCCGTATGGCTTTTGAAAAATTGAATTGCTCTGCTCTTGTTTATTTCTTTATATATGTACAGCTAGCTAATATTTGTTCTCTATGTCAGGATACCTAACAACCTTAGTAGAATGTGTGTACTATTCCAATTCGTTGATAGGCCTTATCAAATGTACACTGATGGCTACAAAATAATTTTGACATAGCTGATCCTTGTACATGTATGAAAGTAATTAATGTATATTCTCATAGAAACTATTATAGACATCATGAGTTGGAGGGGTAGTGTGTATACGTACATTAATTGTTATCTCTCTCCTCTAGACATCACACGAAGACACAGTGGATTGGGACTGCCGTCAGACAAAACTAACGAGCATTCGAGCTTTAGCCTCTGTCACCTCTCTTCCGTGGGAGTCCACTTGCCCCCTTACTACGTTGGATTCGTCTTTGCTTATTAGGATTCTAATGTTTCGCCTCTCTAGATGTAATGTGACTGGACAATAGTTTCAAAGTAGTTGTGTTGCATATCATATACTCCGGTTGTTGTCTCGGCGCTAACAATATTGACCCTTCACCCCCATGTTGAATGCGTCGTTGTAAGGTCTCTCCATGGATTTTTGTACCGGATTTCCGGTTGTCGTTGCTATGGTGGTTTGGTTGGTGTTTGTATTGTTGTGCGGTTGTCTTGTTGTCGCTTCTTTTGTGTGAGTGGTTTATTTAGTTGCGTGTTGTTATTTATGCAATTGCTCCCTCGCTGTTAAAAAAAACTTTGGTTGCAAATAAGCATCCAATGTTAGACGTACGATTTCTATCGTAAATTTAAGTTCAGCATTTTTCTTTAAAACACCCTCTTTTAAATCGTAGCCTGTTTGAATTTGGAAAACCGTGGATGTTTGAACTATTCACTTCCAATATGCCTACCTTGCATTTTTGCGTACCTGTAACCTTACTCGTTTGTTATGTTCTATGCCACTTACAAATGGGACCCTGCCTGTACATCGGTGCCCTGCAGTGTGCAGCCACAGCCAGTAATGATTGGATGCATGCGTTTAGTTTCCAAACTTTCTCTCTCCAAACTTCACTTGTGATCTATCACATCAAATCTCTCCTCATACATGGAACAATAAACTTAGGTAAATAAAAAACTAGATACATGATTTTGATGTACACGATGAGACGAATTTTTTGAGCCTAGTTAGGTCATAGTAGGACAATGTTTACCATAGACAAACGAAAAGTACTACAGTGCATTTGTGACTTTTTGACCCTCCTTTTCACCCTCTTTTCATCAACTAAACACAGCCATTGTCGACCCGCGGAAAGAATGACGAAGATTCAGAAACAAACAAAACCACAATAAGGCCACGATCTTCAGCACCACTAATCCCGCACGCATGAGCTGCCAATTCCATAATTAGCAGCGCCGGCCATGCTCCCTTGCACACGCGCGCGCCGCGGCAAATTAAGCCGCCGGATGCGTCTGTGGCTGTGCATGGAAACAAAACAAACCCTTGGGCGGAAACGCAGCCGAGAATGGAAACGGATCGAGCCGGATCCGCGTCGCCGGCCCAGTATCGACGGCGATCCCGCGACGCGCTGGTGCCGATCGCCAGCCGCAGCAGCCAGCGGCGCCATGAACTGACGCCGGAGCCGCGCGCCGCCGTAGACCGGCATCGCTCCACGACAAGGTGGAAGGTGCTGCAACTGTAAGCGCGTCCCTTCCTTCTCCATCTGCTCGTCCGGTGAGGCGCCCATGGGGAGCGGGCGCGCGTCGGCGGTGCTGCGCGCCGCCAGGTGGCTCCTGCCGCTGGCCGTCCCGGCGAGCTGCGTCGTGTGGACGCTCCTCAACTTCGCGCCTCCGACGCCGCCCGCGCTCGACGCGGCTCGCCGCGAGAGCTTCCAGGCCAGCGTTGGGGAGATCGAGATCGCCGTCGCGGCGGACCGACTACGCGACGCCGTCACGCCGCCGGTGCCCCGGCGTGAAGGTATCGTGCACGCGTCACCGCGGCCGCCGGAGCGTCAAGAGATCATCGACACGTCGCCGCCGCCGCCGGAACGTCGAGCAAGAGCCGCAGAAACTTCGCCACCGCCGCCGCCGCAGCACGAGCAGATCGTTGACGCGTCGCCGCCGCCAAAGCTAGAAGAAAACAAAGGCGCGTCACCACCGCCTTCGCCACCGCCGCCTCGGCCGGCTCGCCAAGAACGCCAGGCGAGCGCGGCGAAGCGGGCGGCCGTGGGCGACCGGTGCGCCGGCCGGTACATCTACGTCCAGGATCTCCCGGGCCGGTTCAACGCCGACCTCCTCCGCGACTGCCGCTCCCTGTCGGAGTGGACGGACATGTGCAAGCACGTCGCGAACGCCGGGATGGTCCCGCGGCTGACGCGCACCGGCGGCGTGCTCCCACCGGCCGGCTGGCACGACACCAACCAGTTCACCCTCGAGGTCATCTTCCACGGCCGGATGCGGCAGTACGGCTGCCTGACCGCCGACGCCTCCCGCGCCGCCGCCGTGTACGTGCCCTACTACGCCGGCCTCGACGTCGGCCGCCACCTGTGGGGGTCCAGCAGCAACGCCGCGCGCGACGCGCTCGCCGAGGACCTCGCCGCCTGGCTCCGCGCGACGCCGGCGTGGGCGGCGCGCGGCGGCAGGGACCACTTCCTCGTCGCCGGCCGCATCGCGTGGGACTTCCGGCGCCAGGACGACGGCAGCAGCGAGTGGGGCAGCCGGCTGCTCCTCCTCCCGGAGGCCATGAACATGACGGCGCTCGTGCTTGAGTCCGGCCCTTGGCACGCCGGCGACGTCGGCGTGCCGTACCCGACCTACTTCCACCCGTCGCGCGCCGCCGAGGTGGACTCCTGGCAGCGGGGCCTCCGGCGCGCTCGGCGGCCATGGCTGTTCGCGTTCGCCGGCGCGCGGCGGCCCGGCGGCGGCGAGGGCGGCGGCGGCACCCTGCGCGACGCCGTGATGGACCAGTGCGCGCGGTCGCGGCGGTGCGGGCTGCTGCAGTGCGGCCGGCGCGACGACTGCTACGCGCCCGGCAACGTGATGCGCCACTTGAAGAGCGCCGCCTTCTGCCTGCAGCCGCCGGGGGACTCGTACACGCGGCGGTCGGCGTTCGACGCCATGCTCGCCGGCTGCGTGCCGGTGTTCTTCCACCCGGGCTCGGCGTACACGCAGTACCGGTGGGGCGGTGGCACCTGCCGGCGGACCACGCCAAGTACTCGGTGTTCATACCGGGGGACGGCGTGCGCAACGGAACGGTGCGGGTGGAGGACGTGCTCCGGCGGTTCGGCCGGGCAGAAGTGGTGGCGATGAGGGAGCAGGTGGTCAGGATGATCCCTGGCATCGTGTACAGGGACCCGAGGAGGAGCCCAGACGGCAGGTTCAGGGACGCCTTCGACATTGCGGTCGACGGCGTGATCAAGAGGGTCGGCCGGATCAAGCGGGGCCTGCCGCCTAGGGAGGACGACGACGGACAGCGCCGGTGGGACGGCTACTTCGACGTGCGGTGGTGATCATTGTGCTGCTCGCTCAATCGCTGATGTATACTGTTCTTGCTTTCGTTTGAATTCCATGGGTAACGGGAGAATTTACATTAGCTGCGTACTGTTCACCGTCATGACGTTACTGTTTGCTGTCATCACATTTTCATTACAGCTCATTGCCTCTGCTCTCACACGTCCTTATGGAAGCAGGAGAAAAATTGAACCCAGAGTTCTTCCTTTTAGACACACTGGCACAGTAACTATACACAGAATAATCTTGTTAGATTTCACGGTTAATTCAAACACACAATGTTTTCCAGCAGGATCGATTATTTGCAACTTCCAACAGAAAGTACAGATAAAATATACTGATACATAGTGCATGTTGAACTCTTCTTTCAAAGAGTGCAGACTACATTCTAGGACAGTATCCAAGTGTTGTATGACAGAACTGAAAATCAGAGTACCATAGAAAGGTACACCAACAGTGGTCAAAATAACATAACCAATTGCTTAAAATTAAAATTGATTGCTAAAAAACGGAGCAATACACACAGCTAAAGCAAACTCATATAATAGAAATCCTAGAAAGCAATCAAATTAAGCAATGCAGATTCCAAGTTCCATGTAACTGGAACTTGCTTTCTGAAAAATGCAACTTATAACAGATAATCTAGCGACAAAGTTTGATCAAACTTGACCAGAAGAAAGAAAAGGAGCCAAAAATACCAAATTCAGACATCAGGAACACATGCCAAAAGGGGGGTTGTAAACACCGCAACCCCAGAGATAGTATTTTCATTGGTTTACAAAAAGAGTGCCATAATAGACAGATGGGGCTTTACATGGTATTATTGTGAGCTTGCCAATGTCGGAACTGTCACAAGCTCACAGAAGCAGAAATAGCATACCAATCAAACATGTCTGATTAGCATAGCTAAGAACAGAAGGGAGCAAAAGAGAGCACCTCAGGCTCAGAAGAGCGAGGGCGCCTATACCAAAGTAGCCTGTTAGCGCATCCCACAAATGTGGCAAAACTGAACGAGAGCATATCAGATCTCTCCTTCAGATTGTAGGATTGCTTGCTTTATTCTATACCCTAGTTTGCTTAGATTAATGCTACTATATTAGAGAGGTGAGTCTTCTCAACCGAACATGAAGTGCTCAATCATGCAGCCACAGGTGGTGCAGGTCTTCAGTAATGTTACTGAGGCCAGGAGGCATCCTCGGCAAGCAATGGTATGCATACAGGGGGAACATCTGACAATCGCCTCAGCACCACGGCAGACAACCATCAACTGGCACCTTTGATCTGAAACGTGCTCCATGACTCCCTGCATATTCAGCAACTGATCAGACCAGTTCAACTCATGCAATGAAGGAAAAAAAACACTAAGCATACAGATCCCCTTTTTTTCAACTAAACAGTCTACAAATGATATGAGCTATTTCTTGACAAGAGGGAATCAAAGGAAATTCTAACTATTTAGATAATTTCCACTACCATGTATCTGTAGGTCGCATCCACTGCAGGGGAAGACTTCACTCCACTGACAGAAGTTCCACAGGCCATGCATGCCCTGACATTACACCTCATCATGCAGGCAACACATATCTTGTGGTTGCATGGGACAAGCTGCATCGCAGCGTCGCAAGATCGACAGATGATGCAGGAGTCACTCTTGGGAATTGGAGTCTAACATGCAAATAACAATATTAGTACTTCGTACAACATCATTCTGATCTTAACCAACATGATAGACATGATAAGTTCACAAGCAGGGAGCTCTTACCAGGTACTTGTCCCACTGAGACTGGAAGAAAGAGAATCTCATTTCAGCCTCACAGCTGCTTGGAGGAACTCCGGACCTTTCAACTGGACAATCAATGTAGCACGTTGAAGGCCTGGACTCAATGAACTCAAGCTTTCTTGTAGATCCAAACTCAAGCAAATTAGGCTTCCCAATGTGTCTGGACTCATTGTTTCTGGAAAGACCCCCATACTCAGAAGTGGTGGCGATGAGGGAGCAGGTGGTCAGGATGATCCCTGGCATCGTGTACAGGGACCCGAGGAGGAGCCCAGACGGCGGGTTCAGGGACGCCTTCGACATTGCGGTCGACGGCGTGATCAAGAGGGTCGGCCGGATCAAGCGGGGCCTGCCGCCTCGGGAGGACGATGACGGACAGCGCCGGTGGGGCGGATACTTTGACGTGCGGTGGTGATCATTGTGCTGCTCGCTCAATCGCTGATGTATACTGTTCTTGCTTTCGTTTGAATTCCATGGGTAACGGGAGAATTTACATTAGCTGCGTACTGTTCACCGTCATGACGTTACTGTTTGCTGTCATCACATTTTCATTACAGCTCATTGCCTCTGCTCTCACACGTCCTTATGGAAGCAGGAGAAAAATTGAACCCAGAGTTCTTCCTTTTAGACACACTGGCACAGTAACTATACACAAAATGATTTGTTAGATTTCGCGGTTAATTCAAAACACAATGTTTTCCAGCAGGATCAATTATTTGCAACTTCAACAGAAAGTACAATAAAATATACTGATACATAGTGCATGTTGAACTCTTCTTTCAAAGAGTGCAGACTACATTCTAGGACAGTGTCAAAATGCTGTCTGACAGAACTGAAAATCAGAGAACCATACAAACATACACCAACAGTGGTCGAAATGACATAACCAATTGCTCAAAAACGGAGCAATACACACAGCTAAAGCAAAGTCATATAATAGAAATCCTAGACAGCAATCAAATTAAGCAATGCAGATTCTAAGTTCCCATGTAACTGGAACTTGCTTTCTGAAAAATGCAACTTATAACAGATAATCTAGCGACAAAGTTTGATCAAACTTGACCAGAAGAAAGAAAAGGAGCCAAAAATACCAAATTCAGACATCAGGAACACATGCCA
>OAMR01000389.1:221707-248363 GCA_900205405.1 Echinochloa crus-galli
ATAGTATTTTCATTGGTTTACAAAAAGAGTGTCATGATAGACAGATGCGGCTTTACATGGTATTATTGTGAGCTTGCCAATGTCGGAACCGTCACAAGCTCACAGAAGCAGAAATAGCATACCAATCAAACATGTCTGATTAGCATAGCTAAGAACAGAAGGGAGCAAAAGAGAGCACCTCAGGCTCAGAAGAGCGAGGGCGCCTATACCAAAATAGCCTGTTAGCGCATCCCACAAATGTGGCAAAACTGAACGAGAGCGTATCAGATCTCTCCTTCAGATTGTAGGATTGCTTGCTTTATTCTATACCCTAGTTTGCTTAGATTAATGCTACTATATTAGAGAGGTGAGTCTTCTCAACCGAACATGAAGTGCTCAATCATGCAGCCACAGGTGGTGCAGGTCTTCAGTAATGTTACTGAGGCCAGGAGGCATCCTCGGCAAGCAATGGTATGCATACAGGGGGAACATCTGACAATCGCCTCAGCACCACGGCAGACAACCATCAACTGGCACCTTTGATCTGAAACGTGCTCCATGACTCCCTGCATATTCAGCAACTGATCAGACCAGTTCAACTCATGTGCAATGAAGGAAAAAAACACTAAGCACAGAGATCCTTTTTTTTTCAACTACACAGTCTACAAATGATATCAGCTATTTCTTGACAAGAGGGAATCAAAAGCAATTCTAACTATTTAGATAATTTCCACTACCATGTATCTGTTGGTCGCATCCACTACAGGGGAAGACTTCACTCCACTGACAGAAGTTCCACAGGCCATGCATGCCCTGACATTACACCTCATCATGCAGGCAACACATATCTTGTGGTTGCATGGGACAAGCTGCATCGCAGCGTCGCAAGATCGACAGATGATGCAGGAGTCACTCTTGGGAATTGGAGTCTAACATGCAAATAACAATATTAGTACTTCGTACAACATCATTCTGATCTTAACCAACATGATAGACATGATAAGTTCACAAGCAGGGAGCTCTTACCAGGTACTTGTCCCACTGAGACTGGAAGAAAGAGAATCTCATTTCAGCCTCACAGCTGCTTGGAGGAACTCCGGACCTTTCAACTGGACAATCAATGTAGCACGTTGAAGGCCTGGACTCAATGAACTCAAGCTTTCTTGTAGATCCAAACTCAAGCAAATTAGGCTTCCCAATGTGTCTGGACTCATTGTTTCTGGAAAGACCCCCATACTGAATCAAATCAGGCTCTTTTGTAGGTACATAGTCAATCAAATCTGGCTTTCTTGTAGGTACGCACTCAATCAAATCAGACTTTCTTGTGGCTACAGAGTCAATCACATCAGGCTTTCCTGTAGTCACTGGCTCAGCCAAATCAAGCTTTGCAGGACTGACAGGAATATCATCCAGTAAGCTACCATTATCAGAGGAACTTCCATCCAGCAGGCTTTCAGCACTGCTCCTGCTGCTCCCATCACCCTGCTGGCTCTGACCATTGCTCTTACTGCATGCATCATCACTCTGCTGGATCCGAACATTAGTCCCACTGCATGCATCGTCACCTTGCTGGCTGTCAGTGTTATGAGGGGAGTCATCCGTGATGTCGGCGTTAAGTGGAGATCTTGGGGAGTGATGATCTGACACTGATTCTGGGAACTCATCATGATCAAAGGAGCAAGGCTCTAGCAAGGGTACATACTTCGGTCTTGAGAGCGGTGGTAGAAGGATCATGTGCGTTGCAGGTCCACTTCCAACAGGAACTACACACATCCTGCAGATGCCTGGGAGGGAGCGCATAAAGTCACTTAGCTTAGGATAACCAAGTGCAGTGTGATCAAGCTCCATCCTGCAAGTTGCTCTAAAATCACCCTTCAAAGAGCTTAATGGATACCTCTCTCCACCGGCCCCAAGTCGCTCAGTTGCATCCTCAAGAAATCCTGGCAACCACTTCCTGAATATAAAAAACCAAGATGGAAGGCACTTCTCTGGCAATGGTCGCCGCTTCCGAAGGTTGTGTTCCTCAGTTAGTTCACCGTCCAGCACACTATGGTTTACCTTTGGGCGTTCCTTGATGAATTTCCTCAAAGAAATAGTTCTTTGTTCTTCTAAAGGCAAGAATGCTCTAGCAACAGCATCCTTCACCTCCACTCTCTTCCCAAGCATGTACACATGATGAGCTTCCTTTGCACTTATCATATCCTCTTCTCTTTCAAATTTTACAAAGCCAAAACCTCGGGACTGCATTCGATTGCCTATTGGTACCCCAATGACCACTGCTTCCTCCACAGGCCCAAATTCAGCATTAAAGAATTCAATAAGGTACTCTGTCAGAAAGGGATGACAAAGAAAGTTAGAAGTGTGCATAAAGTTCAATTGTTCAACACCAAGCAGTGCAGGGTTTATGAAATTTTACCAGAGTCTACTGAAGGTGGGAGGCCCCCAACAAAAATTTTGCGAGTGTAGTCATGCTTCGGCCAATGATTATTCTGAAAAAGGAATGTAATATGAGAAGCAGACCAAGCCAAGACATAGGTGTTTACAAATAGGGGTAGAGCATGCATAACTTACCCTAGGCACAAACTTTGAGCCTTGTCCTTGTTTTGGAACATATTGGCTCTTACCCTTAGGCCCTTGAGGAGAACGGTTACTGGACCGCAAATCACGCTGACCTACTGATGTCTTAAGGCCAGTATAGCTGCAGAAATTTCAAAGCAACTACAGGTGAGAACTGAGAAGTGAAAGCAACTAAAGAGCATGTAGTGTATACCAGATGTACCTTTCACTGTAGTCATCGGTGTATAAATCATCAAACTCATCACCAAGAAGCTCTTTGCAAATTTCCTTTCTCATCACATGTTTCTTTTGAGGTGAGCTATGGTTCCCTGAAACTAGAGTACATTTCTGTTAAAATGGCAATTTCAAGTTGCCCATAACTATGCAATAAGCCAATAATGCCAGCAAAAGTGTAATATATTTATATGCAATTTGTTAAATTCCTCCCATCTAATTGAAGTCCTTATTACTACAATTGCACAAATCAAACAAACTAGAAAGACCTTATGGCTTGTATTTACTACTACAGTTGCACAAATCAAACAAACTAAAATAATGAAATGTAAATATGTACAAAGATTAAGCAGAATGGAAAAGGAGTAAATCTCTCAGTATCTTACATGGCACCACATTTGCAGAGCTAAGAACGAAACGCATGTCCTGGGAAGTTGCCACGTCAATTGGTCTTTGCTTTCTGTTCAAGTCAAATAATTGCAGCATGTTAGATGCATTAGACCATAAATGAAAATTAATTCTATATATTTCTTTTATGTGACTTATTTTTGTAATTCTATTATTTGAATATACTCTCAAGATTTACTTACCGTAGGTTCCGGGCTTTGGTATCAGCCCCAAAACGCAAAAGGAGTTTAACACAGTCCACAGAACCATTCTTTACTGCAAAGAATAGTGGGGTTTCTTTGGTCTTGGTAGGTATATCAACACAATCTTGGGCATGAAGCAGAAGTGACTTTCAAAGCAAAGAAAAACAAACCAATCAGCCACAACTCACAACAGCGTAATTAGGTACTATGAAAGGAAGTAACAAAAGGCTACCTGAAGAGCCTTGTAATTGCCCTTAGCTGCAGCGCTGTGTACTGGCGTGAGCCCTAATTTGTTCCCCTGGAAGACTCTGGCACCATTCTTCAACAGGAGCCACACAATCCTGCACAATGACAATAGATGACCAAAGTCTAAGAACACAACTATCTTACAATACGCTTGTTATGACAAAGCAATTTCTAAGATGAGCACCTTGGCTCCTGTGTACTTGAGCCACCACTAAGGCACCAGTGAAGTGCTGTGTTTCCTTCAGAGTCGGATTCATTGACATCAACATTCCCCATCAGAAGCATCTTTATGACATTCATATCTCCAACCTACACAAGAAATATCACTCAGCAGAAGTCTTTGTAATGTTACGGTTGCACCTCCAAAATCAGCTCATGATGCATAGCACAATTAATGGAATCAACTGAATTTGAGTATAAAAAATCAGCTTTGTTTTTTCATGAAAGTCAGTTTAGACATCGTAGGTACACACATGGAATGCACAAGTCAAATGCTAACCATAGTAACTAAAAGTTCATTTATTATACACATTGAATATACAAGTAACATGCTGGTACATCTTATAGCAAGTACTTATTTCATATATCATGGAAAATATAGTGATATAAACAAAAGCCTTGCTTTCAATATATGAGTATAACTTTGAAATAACTATACTACAGAGTACGGACCAAGGTATTTAAGCATTACTAAATGAGTAAATGAACATTAGTACCTTAGCAGCCCTCAGTAGAGGGGGCAACGTTCTCCTGTCAGTGTGCTCCCTCCAAGATGCTGACCCAAATTGGTTAAGCAGCTGAATCTCACATAGCAGGGCCTTTCTCCTTTCATTTCCTTCGCGAGCTGAAGCATCTCCCATGGATAAAGCCTCATCCACCACAGAGTTGTAAATTGACCTCTTTGTTCTGACACCATCTATCACCACACTCACTTGTGTTGCAATCTTCTCTTCAACCACCAGAAGCAGCATTGCCAATGCAGGAACACGTCCCTCCATGGCATATCTGTAAGCAAGCTCCCCAACCACTCTGGTTTTCTCTGCCAGGAGCCTTACTGCATTGAGATCCTACAGATAGAGAGAGAGAGGTGGCAAGTTTGGGTAAAAAGATGCATTTAATCCTACAGATCAGCTGTGGAACAATTCAGACAACGGGGCTAGTGTAGTAATGAGGATACGAACCCTTTGGTGAAGAAAAGACAGAAGATCTTCAATTGGGCTATCCGGTGACCAGTTAGTTTGGACTCTGAAAGAGAGAACAGAACATTGTAAATGAGGAACAGTACAGTTATCGCAGGAAACTTGAAGACTTAATTCAGCCAAAGTCATGCATTACTAGCAATCGAACATTCACATACCGCCTGCTCATTAGCGCGATCTCGAGCGGGAGAAGTGGCCTCCCATCAACAACTCTGATATCAGTGCGTGCGTTCTTGGAGAGCAGCAGCTCGATGCACCTGGCCGAGTGGGTCTCAGCGGCGACGTGGAGCGGCGTCCGCGTCAGCTGGTCCCTGGCGTCGACGGGGGCCGCCGTGATCCCGCTGCCGCCCTCCAAGAGCAGCCTGGCGCACTCCACCGCGTCGTGCTTGCAGGCGAGGTGGAGCAGCCTCGTGGACATCTCCTGGTCCAGCACCCTCGAGGCGTCGGAGCCCTTGCGGATGCGGCAGAGGGCCTCCTTCCTGAAGCTCCCCACCGCCGAGAGGAGAAGCGCGGTGTTGTCCTCCACGACGGCGCGGCAGAAGTTCTCGTGCTTCACGCGGTCCATGCTGCCGCCGGCTCTCGTCCCGCTGGTTTCTTCGCTCGAACTCTGCAAATTCAAGAGACGAAATTCACTTGCACACATTATGTTACAGCTGAAAAAATGATCAACTTGCTTCAATTTAAACATGTCCCAGCAGAATGGGCGAAACTCATGATCAGTACCCCCAAGCAACTCATGATCGAAACTCCAATTTCAACTTTCAAGGCATTTGCAGTGTGCAGTGGCAACAGATGGCACGAGCAGGACCGGAAACAACAGGCCAGAGTGGAATGTTACAAATGCAGACAGCAAAAATCAAACTACACAAGTTTGCCTCCTTGGGTTGTCACTGAAGACACGCTAATGGAATCCAACAAATGCAACAGACACCCTTGCTCAAAATTGCTATCACTGATTCTGGATTCTAAAAGGTACTTCCGCAATTACTCAACTTCAAGCACAGCACGGAACTGAAAAGTGCAAACCAACCCGAAATCACCAGGAAACAAAAATGCAGCCCAGTCAAGACGCTCACAGTAGGCACGAAAACGGAACGCCATGAATCTATTGACCACCCCATGTAAGAACAAGCAGAAGGGACAAGATGTCTTCCCAAGCCCGTGCCTGTGCAGACCGCGGTCAAGTCACAAGGAGACGGGCTGACTCGACTGAGCTCAGTCACCGGTCACATGAGCCATCAATGGCCGGAGGTCAGGTCACCTTAGATGCGAAAGACACGACATGGCGCGCACACACAGGCCGGGTACCAGGTGCGAAGCTACCCAGCCACGCAAAAGATTTGTGCCAAACAGAATCCACCACCTAGGAAACAGTAGCAGCCATCGCATACGGGGAAGCAGGCGAAACCTCCCCGACCACCGAAGGAATCCCCAAAATAGCAGGGATGATGGTGGAATCGCATCGAACCGCAGCGAAACGTCATTAGCGCGTGGAACGAAAACCCCAACAAGCCCTGTGGAAAACCCCAAAACCCAACCCCGAAAGCAATGCCAGAAATAGCATGGGAATGGAACGGGAGCACATGGGTGCCGATCAGAGCGCTCTCTCGCAGAAATTTTTCGTCCCGTCTCTATCCCCATCGCAATCCATCAACACGGTTGCAACAAAAAGCATCACAGCACCACCGAAATTGACCGCAGAAGACCACCGCGCGGCGAAAGGCAGCGGCTCAAAGCAATGCCGGCGAGCTTTCGGTCGAAGTAAAACCGCGGCGGGGGTAAAGGCGACAACCGAAAGCGTATCAGTGGCGACGAGGTCGAACCACCTCCGATGCCCAACGAAAGGGGGGAGAAAACGTCGAAGCCAAAAACCCTAACAGTAACAAAACCACAAACCGCAAGCAACGGAATCCGCGGAAACGGAGGCGGGGCGGGGGTTAAACAAGCAAAAATTCGAGAGCGGGTCAGGGAAAACGCAGCAAAATGGCCGGATTCCGTCGCTCAAACCGCCGGCGCTCGCGGTGCTGCGAGCTGGGAAACACACGGCGGCGAGGCCCCAAAGGGCCGGGACGAAGGAGAACGGCCAAAATCGCAGGAATGGCCTCCGAAAACCCTCCCCGAATCTCGCGGAGCCCCCAGGAAATCGAACCGTCGAAGTCGAAGCGAAACACTCACGCACTCATCCTCCATCACAACTCTAGCGAAGCGAAAAAAACCGACAAAAAGGAAGGGGAAATTCCGGTCCAACGGCCGCTCGCCTTGGCGGAAACCATCATCGGCGGCATGAAACGAACAGCGCAAGCAGGGAGGACGCGCACCCACCCACCCACATTTGCGAGGAACGCCGACGAAAATCCACCGAGAACCACACGGCGAGACTCGAAACCAAATTAACACACGGGAGGGAGGAGAGCACAAAAAAAAATCCCGACGGCGCCGATGAACGAGCCGATAACACGCCCGGACATTGCTAGCTAGCAAGCAAGCTACCTCTCGCAACGAACTCACCTCTCCCATGCGTGCTCGGAGCTCCTGGCACGGGCGCGCTCTCCCCTCCCAGAATGATCCTCCCCCTCCTGCACACCCACCCGCACCTCCGCCTCTCGCCCTCTCCCTCTCCCCCAAGCTTTATGCCTTGGCAGCCAGCCCCGGCCCTCCTCCAAAACCACCTTTCACGATCCCCTCCCCTCTCTCCTCTCTCTTGTACTCTAGTACTCACCACGGGGGCAGCAAACTCAAACTCTCTCCAACCTTCTGCTGTCTCCCCTCTCTCTCCTCTCTCTGTTACCTCTGGCAGGGCTCTACCCAGTACCCACTCCCCGTACCCGTCACACAGCTTTTGCCCCCCGCCCCTACGAACCCGCCTCGTCGCCTTGCGCTTCCCCCTTCGCTTTCCCTTTTGCCGTTTCAGGCAACCGGGCCGGCCGCTGCGACCGGCCGCAAGGAGGAGTGGAAAACCCCAACCCCCAACACCAACGTACGTGTGCCGTCTGATTTGGATCCGGCGACACGTGGGAGCCCAGGGAGGGAAGAAGCTGCCCGGAAGGCGCCCGCCCGGTGGGATGATGAGAGCGACGCGGGTGGCATGGCCTCGTCGTTTTGTCGCGTTGCGGTGCTCCGTGCTGGGAGTGGGAGCAGGGGGAGGCTGCCAGTGGGCCTGTGTCAGGGACCCGGGGCGCAGGCGCTGCCGCTGCGGTCTGCGGGATCGTACCACCGGACGGGACGCTCTCCGGAAGATTTCTGAGAGGGCTTGCTGAGAGGAGGGGCCGGGATACGTGTGGCCCGTGTGTCAGTGAGTGTGTATTTGGACTAGCCGGGTATAGTGGAGATGGGAGGGGGGTTTGGAAGTGGGCCCCGCGTATCATTCTTGGTGGCCGCGCGAGGCGAGGGGGGTTTTGTTGGTGATGACGTCAGAGGGTTAGGGATGAGCACGAGCATGCACGTCCAACGGGCCAAGTGAAGTGCCCCTCCCTGCCCAAAGGCTGGGTTCAGTGACTTGGATTGGATGGGTGATGCATTATTGAGAAGGGGCAGTGAGGCATGGCCTCTAGGATTTGATGGTTGCTCCTTCTGCCCCATCAATTGCCCTGTTCGTTTGGCTGGTAGCTGGTGGCTGGCACTGGCTTTTGCTGAGAGAAAAACACTGCTGGCTGGTTGATGGCTGTGGCTGGCGCTGGTTTTCGCTGAGAGAAAAACACTGTTGGCTCGCTGGAAACAATCCAAACGAACAGGGCGAGACTCAAGTGTACCCCTTTTCAAAAAAAAAAGACTCAAGTGTACCCGGTTTGAAACTTACGTGTAAGTTTTAAATTTTGATGCAATAGCTACAGTGTCCGTAATTATAAGCGATACCGCCTTCTTTCCACGAAAGATGACCATAACGGGTTGGATTAAGCCGACGGAGACTAATGTTAAAAGATTAGAGCTCTCCAGGAGTGTTGCTAAATTTAGAGACCTAAAAATAGTTTTAGGTCCTGAAAAACGAAAAATTTAGGTACCACAAAGGGGCTCTCTCCAGCAGTGTTGGTAAAACTGGATACGTATATTTCACTCTAGGACTAATCTGTGAGGAATCATTTTTTTCTAGGGTCCAATGTGCAAAATGAACAAGGCAAATTTTGCTCCTGGACACCGTTCTTTCTTCGAATTGGCTGGAACACACCGCCAACAACGAAATTGGCTGGGTACCATT
Organism: Echinochloa crus-galli; assembly: GCA_900205405.1. Classification (NCBI taxonomy): domain Eukaryota; kingdom Viridiplantae; phylum Streptophyta; class Magnoliopsida; order Poales; family Poaceae; genus Echinochloa; species Echinochloa crus-galli. The sequence goes on from OAMR01000389.1 coordinate 230,704, forward strand.
ACAAAATTGTGATCGTTTGCTACAACACACCGCGTCGATTAAATTAAGAATATATCTGATTTGGGGAGAGAGAAGGTGGGGGAAATATCCATTTTGCCCTCCATAAAGTGGGGCCCACATGTCAGCTCCTTTTCTTTTCTTCTCCGTCTCTGCCTCCTCCCGCTCCGGCTCCCGCTCGCCGCCCAGCGTCGCCGCGCTCCGCCCGGCGCTACCCTCCTCCACCGCCTCCCTCAGCCGAGCCCTCTGGTCCTGCCGCTACCTCGTCGCCCTCGTCTCCCTCCCGCTCCTCGCCCTCATTATCTTCCTCCACCTCGGCGGCGCCTCCTCTCTCCGCCTGCCGGGCTTCCCTCCGCCGCGCCCGCCGCGGACCCCGCCGCCTCCCACATTCGCGAGGTCGAGCTACATGCGTTCTACCTCCATCTCGCTCTCCGATCTCCAGGACGCACTCGAGGGCCATATCAAGCACCGGACGAGGTCATCCTGGGCGGCGGCCATGGCGTGCAGCACACCCGCATTGACGCCGACGCTGAAGCAAATATTGGCCATGAGGCTGGATAATGCGCGACACGCGAGAGACCGGCGGCGAGGCGTCGCACTGCAATGGGCGAGCTCGCGGACTGTTGCGCCCCTCGCGTGAAGCAGGTCTTGCATACGCCGGCGGCAAGGCGGCGCGGGAGTCTTGGCGGCGGCCATGTGAGGCACGTACAGGCGGCCGGCGAGCGGCATGCGGGCGGAGGAGAGCGTGGGGTGCGCCCGCCGGCGAGGCGGCGCGGGCCGGCCGACGGCCGGCAGCGAGACGATGCCGGGTGGCTTGCAGCTCGCCTGTGGTTGGGAAGAAGAGGAGCGAGGTCAGGGGAAAGGCAGCGGGCGGAAGGTTGAAGATGAGGGCAAAAATGACTTTTCCCCACACTTATCCCTCCTCAAATAAGCAAAATCAATATTATAATTGCGGCGGTGTGTTCTGGCAAATGATCTTGATTTTGTAATGGTACCCAGCCAATTTGCTCGTTTGCGGTGTGTTCTGGCCAATTCGAGGAAAGTTGAGTGTCCGAGGGCAAAATTTGCCAATGAACAAGCTTATCCTCTCCCCTACCTCGTCCTCCCTCGCATCCTCTCCTCTGCTCCCGTCGCTCATCTCCCTCTAACGGCGACGGCGCGGCGCGGCGTTGCCTCGCTCGGCCTCCGGTCGTGCCCTCTCCCCTCCTCCACGGTTGCACACTTTCTCCGCTCCTGCGCCGCCTTCCTTCCCACCCGAACGCCGTCGCCTCCCTTTTCCCCTCCTCTCCTCCCGGTGTGGCGCAGCGGGGCAGTCTTGCGCGGGATTCGCCGGATTCGGCCTACCGCCGTCCCTCTCTTCACCTACGTCGTTGCCCGTGCCTTCTCCTCCTCCCCTCCGGCGGCGCAGGGGGCTGCTGCCTAGCCCAATGGCTGGCGGGGGCATGACGGCCGGTGGGCCGCGGCTTCGCCCGATCTCCTGCGGCGGCGCGGCGGGCTACTGCCTAGCCAGGCCTCGAAAGGAGGTGGAGAGGTGAGAAGGTAAAGCACGGCGGGTTGTGGCGGGCTGCTGCCTAGCCTAGCTAGGCCGGTGGGCCGCGGAAGGAGGTGGAGAGGTGAGAAGGTCATGCACAACGACAAGGTGCGACACAATGACAAGGTGCGACGGCGCGACGACAGCGTTGGAGCAGGCGGTGCACGGCTGGAGGCGGGGATGGCAGTGGAGGTGCTAGAGCGGCGCGGGCGGTGGCGGCAGCTCCTCCCCACGCGACGCGAAGATGTCCCATAGCTGGCGGTTGGCACTCCGCGCGAGCGTCCAAGTTTTAGGTCCCCTGTGCTCGGTTGGTATTTTTTGGTCCCGGAGGGTGGGTTTTAGGTCCGGACCTAAAATAGTAACTCATATAGGTCCTATGCTAGAGCAAGACTTTTGGCTATTTTTAGGTCCCGAAACAGTTTTTAGATATAGCAACTTAGTTTAGGTCCTCTGTTGGAGATGCTCTTATCGCCATTGTTGGATGGATTAAGATGGAAAACCAATGTAGCACTTGAAATTTCATTGAGGAGCAATGGTAGAGCTAAGGATCTTGGTGGACCATCCACCACATCAAATCATCTAGTAAAACGGTCTATACGATATATGCACTTGCTAACATCCATGTTCTTTCACGCCTAAGCACTACTCCATAGACTGTCATCACAAACGGTTGGGAAGGGACATCACAAACGGTTTTTGAACCGTTTGTGATACCTATACGAACCGTTTGTGATGCCCTGTGTCCGAAATAAACCCCAAAAAATACGAAAATATTAGGGAAAAAAAATTATTTTCATTGAGAAGGGGCAGTGAGGCATGGCCCCTTGGATTTGATGGTTGCTCCCTGTTCAATGACTCAGGTGTACCCGGTTTGAAATTTATCCGTATCATGCCTAAATTTTATACTTTGATACAATAACTGCAACCTCTGTAATTATAAGTGATGGCCGCCTTCTTTCTAGGGAAGATGGCTATAGTGGGTTGAATTAAGCGGACGGAAACTAATGTGTTGAAAAAAAAATTGTTGCCACAGCTGGATGGATATTAAAAATGGAGAGAACCAATATAGCACTTGATATTTCATTGAGGTGCAATGGTAGAGCTAAGGAACTTGGTGGTCGTGGTGGACCATCCACCACATCAAATCACCTTAGTCAAGCGGCCTATACGTTATATGCACTCGCTAACCTCCGCGCTCTTTCACGACTCAGGAAAACACATAGGAAAATACATAGTGAAAGGGAAAAAAGACAAATATTGGGGAAAAGTTGTGCATCAGAACTTTCTAAAAATAACTCCTACATCTTATCATTATCCTTTTTATTGGAAAAAGGATAAGATTGTGACACGCGGACTCGGTGAAAGGGAATTTCAGTACCACATCGGTCGAAATCAAATTGGAAATTGGGAATCACGGTTGATGGAACGACGGTGGCCGTCTAACCTAACAAGACCGCGCTGAAAAGAGACATTGCCAGTGCGACAAGGTGCACACCGGCGGAACGCCTCGAATCAACAAACAACAAGCCTCGAACGAGAAAGGCAACGCCTACACGCACGCATCACCCGGAAGGTGCCGCTCCGTTCAAAAAGGAGGAAAACAAAGTGGGAAAAATGGGTTAAAAGGTGTTGGTGATCAGGTCGACCCAGCCTAATAATTTCCAGATTTGAGATGGACCAAGAACGATTGGGCTACCCACCCACGGACTCGCCGTACGTGTTTTCCACGCCGCGCACGAGATCATCAGCAGCAAGCGAAGCGATCAACGCGGGCGCACGGCGCGGGGCGTAACAGCCCCCGGCGCGCGGCTGCACCGGGGCTCTCCGGCCGTTGTTGGCGTGCGTGCCACCGGGCGGGGGAACAAAAGCTGCCGCCCCGCGTCGCCAGGGTTGCAGTGCCCCAGTACGGCGCGTGTCAGGAGGACAGGACAGGGGGGGCAGAAGCAGAAGCAGCTGCAGCTGCGGCAGAGCTGAGCAGAGCCAAACGGCAGGCGGGCACGCGGATCTCTTCCATTTGATTCGGTTCTATCTCCTCTTCCGCCTTCCCGAACAAAGGAATCGCCCGTGGCGTGCGTGATCGAACGAGGCCAGAAAATTAAACCACACCACGATCGTTCGAGCGGGGCAGAGGCTTGGCTCGTGGTCGATCCTGCGATCGAGGACGGACCCGGCCGTGTGCGTCCGGCCTCCGGGATGGCCCGCCCGATCGGACCAAGTAGCACAGGCTACCGGTGCTACTGCTACCAGTTCTTTTTTCACCTCCACCGGCCGTTTCCGTTCTCGCGATGATTTTCCCCCCTAGGCGTGAATCGCGCCAGGGCTATCCGTCCACACATGCACGCCCTTGGTAATGGTAGGCAGGCAGATAGGCAGTTAGGTCTCAGAGAATTTTTAAGAATGTATTTAATTTGCCTTCTGCCAGTTACGGTACTCTGGACGTACTAGAGTTTGGCCTTCCCCATCCCATCACTAAACTTCTAAAAATTCTCTCTCCAAACTTCACTTTTCACCTATCATATCAAATCTCTCTCCTCATACATAGAGCACTAAACGTGGGTAAATAAAAAAATTAATTGCATGGTTTTGATGTACACGACGAGACGAATCTTTTGAGCCTAGTTAGGTCATGGTAGGACAATATTTACCACAAACAAACGAAAAGTGCTACAGCGCGCTACAGTGTCAGATGTGACTTTTTCACCTCACTTTTTACCAATTTTTATGGAACTAAACACCCCCTTTATGTGAAATGTAACAATATTAGTCACTTATTGCTAAATACTAACATGCATTCAATTGATTGGTGGTTCTTGCCTCCTGCCGTTTTTTTTATGTATTTGTGAACACAAGCGACAATGTGACCGATACACTCACAAATTCCAAGGAAAGGGGAGGTCGTGAGGACTCCTACACCAACGCTTTTATATTTCTTTTTGTGAAAGGCAACACCCATTTTTAACCTTTTTTCGCTTTGTTAGCAAATGTCACATTGTTCTTTTACGTCTTTTTGTAGCCAGTGCCTAGTGGCCTCAAGAGAGTGATATGCATGGCAACCGCACATAGGACGACCTTCGACATTACAAGCCATAGCTAGGTTTCCTTTTTGCCGTTGTATGGAAAACCTAATTCATGGAAGTGGAATTGTAGGGAATGGTAATTGCAAGGGAGAGATATATAAGGGCAAGCTCAACGCAAGCACACAATACTAGACGCCTCATGAAAAAATTATACTCCATGTAGGCACTAAAGTTTTGAGACCACCTAGTACTCAATGGAAGCCACAGTTCTTTTTACCATACAATCTTCAGTCTTCTCCCAAATCGCCTTTCTTCTGTCCACTTTTTCTCACTCACGGTGGCTAGAGCCATCGTTTTTCAAAGCCAAGGTACCGCACCTTCTGTAGGACACACTGCTACTCCGCAAGCAACCATGCCGGTTGAACTGGACCTTGTGTCCGGAGGGTATACCACCGAGTTTTTTTATTATAAAGTCTTTTTAAATTTAATATTTTAATAATAACCCTATCCAAACTAGATTTCCAAAAACTAGCCCTTTTCATCGCGCCGAGCTGCATGGCGCGACTCATAATTGAGTCGCGCCACATGCAATGGCGCGACTCATGTGCCACGTTGGTTTGGTCCAAAATCAATTTTTACGTGGCGCCGACGTGGCTGAACATGCCGCGCTAGTCACGCCAGAAGTCATGGCGTGACTCAACCGCGTGACTCAATGTTGAGTCACGCCAGCATGCTTGGCGTGACCAGCCCTTGCTAGCTTGTGCTAAGTGCACAAAAATTTACTTCACTTAACACTTTTTACTTTTATAGTTTTATTAGCTAATGACCTCCTAAATTGTTCAAACTTGACATGTATGATGTTGTATACATGTTTCATTTTAAGTATTTGCACTCCAAAATATGGTGCATAAAATGAAAAATCCAATTTTTAAACAGGCCATGTTTAAAAATTGGATTTTTCATTTTATGCACCATATTTCTATGCAACCAATCGACCGGCGCCGTGTGCGGGGCCGTCCGGGAAAAAGCTGCGCGGCGGCAGCGCTGTGCGGATTCGGAGGGGAGCACGCACGCAAACGCCCTCGACCATGGCAGCACGGAGTGCTCTCGTCGATGCAAAATCAGAGAAAACTCCACGTTCCGAACGGGGGCCCTGGACCTGGAGTGGCCAAATGACGAGTAGCCTCGATGAACTTCGCCTGACGGCCGGCCTGCGCCTGAGCGAGCCATCCCAGCTAGTACAAGTAGGAGTAACGCTGTATTGCAATGTGCAAGTGTACAGCTTGCTCGAGTAAACGGAGAACGCCAGGGGCCAAGCGCGGGCTATTGGTCTTCCCCGCTTCGCTTGCACTGTACTGTACTACTCCGTACTGCCTAGCCGCCTAGTTACCTATAGCTATAGCTAGCACTACCACTGGCGCGCGGTGCGGGTCGGGCTGCCCGGACCGTCGCCATCAAGCGGAGTACGTACTGGCGACTGGCGTGCGCGTGCCATCGTCCGGGACTCCGGGAAACAGCAAAACGCCTGCGCCCGCGGGGGCCGGGTGCCACGTCAGGATTACAGGAACAATAAGGCTGTGTTTAGTTTCACATCACATCACCAAAATTTCCAAAATTCTCTCTCCAAACTTTACTATTCACCTATCACATTAAATCTCTCTCCTCGTGCATGGAACACTAAACGTGGGTAAATAAAAAAATTAATTACATGATTTTGATGTACACGACGAGACGAATCTTTTGAGTCTAGTTAGGTCATGGTAGGACAATGTTTACCACAAATAAACGAAAAGTGCTACAGTGTCAGATGTGACATTTTCCCCAAGCTTCCCTCCCTATTTTTACAAAAGGTGTTGGCGTGTGCGTGCCATGCATCCAGGGGACAAAAGGGCCTTTTATTTCTTTTTCCTGAACACTGAACAGCCTGCGGCACGGGCCAGGAATCAGGATGCCGGGTATTGGCGCGCCGCGCGCGGACGGGGACCAGAGCCAGAGCCCCGGCCCCGGCCCCGGCCGGTACCACGCGAAACATCCAACCTCTGGTCCCGCTCGAGTTCGAGCCTGTATCGCGTAGTACGGGCGTGTCGTATCGCATCTTCCCTTTCAACAACAGAGACGGCGTGAACGATGAGTTCGATCTGGTTGTACGTGCAAAAGCAAAGCGGCCCCACCGGCCGGCCGTGCGTGCACTCGGCTCCAGCGAGCTACCCCGAGCCTCGAGCTGCGCCCTCGTCCCGTTCCGTCCCGTCCACGAGAACTCGTGTCACTTTGCAATGAAGTAGTAGTAATTTTTGCAACATCGTGTCACTTATAAACACAGGGAATGCGATGAGGCACGTCGTCTCCACCAATTTCATTCGATCGTATTATACATCTTGACCATTTTCGGCGCTAAATAATCTTGCTAGCAGCTTTAATCAATGTTTTGTACAAACGATTTAAATACCATGTTGATATTCAAGACGTCCAACCGAAGTGAAGGTGTCTTATCGACGTGTATATGCACCATAAAAATTCATTTCAGGAGGTCAACAACTTACTTCAGTATACGGTATCCCAGCCCCAGGTTTGTGACAGGTTCTTCAGCCAGTGAGTGGCTGCTGCAAGTTACGCATAAGCGAAACCAGCCAAGTCCTGCTCAACACGTACTTTGTAGTTTACGTTTGCAAACCACGGAAGCGTAACCGGTCTTCCATTTCTCTTCTCCCCCAAATTTGCTTCCCCCCTCTCTCTCCCTCTGGAACCCTCCTCGCCTCGCCGTCGCCAGTCGGCCACCACCGGCGGCACCGAATTCCGCCGCGACCCCGCCCCGCGCGGTAAGCTACACACTCGCTTCGTGGTTCGAGCTCCGGGAACCCCTACCTTGCTCCTATCCCTGCTCGATTTCAGCTACCGGTGGCGAAACAAGTACCCCCAATTCGTGCGGGGGCCGTGTGATTGCTTCTGAATTTCGCTCCGTCCCGTTCCTGTTCAATGCGCTCTGAGCGCGGTAGGGAGTCGAGTGCTGCGACTCAATCTGTTTACAGGTTCCAGCTCGAGTAGCCGCGCGATTGTGTGACGCCCCTTCCTATCCAGACTTAGCCTGGTACCGTCAGAGTGTCAATGAGGAGCAGTAGCTCTTTTGTTTATAAAGCCTGCTCTTAAGCCGTTCCATGTGCTGGATTTACATTTGTTTGTTCAAGACCCTGTCCAAATAGAAGCAAGGATTGATCCGAGAACTGCTTAGTCTCCCGTTTGGCCGTTTACTGTTTTTGTTAATTAAAGTTTAGCTGTCGACGGACTTATGTTTTTTCAGTGATTTACACTCTTCTGGCTTTAGTTTTTTTAGCTAATAATCTGCTTGGATCAATGCCATGTGTAATTGTTATAGTGTGGTCAGGAGTTGAATGCCCTGACAGTGCGACGCTGTCTGTTTATAGTGTAGCAGTGTGTAGTTCAACTTTTGTTTCTGGTAGCCTTGCAATTGTCTTGTGCCTCCCTCTCAATTGTGTCTGGAAGGAACAATAATTCATTTTTTGATGTCGTTTGGTCTTAACTGGTCTGTTTGCTGGATTCCCTTTTTGTTTTTCTATTGATTCCGTTGAAATTTGAACAAACAGTGGTCGGTGACACACTTGGTTTAGTATGTCAATTTGGGCATTTGCAGTTGATGGTTAACACAGGATTAACTTCAGTAGTGGTTTATATTTCTTCAGTGCTATGTAGGGATGAAATTTGTTAGGTTGTCTATATGCATAACTTCTTTTGTTGCAGCTTATTTTCGGTACTGCAATATGAGCTGACGTTTAGTTGTCACAGTTTGTTTTGATGCAAAATTTTGCTTGACCTATTTATATGATTGTACCCACGAATTCATATACTGAAAAAATAAACTTAACCCTTGTTTTAGGACTTGAACATATCTTTATTTTAACACTACATAGTATTGATGGATGACTAGCTTGCCGCTGTCCACACATTATATAGCTTTGCAAGTTTGCATGCTGATATGTTTGAACTTGAATGGTCTGGTTTGACACGAGGCTCATTTATATTGACGATTCTTTAAGTGAAACTTCTAGAAAGCAACATGCTGCATCATTTTTATTGATCATTTAATACATCAGCTGTGTAATGTATTGTCATTTGAAATAAAATGCTTCCCTTAGGTTTATTCTGATAATCCCTATACAACTGCTTTATTCTCGATGATGGTTAGCAGCTTGTTTTTTACTCTTGTCTTGCACCGTGTTCTTTGAACTTAAGATATATCGAAATTAACACTTCTTATGAATGACAGATGGGATTGCCAGATGAAAGAGTGCAAGTAGATGCATTAGAAAGACAACTATTGGCTGATTCGTCTTCAAACGAATATAACAGAAGCATTGAGGATGAGATCGTCCATGATGCGTCATTTGCAGAAATGGAAGATAATTTTGTCAAGTATCAAATTGCTCAATGGATTCTTTTATCTATATTACTAGTCTTAGCTTGGGGAGTAGGAGTGCTCATGCTACTTTACTTACCTATTCGGATATATGTGTGTCGGAGGGATTTCCGCTCAAGGAAATTGTATTTGACACCACATGCCGTTGTTTATAAGGTATTCACATGCAGGATGGGCAAGTCTTTGATTTTACACTGATGTTATTGATCCATTTAACACCCTGATGGCCTGATCATAATCCAGGTAAACAAGCCTGTTGCTTTTCCTTGTTTTGGGGTTTTCAAGAAGGACAAATATGTTATCCTCCCTTCAATCTCTGATGTTGTTGTCGAGCAAGGTGAGCCATATGTCATGCTGAACACAATTGCCAGTGACTGATGATAAAAATTTCATCTGCTTTCAACTCACAATTCGTATAATTGGATGGAGATAATCACACAAAGAAATTAATGGTTCTATGTACTGTGATTGGTGTTTTGGAAGAAAATGACACATCAAAATTTTCCAGTGTTTTTTTTCTTAGTAATTGTTTATACACATTCTGGTGTATGTGTAACTTTAAAGAACGATGATAGGACACTAGAATGTTATGTTTAGGTTGTAAGATCTTGGAAATAGGTTGAGTTGAGGATAAGCTACAGTGTACTATTCAAATGCTTTTAGCCTCTTACTATAACTTGGCTACAACATAGTTTAGTCCTTTTCTATATCCATCTTTCTGTGATCCTTTTTCTAAGCCAATTTTATCTGACAGATTTACAGAAAAGAAACTCCCGCTGTTCTTACTCGCAAGATAGCTGTGCCACATAGTTTACTCATTATAAGTATAAAAGAGAAGCAATGTTCGCTGCAAATAGCTCAGTTATTTATCACTTGGTTCCTGTAGGTTATCTCCAATCCTTTTTTGGGGTATATTCTATCAGAATCGATAATGTTGGTGTTAGAAAGCCTCCTAGTGATGATGTAAAAATAACTGGGGTTGCTCATCCACATGATTTCAGGAAGGTATTTCCATGTTAGTTGTGTCTCAGTTTATCTTGAGTTTTTGTTGGAATTAAATTTTGAATGTACTGATTCTGGCTGTTCTAGTCCATCTTTTGAACACAAGGAACCTGAATTTCAGTAGGAAAGCTCCACCTGATGGTGAACAGGGTACAAGTTTGAATCCTATAGCTAGTGCTTGGGTATGTCTTCAGTTGTCTTGTTTCACTTACTCCTTAACACTGAAAGTTGTACATTGTTTAACAAAGTTATGGAGCTATTAAATTTTGGCATATCAATTTTTTGACTTCAAGGGTTACTGTTTCTTGTGAAAAAATGATTTTACAACCCCCAGAATAAGGATATTAACATGGTTTCACCTCTAGCCTACCCCAACTTGCTTGGGACAAAAGGCTATGTTGTTGTTGTTCAAATTACTAGCGTAAGTATGGATAAAGTTTGAATAACCCCCCAAAGTATGTTTTGGTTCATTTTACACTCATAATTATCTCAATCAATGCAATCTACTCCTTTGTAAGATTTGTATTTTTTGTTCCTCCATGCACAGGTGGGGTTTTAAATTAAAATTTTGTGGGATGATATAGGGCCACATATATTTTTTTTAAAAAAATACAATACGAATTTGTCATCTTTATTTCTCATAAAATTCCATATCAATATGTTTAATTTATTATTATATACCATAGGCTTTCAAAATAATGATAAATAAATCATAATGTATTTTTTAAAAATAATTTATGATTGCCTCAATTATACCACAAACTTTCAACTTAAAACAACATTTGTTGCATGGAGAAACAAAAAAGACAATCTTACGAAGGATCGATTAAGATAGTTGCTGGTGCAAACTGAACCAAAACATATTTAGGGGGTTATCCAGACTTTGTCCATACTTGAGGGTGGGAATTTGGAGTTTTTCCTTTATTAGCTTATAATTTAATCTTTTCTAGCCTTTATCTTTAATTATTTTACTTATAACATTCTTCCTTCCTCTTTCCAATGGCCATGCACAACATCAGTCTGCGCTGCAAGTCAACACTATCCATATCCTACTCCTGCATTTCACTGCACAATCTTGCAAGATGCCCCAAAGAATTTCTTTTTTTCCAGTCACTATGTTATTCTTCTGACCAACCAGATTGGAACAAAATATGTTCAATGTGAAAGTTCCATACGGCAGATTGCATTTTGACATGACTTCAAGGGTTACTGTTTCTTGTGAAAAAATGATTTTACAACCCCCAGAATAAGGATACCTTTTGGGTTTCACCTCTAGCCTACCCCAACTAGCTTGGGACAAAAGGCTATGTTGTTGTTGTTGTTGTAATTTTTTCCAAATATGCACAACACATATCAGCTGCTACTACTATGCAATATTTGTTTTCCAAAATGCTCGTGAAACGTGAATAAGGAACTTGTTCAATGTTCTGGTATGTGATATTGTGCTGTTCTGATGTACATTACGTGGGTGAAGGTGAACAATGTAGATAGGTACTTGCACTTAGAGGAGAATGTGCAGGCCAGGTAGAGTTGAGAAGCTTTTGATAATATATTTCCTTCATGAAACAAGGAATCCAGGATACAATGCTATCCTTTCATAAGGATGACTCACTTGGCACCTAAGAAATATCTTCTCAAATATGTAGAAATATATAACTAGGAGACAGCTTATTGCTAAAAACTAAAATGCTGCAGTATCTGGGATGTCCAGTGATCTCACCGGGTACCGATTACACTACAGAACAGTGCATACACATGAAAAGTTTTCATGCAGTACACATGACAATATTTATATTAAATTCATTCAACCATTGCAGCTAGATTATAAGTTAGTCAGGGTAGCCTTATGCACCATCTGGCTCTGTTTTCTCTCATGTCCAAGTATCTACAATAATGCTATTTTTCTAACAGTATGATTTGATTAAATGTGTTAGGTTTGCAATTATCTGTAAAACCAAGTTCTTGATTTGCGGTTACATAGTCTGTTTTCATAGGCTCTTTGCGCTTCAACGTGCTACTAAAATTTGTAGCATATACATTGATATTTTCAGGGGCCTCCTCTTGGAGATTTGATACTAGAGAAGCTTGACGAAGTTGAAATCTCTGTAAAGGTGAGTACGTTGCAGTTGCATAAGTGATTCGCATTCCTTTAAGCAGTTCTTTCAACACTCTCTTTGTATTGATAGCATTTCACCCCCTGTAGTGATTAATGTATAATTCTCAAATAGGCGGTTCCATCGCTGTAAAGGATGTATAAAGCTTCAGAACGCACAATAACTTTAGATCTGTAACTTAATTATTACAGTAAGCCTTAAGAGCATGTGCTGCCATCAAATTGTAGCTAAATATAGGATTTATCTCAGATTTTATAGTGCACATCCTTTAATGAATTCCAGTATTCAGAGCTGCAAACCTTCAGCTCAGAGTTAAAGCTATTCACCAAAATTCTAGTACCTTCTAGTGTTGCAGTTATGTAGGTCCACATCTCCTGCCCGGTTTGTTTTAAACAAAATGAAGGTCCGCATCTATCTATCATAATTTTTCTTTTCTTGTCGAGGGAGATGTTTTTATTGGTTACCTAGAAGTTCACCTCATGGTGTTGGTTCTCCTTGTAACATGAATCCGCTTTTGACTCAGAAAATGGAAGAAATGCTACAGGGGGTTGAAACTTCCAAAATGGAGACCACATCCAGTTGATTCAATGTATGTTAACACTTGACAGGTATGCTGAATTTAGTTAACCTGGATTCTTCCCTACTTTCACTATCCTGTGAAATGATACAGAAGGATCCAGGACTTGTAGTGTCATGTATTGGTCTTCTATATTTCTGGTCCTCAATGTCTGTTTCACTTGTGTTCCATCATATGTTCCACAGTTGACTGAGTGGCTCAGCTCAGTTGCATGAAATTTGTCTGATTGTTTTGATACTGGAGCATTTACCAAAACCATCGAAGTGGGATCTCTAGCGCACCGCGTATGCATAAATCCTGGTTTCATTTTCTGATGACAACCAACTTCGATAACATACAAGAATAGCACGGATAAGCATTCTCCTACCATGTTTCAATAGGGTCACTGTCGTTGGCTCCCTGTATGTTTTTTTTTGCCACAATCCTGTAGTTGTGCAAATCAAGAATTTTGCTGGAAAAGGCCTATCCGTGCAGAAGTCAATAAGTTCACAGCTTGACGTCTTCCCCTTTTTCCTAAATAGGCGACAAAAAGCAATGCCGTTTACACAAGTCTGTCAGAGCTTGTAGTAATCAACCCAACCCTTCCACCTGTTCTGTAAATATCAGCCAAACTCAACTTCAGTTAACAAAACCGCTATGGACACTTGAAAATCTACAGCGTTCCCGAATCGGTGATAACTTTTCTGTTGGTGGTGTTTTTCTTGACCCAGATGCTGGTTTGATGGTCAATATACAGAGTTTAAATCATTCCATTACTTTTATAAAACTAAATAGGACCTAATGGTATTTTCAGGAAAAAATATTAAAATAAAAAGGGAAAGAAATGCAAATGCTAGATGCCTCCTCTTAGCTTTGATTTTGAGTATACCTGAGCATTTTTAGCCCGGCCCGACCCGGCCCGCAGACCCGGCCCGGGCCCGGCCCGAACCCGGCCCGTCCACGGACCTTACTGGACGGGCGTGGTCACAGATCTTGCAGTCCGAGAAAATAAATCTTGGCCCAAGCCCGGCCCGAAATGCTGTTTTTAGCTATTTTACATTATAAAATGCACGGGCGGCCCGCCCAAGCCCGGGCCCGGCCCGAGCCCGGCCCGAAAATTGAGGCCCGGTGTGCCCAATGGGACGGTTATGGGCAGGATTTTCTCGGCCCGAAATAACCGGATTTTTTTCAGGCCCGGCCCAAACCCGGCCCGGCCCGAAAAATGCTCAGGTATAATTTTGAGGCATCCCAATATGGTAGCCCCTTTTCAACAATGCCATGCCTCATTCACAGATCATTAATTTCACTGCCTCGTCAAAAGTTTTTGGAATGTGTGGTAGGTTTTGTTAACAGGGGTTTCCGTTCGTTTACCCTAACATGATTAACTATAGTTCCAACATGTGGTTCATTGAACCTCATCCTCTAGTCGTTTCTTCTAAACACGGGAGGGAGGGAAATCGTGTCTTTATACAAACAAAAGATTTGCTGCTGCTGGTTGCCCGGCAAAAAAGGTGGTATTTGCTTCTAGTCAAGGCTGATTGCTTGAGTTTTGTCCCTTTTTCTCCATCCTGTGTTCACACTTCACGGTATTTTTCTATTTTTCTCTTTGAAGGACCACTCTTCAATATTAATCTCCTGGGTTCATGGTATCATGGAGTGCTGTGCTTTTGGGGTCCTTGTCCTGATGTACGGGGAGAAAAATGGAACCAACGCACCATAACATAGTTTATTGATTTGGTGGTTATGGCTGTATTGCTTTATGTCCTATCTAGCATAATTTAAGTACATAGTGGTTCATGAATTATGTTGCCTTTTAGTTTGTTCCCCATCATATGGCACCATGATCCGAGTTAAATATAAAATCACTAGTGCCATCAGAAGGCATCTGATCTCATTTTAACTGGGCCGATCTACTTATGTCTTTATGCTAGTGCACATGATCTAGGCCCCGCTAGGCTGGTCATGGGAAATCAGGCGGTTTTCCAGGCGCCTGCGATCACTATCACTAGTTACCTGTAGCTTGGAATACTTGAAGCAGATGATGGTAAAGTTTATATTTCCTATTGTATGTTGATTCTAGGATTGGACAGGATATGACTGGTGTGGATCGATCCCTTTGGTGTCTATCAGCATCGTCATCGTGGTTGCTGTCTGTAGCAGTGGGCTCATGCAAACATTTTGCACGGTGGCTGTATGTATAGCTCAGGATACTTGTAACTAAGTTATTGTCTTATGTTTCGCTCTGTCTACTATTGTCCTATATAGATGGTATTGGCTTGCTATTATTGGCCCCTTTCTGTAATTAAGCCTGGAATTTCACTTTCTGCACATAAAGTCATATACAGTTGAAAGGGAACAATCATTCACACATGTAACTAGAAACGGATGTGCTTGGTGATCAGATTAAATAAATGAAACCAGGTTGCTGGAAATCACTTCCTCACCTAGAGACCGAGGGGGTGATTTCCAACACAAGTCGCTACCTTGCAACCCAGTGATGTCGATATTCGATGACTTACTGTTTACCATGGGGACGGCTATTGTGTAGCTTGATTGCCAATATAGCAATCAGAAGAAGAAAAATAAGTGAAACCAAGTCACTACCTTGCAACTGGAAATTGGGGTCTGGTACTGGTAAATGATACTAAGACTTTTAATGTTTACTGCTGGGGATGGCTATTCTGTAGCTGGCCGATCCAGTAACTTTTTTGTTTGCTTCTAAAAGTGTTTTTGGTATTTAACAACACCTTTTTTTGCTTCAGTGAATCACATAGCCTGAACAACTGACACCCAAATTAGATCTTTTTCATGGCTAGTTGTGCTTCTGATACTAAGAAAGTAAGTGGAGGCATCTAGTATTTCTTTTCCTTTTTATTTTAATGCCTAATTTACCCTACACCTAATTAACCATTGATTTTTATAGACTGGCCAGCAAAATTCAAATATGTAGCCTTTTGTTTGCTGTTGATCTTAGCAGCCATGGACCATGACGAGAGTCACCAAACCTCTTTTCCAATTTTCTAGGCTATCCTGTGGCTGTGGGCTGATGCAGTCTACAACAGTTACGGAGTACTCCGTAAGTGACTGTCGTCCTTTGACTGGTGCCACTGACATTATTGGATCCCTGTTGACTGAATCTTTGGGAATGTAGCTAATGCAACAGTGCTTATATATTTATGCCTTGACTAGCAACACAATTAAGATGTTACTTTTCCGGCATTACCTCTATTTGATTCATGTTGACATTTTTTTTGTTCTTGGTAGACTCTGGATTCTTCTTCAAGAATTAGAGAAAGATGAGTAAGATGACTGCCGTTGTCCTTGCTTGTGATATTAGGATGTGTCCTAGGATCACGATTGGGCAGGAGAGAAGAGTATAATTCCTTCAAAGATATAAGTTATATAGCCGGAAGGGGAGAATCATTCAAAACTGGAAAAAAAAGATGTGCTTCATGATCAGATAGAGTAAGTGGAATCAAGTCACTGTCATGCAATTGCTGTCGTCGACCTCTGTCCGTATGCTGATAATTTTTTGTTACTGTTTGCTGTGGTCATCTCTGTATTCGTTTTGATTTAGCGACTCATTAGTTTAATGTTTCCCGCGCCTAAAGTTACAGTTTATGTTGAATCAAGTAAATACTGCAAATTGGTTCTACTGAACTGCTTCTTCCCGGATCAAATCTCTACTAAACTGTCTTTCTGGAAAGAAAATATACTGCCCATTTTTTTAAAAAAGTATTCGATCATTTTGCGTGCCTATCTGGTGTTGGACCTGAACGTATCCTGCGGTATATACAGCCTGATTTTGCTGATGTATCAAACTTTCTTAGTGTTGCTACTCCAAATGCTCTTTGTTTAACTGATGTGAGAATGACCTCGCAAGTCAAATCTGTAG
The DNA here is from genome assembly GCA_900205405.1 of Echinochloa crus-galli. Classification (NCBI taxonomy): domain Eukaryota; kingdom Viridiplantae; phylum Streptophyta; class Magnoliopsida; order Poales; family Poaceae; genus Echinochloa; species Echinochloa crus-galli. The sequence goes on from OAMR01000389.1 coordinate 247,245, forward strand.
CTTTCTTGCTCCCATCGCCGTTGATCGTAGACGGGCCCACGCGTGACGAGGGTTACCCCTTTTGATGTGGGCAGATGATGTGGCACATGCAAAAATTACACGTTTGACTGGAGCCAACGACATTTTCAGTTCCCTCGAGTCTTCTTCTGACTGCTGATACTCCAGTGTTCATATGCCACTTCTCTTGTTAGCCTTGCCGCTTGCACGTTGACGTTGTGCTTTTACTAATCGTAGGCTCTGGATTGTTCTCCAAGAATTACAGAGACTCCTTTTGTGAGATCGGGACGTGTCTAGGAACGTGATTGGTCACGAGAAAAGTTTTGTGTAGTTTCGATATCTAAATAAACTGCTTTTATCACGAGGCAGTAGTGATTTCAGTTTTGTGCTTTGACCGGTTGAAACCACACACCATTATTCACCAAAATCACCTCGTGTGGATTAGAAACATTTTTTTAGACAGAACAATTTTTTACATTTCGGATGCTCCTGCCTGCCTGGATTGACCGCGACGGCCACACCAAAACCACACGCCGTTTTTTACATTGCTCGCTGGTGCCGATCGTGACAGGCCGCGAAGTTACACGGGCTACACACTTTTTTTTCCCCTGCCACACAGTCCTTGGATCTTCTGCATGCCGGAGCCTTTTCGTTTTCGTGATCTTCCTATCCGTTTCATCGCCTTGGGCCGCGAGATATTTCCGGTCCTGCAAAGTCCAAACATGGCTTTCTGGGGGCCCACTTTCGGGTCCCGGATGGCAGCCAACGCTACGTCGTCTTCTCTTTCCGGTCCGCACGTGCGGCGGGCCCTTTTTGCATTGACTGACCCCAGCTTCGCATTCCCCTAGAACAGTGTCACTACGTCAATCTAGGTTAGCAAAGATATATGGCATTGATATCACTGGAGAGTTACAGATCTCTACTCCTAATAATTCTGTCACGGGGAACGGCGACCGTGCGACCTGTGTATCTGCCACTAATCTCTACCTCACGCGAACAGCCATCTAAAAACGACCCGACGCACCTCGAGGCCCCCGCGCCTACCTCTCCCCCCGCGCACCCACCCCCCAACCCCCTCGACGCCCCCTCCACGCGGCGCGCCAAATCCAAATTTCCTGGACG
>OAMR01000389.1:263283-277981 GCA_900205405.1 Echinochloa crus-galli
CCCCAGCCGCAGCAGCAGCATTACACCCTACCCAACGGCGGGGGCGCGGCCGCGGCGTCGCCGGAGGACATGGTGCTCCCCTTCATCTCCCGCATGCTCATGGAGGACGGCATCGACGACAAGTTCTTCTACGAGTACCCCGACCACCCGGCGCTGCTCGAGGCGCAGCAGCCCTTCCTCGACATCCTCTCCGACGACACCTCCTCCTCCTCCCCGACCGCCACCACCCACAGCGGCGCCAGCGTCACCCACCCCGCCTCCTCCTCCTCCGACGCCGCCGCCGCCGCCGTCGACGCGCCGCCCCTCACCACCGCCGCCGTCGACGCGCCGCCCCTCACCCCCGCCGCCGTCGACTCCTACGGCTCCGCGCCGCCGTTCAACGGCTTCGACCTCGACCCCGCGGCCTTCTTCAGCGGCGGGGCCAACTCCGACCTCATGAGCACCGCCTTCCTCAAGGGGATGGAGGAGGCCAACAAGTTCCTCCCCAGCCAGGATAAGCTCGTCATCGACCTCGACCCGCCCGACGACGCCAGCAGGTTCGTCCTCCCCACAGAGAACATGCGCGCCACCGGATTCAACGGCCCCGCTCCCACTCCCGCTCCCGCCGTGGCCGTGAAGGAGGAGGTGGTGGCCATGGCGGCGCCTGATGTGGTGCCTGGAGGCGCCGGCGGCGGGGGCCGCGGCCGGAAGAACAGGTCCGACGACGACGACGACGACCTGGGGATGGACCGCCGGAGCAGCAAGCAGAGCGCGCTGCAAGGGGACGGCGACGACCGGGACGTCTTCGACAAGTACATATTGTCCTCCCACGAGATGTGCGTCGAGCAGATGCAGAAGCTGCGGATCGCCATGAAGGAGGAGGCGGCCAAGAAGGAGGCCGCCGCCGCCGGGAACGGCAAGTCCAAGGTCAAGGGGGCCCGCCGCGGTGGGAGGGAGGTGGTGGACCTGCGCACGCTGCTCATCCACTGCGCGCAGGCCGTAGCCGACGACCGCCGCAGCGCCACCGAGCTGCTCAAGCAGATCAAGCAGCATGCCAGCCCGCAGGGGGACGCCACTCAGCGACTGGCCCACTGCTTCGCCGAGGGCCTTCAGGCCCGGCTCGCCGGCACGGGCAGCATGGTGTACCAGTCGCTCATGGCCAAGCGCACGTCGGCTGTGGACATACTCCAGGCATACCAGCTGTACATGGCGGCAATCTGCTTCAAGAAGGTGGTCTTCCTCTTCTCGAACCAAACCATCTACAATGCCTCCCTGGGTAAGAAGAAGATTCATATAGTCGATTACGGGATACATTATGGCTTCCAGTGGCCATGCTTCCTGCGACGGATAGCATGCAGGGAGGGTGGGCCTCCGGAGGTGAGGATTACAGGCATTGACCTTCCCCAACCTGGGTTCCGCCCCACTCAGCGCATTGAGGAGACAGGGCGCCGGCTCAGTAAGTACGCCCAAGAGTTTGGTGTGCCGTTCAAGTACCAGGTGATCGCAGCTTCCAAGATGGAGACCATCCGCGCAGAGGATCTGCACCTTGATCCAGAGGAGGTGCTCATTGTCAACTGCATATATCAGTTTAAGAACTTGATGGATGAGAGTGTCTTGATTGAAAGCCCAAGGGATGTTGTGCTCAATAACATCAGGAAGATGAGGCCTCATGCATTCATCCATGCAATCGTGAATGGCTCGTTCAGTGCACCGTTCTTTGTGACAAGGTTCCGGGAGGCTCTGTTCTATTACTCAGCGCTGTTTGATGTTCTGGACGCAACTACCCCAAGAGACAGCAACCAGAGGATGCTGATTGAGCAGAACATCTTCGGGAGGGCTGCACTGAATGTCATTGCGTGTGAGGGTACAGATCGGGTGGAGCGCCCTGAGACGTACAAGCAATGGCAGGTGCGGAATCAGCGAGCAGGCTTGAAGCAGCTGCCGTTGAACCCTGATATCGTGCAGGTAGTGCGAGACAAGGTCAAGAGTTGCTACCACAAGGACTTTGTGATCGATATCGATCACCATTGGCTCTTGCAGGGGTGGAAGGGCCGCATCCTCTATGCCATCTCTACATGGGTGGCAAATGATGATGCTGACTCTTATTTTTAGCTGTTTTTTCACTCAGTTGTCTACATATATAGGTTTAGGTCTGTCATCTAGATATATCGAGTGACAGTGTGTTCTGTATGGCCCAGTGATTAGCCATGGTTCTGTAGGTTCCTTGACTCAAGGTATGCCTAATCAGAATTCAACATGGACATGTTCTTTCCATGCGTAGATTCTTTTGCTCATGCATGGGATTCAGGTTCTGAGGAACATGGTTAACAGAAGATGTGGGGGATCAGATGGCAGAAGGCATGCAGAAATCTATGCATTGATGTAATGTGAAGTAGATGTTTATTATGCAGTCATGTTTCTGCTTAATGCTGTTTAGTAGAATTTAGACTTAGGTCCTGGTCTGGGTCATGTTGGCTGCAGCATCACTTATGAGTTGTGAACTTGTGATCAATCCAGTCAGTTGATCAGGCTGTAATGGGCTGCTCTGTGCCCGGTGCTTGCTGCACTTTGTCAGACTATAGCATTGTATGATAAAGCGATGAAGCCTGTGTTTTTGTCTAGATAGTGTTCTGTACATGGCAGTTCTTTCCTGATGGGGCATGTGCTACATATTCATACACGATTCATGTTCAGTGGATCAAATCCTTTTGGGATACCTACTTGTTAGGTTGATGTGGAAAGACATAAGGATGTATTCCGAATTGTGTCACAATATCGAATTCTTGGAATTGTTCATTGGTCACATTATGCGCCTATTATCTGGATGCCATTTTCTGTTGTACAGACAAGTGTTAGTATTGCATTTTCTTTCAGGTTCTCTGTAGGACTGATCATCCATCCAGTCTCTTCACCTTTTTGTGACTTGAGTTCAGCAAAACAGACCACCATTTTTGTCTGTTCCGATCCCGTGAGGCTGTGAAAAGGACGTTTTGTCACGAAATTTGTCATTGAATGATATTGCTGCACTGAATGATATCCCAAATTCCCAATGTAGAGGAACAAACGCCTGCTGTCAACCTTAATCAGGAGATTTGTGATGATTCCATGTATCCCTGATATAATTGCACTACAAATCGCCGCACCGGGTGAAGCGCATGCACAGCTCACAAGTTGGAATTCGTCAAAGACAAAGTAGTCAGGTGTCAGGTTTGTTGTGCTATACAAAAACAATACTACATGTTTCTTGAGGAAAAAAAATGTATTAGATGTGGACAGAGCAAGAGTGTACCTACTACTGCTGAGCGAAATCCTTGAAAATGCAGGTCAGGATTGGGAGAATATACCTGAAAATCAAGGAATAGTGATACAAAACGTTGAGCCGTCCTGTTTCTTCTTAATACTATGTAGAATTTAGACTTAGGCCGTGGTCTGGGCCTCTGGGGTACGTTCTCTGCATCATCATTTGTTCTTGTGATCAATACAGTCAGTTGATCAGGGGTGTGTTTAGTTCCAAAAAGAGAAAGGAAAAGTTTGGTGAAAATGTCACACCCGATACTGTACTGCAATGTAGCACTTTTTGTTTGTTTGTGGTAAATATTATCCTATCATGACCTAAATAGGCTCAAAAGATCCGTCTTGTCGTGTACATCAAAACCATGTAATTAGTTTTTTTTATTTACTCATGTTTAGTTTTCCATGTACGAGGAGAGAGATTTAATGTGATAGATGGACAGTGAAGTTTGAAAAGAGAATTTTGAAAAGTTTGGTGATTTGATGGGGAATTAAACACAGCCCAGGTTGTCATTGAAACTTGTGCTCTGTGCCCGGTGCTTATACACTGCATCAGACTAACATATTGTATGATAAAAGTGATGAACCTGGGGTTGTCTTTCTATGCTGATTCGTACATGAGAGCTCTTTCCAGAATCCAAATGACGTGCTATTATTCAAAAACGATTCCTGTGTTCAGTGAAGCATATATTTTTGCAGGTTACTTATTTGTTTGGTTGGCTATATACACTCTTGTGGGCGTAGAGGCTGGAACGCCTTTTCCTTTATCTAAGAAAAACATATTTGTTTGGTGGACTAAACTTTTAGAAAATTAGCAATTTCAGATTTAATTTAATCCATAAATATGATGCAAACAAGAAAATTATGAGCATATAATTCTCTGTGGAATTTATAAACAGGAACATGATGCCAGTGCTAACCAGGAAAATGTGACATGCAAAATATCTCAAATAAAGCATGTCTATCAAAGTATTTACGCTAATCACCAAGATAGCAGCTTTGAGAATGTAATTAACATACCCAGCGGCAGAGCCGGTAACACCCTACATGGTGCTTTGTTGATGTAATCGTCCCGCTTGATGCCGTGCAGAATTGTTGCAGTGTCGATTGTCCCGGGAACAGAAAGCGAGTAGTCGTGCCGCTGCTGACACTCCCAAAAAACGTGATTGCCGTCCTCACCCGAGCAGGTGAACCTAATGAACGGAGACGTTCCGGAGGCCTACCCTTCCATCTCGTGTGCGCGCAAGAGACGGAACGGGAATGATCTGATAGCTACTGGATTGATGACTCAACTCACCGTTAACCGATGGTGTTACACTTGACTTTATAGAAGAGAGGTCGTAGGCCAAAGATCACATAGGGAGATGGAAAGACATTAGACAAAGCACTTTCTTTGTGCATGCACTTTGCATTAATCTTGCATGCACATCTAGGCTTGCCTCTCACTTGTGCAACGGAAGCCGCATGCAGCTAATGGCTTGCAACGCTTGCATCAAATGACTTCAAGGCTACCAGCACTAATGCATGCAACATTTATCCTCCATTTAGAATCCTCCCATTTACACACGTTAAAATGGCCCTTGGTATTCTTCTCAACGGTAAATATCCCATACGGTATTGAAATGTTTATTGGACCATAGAGTTTATTATTAAATATTAATGGACCAAGCCCGTTATATCTAACATAAACTACTAACTAAATTAGGATATTTTCTGAATTGTGGCGTAATGGCGAATCGCTGGTTCAGTAACCAGGCTACACCTACTAGTCTATTACTAGCAATCAGGCTGCACCTACTAGTCTATTACAAGTGTCTTTGCAAGTTCAGGCTACCATGGAGTGTGGCCTAATGCTGTTTTGCACATTGGAGTTCCAGATAGCATATGTGTTAATTGTTTTTTTGCCTACATGTTGATAGCAGTATAGAAATTAGATTTTCTTTCGGAGACATTGCATTCTTAGAATTGTTCAGTGACCAGGTTGCACCCATCTATTGTTCTCATGGTCATTCCGTTGGACTGACCATCCATTCCATTCACTTCACCAGTTCACATGTTCTAGTGTTGTAAGTACATGAAAACGAGGTCGCACCTTTTTGAGTGTTGCAATCCTGAGGGGCAGTGTGACGAGGACGTTTTGTCTGCCCCACACCGAATACTGTCACTGAATGATATTACTCCTAATCCATATTACATGAGTGACGTCATCGCTCCGGTCATCCCATTACCCACTTTAGTTGTGGTTGCACACTTGCACATGCCACGGCCATGCACAAGCTCACAAACTTGGAACTCGTCAAAGTATTCAGGAGTCAGGTTTGTTATACTCACAGTATGCTGCCAGTATTAGATATCGTCAGAACAAAATAATCGACAATACCAGATACGGACAGAACAAGAGCTCACCTGAACTGCTCAACACAACCCTTGAAAATGCAGGACAGGATTTCGAGAATATCCTTGAAGATCCTTGCACATGGCACTGAGCTTGCTGAGACCTGAAACCACCCAGCAGCAATGGGACATTCAGAGCACCTGTCACTGATCTTGAAATACATGTGCCAAGAAATGGGGCTTTGACTACAAGCTCAAAGTCCATCAGAAGTCTGCATCGATGGAAGAAATTAATCATAGACAGATGAGAAGTTGGAATTGGTCAAATTTCCAAGTTTTTAGTTTTATAAATCAAATTTCAGGCAGGTTGTCATGTTCGTTATGCAAGTACGGTGTTACTATATGAAAATGCAGGGCGAGATTATGGGAATATCTCCTCACACATGGCACTGAGCTGGTGAGGCCTGAACGGCCAAAGTTCAGAGCAAAAGTTACCTGCAGAAGATGAGCAGCACGACACATTCAGAGCACTTGCCACTAGTCTTGAACTAGGAGAAAACAAGTGGGTTGACCCAAAGCTCAGGACCCACGGGTTAATCCGTATCGATGGAAATGGAATCTTCACGCAAAACAAATACATGCAGTTGGGACAGCGATCGATCGTGTGTGATTTTCCGAGTTGTCAATTAGAGATCAAAGCGAATATGATGACAGTCAGAGATTATTCTAACTGGGGGCCTGGGAGACCAGATGGGCTGACCCTGTCCTGGAGAGGATATTAAAACGGCTGATGGTGGCATTCAGAGAAAACTATCCGACAGGATACGAGGCTCTGTGGTGTTGACGGTACATGTTCAGACAGGCTTCTTGTGCAAGAATGCGAGTTCTAGAAGTTGACAGAGTTCGGGTTAATTTAAGTGTGTGAGCATATCTGCATATGATGTATGTCGTATAGTAAAAAGATTAGAAAAAGCTAGACCCATGCATTTGGAAATGGAAGACAACGTTAGTGTCGGTTTTTGACTTACTAAACTTTGAACTTTCATTTATCTTATGGCCCATTTCCAAATGCATGGGTCTAGCTTTTTCTAATCTTTTTACTATACGACATACATCATATGCAGATATGCTCACACACTTAAATTAACCCGAACTCTGTCAACTTCTAGAACTCGCATTCTTGCACAAGAAGCCTGTCTGAACATGTACCGTCAACACCACAGAGCCTCGTATCCTGTCGGATAGTTTTCTCTGAATGCCACCATCAGCCGTTTTAATATCCTCTCCAGGACAGGGTCAGCCCATCTGGTCTCCCAGGCCCCCAGTTAGAATAATCTCTGACTGTCATCATATTCGCTTTGATCTCTAATTGACAACTCGGAAAATCACACACGATCGATCGCTGTCCCAACTGCATGTATTTGTTTTGCGTGAAGATTCCATTTCCATCGATACGGATTAACCCGTGGGTCCTGAGCTTTGGGTCAACCCACTTGTTTTCTCCTAGTTCAAGACTAGTGGCAAGTGCTCTGAATGTGTCGTGCTGCTCATCTTCTGCAGGTAACTTTTGCTCTGAACTTTGACCGTTTCAGGCCTCACCAGCTCAGTGCCATGTGTGAGGAGATATTCCCATAATCTTGCCCTGCATTTTCATATAGTAACACCGTACTTGCATAACGAACATGACAACCTGCCTGAAATTTGATTTATAAAACTAAAAACTTGGAAATTTGACCAATTCCAACTTCTCATCTGTCTATGATTAATTTCTTCCATCGATGCAGACTTCTGATGGACTTTGAGCTTGTAGTCAAAGCCCCATTTCTTGGCACATGTATTTCAAGATCAGTGACAGGTGCTCTGAATGTCCCATTGCTGCTGGGTGGTTTCAGGTCTCAGCAAGCTCAGTGCCATGTGCAAGGATCTTCAAGGATATTCTCGAAATCCTGTCCTGCATTTTCAAGGGTTGTGTTGAGCAGTTCAGGTGAGCTCTTGTTCTGTCCGTATCTGGTATTGTCGATTATTTTGTTCTGAAGATATCTAATACTGGCATACTGTGAGTACAACAAACCTGACTCCTGAATACTTTGACGAGTTCCAAGTTTGTGAGCTTGTGCATGGCCATGGCATGTGCAAGTGTGCAACCACAACTAAAGTGGGTAATGGGATGACCGGAGCGATGACGTCACTCATGTAATATGGATTAGGAGTAATATCATTCAGTGACAGTATTCGGTGTGGGGCAGACAAAACGTCCTCGTCACACTGCCTCTCAGGATTGCAACGCTCTAAAAGGTGCGACCTCGTTTTCCTGAACTTACAACACTAACATGTGAACTGGTGGAGTGAATGGAATGGATGGTCAGTCCTAAACGGAATGAGCATGAGAACAATAGATTGGTGCATCCCAATAGGTGCAACTGGTCACTGAACAAATCTAAGAATGCGATGTCTCCGAAAGAAAATCTAATTTCTTTACTGCTATCAACATGTAGGCAAAAAACAATGAACAATGCTATCTGGAACTAATGTGCAAAACAGCATTAGGCTACAATTAACACTTGCAAAGACACTTGTAATAGACTAGTAGGTGTAGCCTGATTGCTAGTAATAGACTAGTAGGTGTAGCCTGGTTACTGAACCAGCGATTCGCCATTACGCCACAATTCAGAAAATATCCTAATTTAGTTAGTAGTCTAGTCCACCAAACAAATATGTTTTTTTCTTAGATAAAGGAAAAAGTAGTTCAGAGCAAAAGTTACCTGCAGAAGATGAGCAGCGCGACACATTCAGAGCACTTGCCACTGATCTTGAACTAGGAGAAAACAAGTGGGTTGACCCAAACCCCAGGACCCACGGGTTAATCCGTATCGATGGAAATGGAATCTTCACGCAAAACAAATACATGCAGTTGGGACAGCGATCGATCGTGTGTGATTTTCCGAGTTGTCAATTAGAGATCAAAGCGAATATGATGACAGTCAGAGATTATTCTAACTGGGGGCCTGGGAGACCAGATGGGCTGACCCTGTCCTGGAGAGGATATTAAAACGGCTGATGGTGGCATTCAGAGAAAACTATCCGACAGGATACGAGGCTCTGTGGTGTTGACGGTACATGTTCAGACAGGCTTCTTGTGCAAGAATGCGAGTTCTAGAAGTTGACAGAGTTCGGGTTAATTTAAGTGTGTGAGCATATCTGCATATGATGTATGTCGTATAGTAAAAAGATTAGAAAAAGCTAGACCCATGCATTTGGAAATGGAAGACAACGTTAGTGTCGGTTTTTGACTTACTAAACTTTGAACTTTCATTTATCTTATGGCCCATTACAAATGACAAACACAAATCAATGGTATAGGTTAATATATGATTATATGAATCCATGGTTCTGATACAGTATAGCAGCATCTACAAATTGGTAGGATTGATAATCGGTGAAAAGCTATGGAGCTTGATATTTTTTTAGAAAAAGATGGAACTTGATATGTATGCTCGCCATTATTCTCTAAAAGGATTGGGGTCTATCTTGAGTCTAAACTTGAAGAATACGAAAATTCTTCTTGATGTGGACATTACAGTTGTTAAACAACGGGATACAGGCACCAACTTATCCGATAGTCTTCTGATCTCGTTATGTTGGTGCATCAGGAAGAACAGGTCAGCCAACCAGTGCTTGCAACAGCTAGCCCTATTAACATCTCCAGGAGCGCAGACCATTGTTTGATAACTTAGCCTATGCCTCTGTCCGTACACCATGGACATGATAGTTGAATGAATGAGATGATTTTTTGGGATAAATGAGCAAGATTAATTACGAAACTGCTGAACAAATTTTGCTTTTTAAACACATCGGCTTCGATGGGCCGGCCCAAGAGCTGATCTTTTTAGCATAGGCCCAAGAGTTGATGATCACACAGTTCTCTTCGCTTCTGCGAAAAGCCCACGCTGCTGATTTGGTATCTTTAGTGCCACTAAGGCCCATAAGCTTTCGCAAAAAAAAGGCCCATAAGCGTTTACCAACCATGGACCAAACTTCCTTTAATTAGTTGTTCAAACATAGGAACTCAGGATGTCAACAACTATTCCATAGATGGAATTAAGATTTCAGTCCAGACGTAGCCAGATCGTAGGATAACACAGTTTATCTAAAAAATGCAGGTCCGAACTTGTTGGATCGAGTTTTCTCATCTCCTTGATTACGGCGCGTCGGGCAGAAAAAGGTCATGCTTGCAAAGCCCAGCAGGCATCACCAGGCTTTACATACAGAGATGCATGATCAGAGCCAACGAACTACCGCCGCTTTTTTTTTTCGAGAACACGTGGGAGAGCTGCGTATCTTTGTATTAAGAAGATGAAATTAGAAGTTTTACAACGTGGGCCGCATGGGCGCACACACCGGGCACGTTTTACATCAGAGGACTATACGGCTAGCCAAACAACCTGGAGAAATGGGCAGGGCGAAAAAAACTAAGAACTAAGAACCAGCAGCTACTCCTTGTTGCTGACCCACGTTCGCTGCCGCCATCCATCCTAGCTTTGCCATGAGGTAGCCGCAGCCACGGCCAGCAGATCTGCATCAGATAGAGCGCGAGCAGCAGGGAGAATATCCCTGATCGCCGCGAAGCGTGCGGTGTCGAGAGGCCCGTGGAACAGCGTTTCCAGCTTCTGACCACTGCTAGGCCCGTCTGCATTGCCGTAGCCAAGCCTACGCTTGACGAGCTCTTCGCCCTTCTTGGATGGCCGTACGTTGGAGTGCATGGCTTGAATCGCAAGCCGTCCGCTACGTCTTGGTGCAGGCGTCGACGGTGCTCCTGGTGTCGCCCTTCCCCTCTCCGGGAGGCTTGCCAATGGCATTTGAAGCGCCTGGCTAATGCTGGCAAGAAAGGCTGCCGTGGCTGCCTTAGCTTCTTCGAGATTTGGCTCGGTTGTCTTCTTCGCCTTCTTCCTCATCGCCGTCCTTGGGGCGGCGGTCGCCGTGGCCAGTTCACTAGAGCCGCAACACCCAACTCCTTGACTACTTCCAAAATTTTCTTCAGATTTCAGGAAATAGCTTTCCTGGTGTGTGGCTGAGGAAATTTTTCATCAGTGGCACATATAAAACAATTGGATTTGAATTAGTAAATCCTAGCCGGGAAAACTTGACTGACAAGAGTACATATCACAGCTGGGAAAGCAGGAGTAGCTATAGCCTACAGGGTGGTGGATGAGTCACAGATAAACTACTAGGAGTGCTCGTTGAGAAGCTCCACCTCATCCGTTCCCTATTCCGACTTGTCGTCTCTCTCTCTCTCTATTCCAGTCTTCCACATCTTCTAATGTGTAGCCTACAAAATTCATATCAAGTGTGGGACGTCCGGGGTGGATGCTGACTGCTTTCCTGATGGCTGCTTCCGCAGCCTCCACCCTGCTCCTGGTGGCATCATCACGGTAGATTGTGACGCTGATGTGCTCCAGGCTCGCAAGGTGCTCGAAGATGAATACAAAACCCATCTTGGACTCTGTTTTCTGCGCTCTAAGAAAAATGCGCAACCTTCGGAGCTCTGGCATCGCTTCCTGTAAGAACAGCATCTCCAGACCACCTCCGCCATTGAAATAATAATTAAAAAAACCTAAACTCCTTGAGGCACCCGAATTGTTGGCTGCTGATGGTAAGCCGTTCATCACAGACATGCATTACGTCTAACTCGAAGAAGAGCAGAGCAGGTAAGGCCCCGAGGATGCAGAGATCTTTTTGTTTAATCCTTTCAAGCACTAGAGAAAGGTAGGTGATATTAACAAGAGACGCCAGCTGCTTTGGAAGGCAAGTGATACTAGATCCGCGTTGGTCAAGCTTCCGGATACATGGAGCAGTGCAACACAATATATCCATCAGTTCCTCATCCAGGATACCACCATTGGAAATGTGTAGCGATTGAAGCCCATGTTTACCCATTGAAGCGAGAGATGACTTCAAAGCTTCCTTGTAACTTCTTGTGTCACAACCAAACTGTCCTCTGTCGGGCACAATAATGCCAAACGTCTTCAACCTGGTCAAACGTCCAAGTGTTTCCACAAATTTTATGGAGAAATTCCGGGTAGGCCACAACTCCTGCAAGGCCTGTAGATCTCCAATCTCAGTGGGCAATTCTACACCTTGGTCCACAAGAAGGCGCACCAACTTTTGCAATCGGCCTATGGACGGTGGCAATTTTCTAATGCCACTGTCACGTATGTCTAACGTCTGTAGATACCGCAGGTCTCCAATGTCCTCTGGAAGCTCAGTGATACCTCCAGAATTAATGCTCAAATATGTTAGCTGAAAAAAACTTCCTATATATTTAATGCATTGGTTACCAAGATAATTGCCATAATGAAAAACCAGCACTCTCAAAGAATTCAGCTCTTGCAGATGAAGACAAATTCCCGGATCTTGCAATCCATAAAGGCCAATGGAACGAACCTGCGACCACTTCTCCATAATTTCCTGCATCATTCCATCTCCCACTTGTTCATACTGTACAGAGAGCCTACGAATCTTGTGAACGCCACCATTGTAGCTTTGCCCTTCCACTATGCTGGAAAAATTCTCCTCGGATGACAGCGATACAATAAGCTCAAGCACCATATCATGCACTCGACAAGCTTCTGCCTGACCATCATACTGGATGTTGATTGGTTGGATCAAGCTTCTGTTTACAAGCTCATTGAAGTAATTCTCAGCAACTTGATATACTGTTTGACCCCTCACTTCTCCAATGAACCCTTCTGCTATCCACTTCCATATCAACTCCTCTTTTTTAATAGTGTTATCCTCTGGATACATGCTAAGATATAGAAAGCAAGTCTTTAGATGGTGTGGGAGGTCATAATAGCTAAGGAGAAGTATATCTCTCATTCCTTGGTGACTAAAAGCAGAACTGATAGAATTGTATACTTGCTCCCATTGGTCCTTGGTGGACTTCCCAGAAAGCATGCTCGCTATAGTGATAATAGCTAGTGGCAGACCATGGCACTTTTCAAGGCTTCCATGTGAAATTTGTTCCAAGTACGGAGGGCATGTAGATGTACCGCCAAAAACCCTCTTGAAAAATAGTTGCTGGGACTGCATGTTGCTTAGAGGTTGAATCTTGTGTATATATCCTGATAAACTGCAGCAGCATGATTCGGCTACATTGGTGATTCTTGTGGTTGTAATTATTCTGCTGTTTAAATTGTTCTCAGGTAGAGCAGATTTGACAACTTCCCATGCTTGTACGCTCCAAATATCATCAACAATGATAAAGTACCTATGCATATAAATATTTGCAATACTAAATGTTAGCACTAAGATCAATAAGCATATTCTAATTTCAAAAGTAGGTCTGCATCATATACCATGCTGACCTACCCCGTAACCTAAGACCAAGGACCACCCACCCTACCTAACCCTAAAAATTGATTTTAAAGTTGTAAACATGGGAAAGGCATTCCTGATTGTGACCTCACACAAACAAGAGATCAACGGGACCTCTGTCTTTCTACTTTCTGCAGGTTTATACCCCAATTGTATTCTAGTCAATATTGTTTCACCAGGCAAAGATTCATTTGTATGTACTATGTAGTGAATTAACACTAACATTGCTCAAACTAAGAAATTGTACTTTTTAGCAACAAATTAAGAGAACCTCACCATTTAATTTGTTGCTAAAAAGATACTAATATTTTTGTATATATCTGAATACATAATGCCTCCATGATTAGTCCACGTTTGGCTTTCCCAGGAGGCCCATGACCCCAGTTCATCCACAAGCAAATAGAACATGAACTAAATTCCACAAGAGGTAAATAATATATTGTTTCTACTATATTAAAAATAATAAATACTAGCATCAAGATATTTTCTTCGTAACTAAAGATGAGCATATACATAAAAAACAGGGAAAGATATGAAAAGAAAAATACCATTTTTATACGTACCTTTTATCTAGTAAGAATTCTCTAAGCTTGTCTATGAGTTGTCGCTCATCGTCTGATGGGTCAACGAAACACCCTAGTTCTTTGAGCATATCAGATAATATGTTTGCTATGTTAGGATTCTGTGAAACTGGCACAAAACATGAGCGATCAAATTGACCTTTGATTTTCTGATAAACTTGGTTGGCGAGAGTTGTCTTGCCAAGACCTCCAAACCCCACAACGGATACAACTTTGAGTTGCTGTCCACAGTCATCTTTTTTCAGCCACTCAATGATATTTTCCATTGGACCATCAATCCCGACAAGTCTCTTTGCTTCGACAAACAGTTCTGGCAGTCGAGGATCAATTTGAATGGCCTGGTTAAAATTACTAGCTGGGTCATCAAACTTATACCTCAAGCGGCAATCACTTACTCTTTCAGCACGAGCATTGAGTTCTTCAATTAGGTTGGCGATCTTGTGGCGTGACCATAACTTCTTAATCTTACTTGTTGTCTTCTTGACCAGACTGGCTTCAGCACCAGTTTTGCTCATCTTGTGCATGAATAGGTCGATGCAGTCTTCAATATCATAGCTCAGCTCACACACCTTGTTCCGCCAATCCTTGTCCTGATCATCCAACCTCTCCTCGTTGTTGGCCAGCTTCACAAGTAAGGTTTGCATGCTGCTCAGCTCATCCTTGAGAAAGGCGATCTTGCGCTTCACTCCTTTCTTCGTTGACCCATCAGACGATGAGCGACAACTCATAGACAAGCTTAGAGAATTCTTACTAGATAAAAGGTACGTATAAAAATGGTATTTTTCTTTTCATATCTTTCCCTGTTTTTTATGTATATGCTCATCTTTAGTTACGAAGAAAATATCTTGATGCTAGTATTTATTATTTTTAATATAGTAGAAACAATATATTATTTACCTCTTGTGGAATTTAGTTCATGTTCTATTTGCTTGTGGATGAACTGGGGTCATGGGCCTCCTGGGAAAGCCAAACGTGGACTAATCATGGAGGCATTATGTATTCAGATATATACAAAAATATTAGTATCTTTTTAGCAACAAATTAAATGGTGAGGTTCTCTTAATTTGTTGCTAAAAAGTACAATTTCTTAGTTTGAGCAATGTTAGTGTTAATTCACTACATAGTACATACAAATGAAT